>CM056505.1:21013155-21296487 GCA_029783415.1 Anisodus acutangulus
GGAGTTTCTACCTTATTTTTATTTTTTTCCCTGTATCTATTTACATTTTCTTGACTTACATATTCAGTATATTATTTGTACTGATGTCCCTTTATGGGGCACTGCATTTCATGGCCACAGGTTCAGGTAGACGGATTGGAAAGCCTCCTCAGTAGGGTCACTGTTCAGTATAAGTTGAAGTACTCATCTTCTTTTGGAGTTGGTGATTTAGTTTTTGGGTATGTTCTTATGTTGATATGCATTTTGGGTATGGAGGGGCCCTGTCTTGACCTGAGGTTATGTTGTACTACTCTTAGAGGCTTGTAGACCAGTGGGTCATGTATCTGTCATTTTGTATGGATTTGCCGACCTCTTGTCAGTTTGAAGGAATAATGGTTATGTCCTTGTCGTCCTTATTATATATATATATATATATATATATATATATATATATATATATATATATATATATATATATATATATATATATATACATATTGGTTTTGCTGTCATATGTATTAGGTTGTCATATTTCGTTTCCCCTTGTAGTTGTTATTCGGAAGCCTTGTCGGCTTAGATAGTTTATGTTTATGCAATGATATACAGGTGGTACGCTCGGGCCATTCAGGTGTCGTCCACACCTCCCGATTTTGGGGTGTGACAAACTTGGTATCAAAGCAGGTATGTCATATGGAGTCTACAAGTTGTGTGTACTAGGGTCTTGTTTATGGGTGTATTATGCACCATACTTATAAATAGGAGGCTACAGGGCATTTAGGATTACCTTCCTTCATGTTCTAGAATCGTGCTATAGAGCGGGTCGTAAGAGTTCTTTCTAGAACCCTTATTGTGTTTGTGATTATATCAATTCCTTCTTCCAGTAGGGCTATGACTAGCAGGGAGATTTAGGATGAGTTGAGTGGGATGCAAGTAGTTGCCCCCTATTGAGACAAATATGTCAGAGGACGCGAGTGAGTCACCTTTCTAGGTATCTTCGACTCAAGTAGTACCAGAGGGGGTGAGAGAAGCTCCTATATCACCAGTTCCACCACCGGCTCTATCTGAAGAGGATGTTAAGAGTGAAGTGCAGGTGCTAACTAAGTTTCTGGGCTCCCGGCATGGAGCCATCACATAGAAGCTTGTGTTGATAGCCCCCTTGAAGGGTAAGCCAGTTCACAACATTGGGAGACTTTTGATCAGGGATCGCCTATGGTTACAAGATTTGAATCAACTGAGTGTGACAAGAAGGTCAAGATAGTTAGTGAGTACAGTGGTGGATAATGTGGCGATGAGCTAAGGTGGTAGAATCCGTAGGTTGGACCTTCGCAACAAATTATGTATGATCAGAGTTCTCAGATAAGGCCAAGACAGAGTTCTCAGACATCAGTGTCTCTTGGCCAGAGTAGTACAAATAGAGTGAGACCACCCCGACCATCTTGGATGCAATGTGGTCGAGAATATGTGGGACTGTGCTATAAAGGTACAAGGGTTTGTTACTGGTGTGGCAGCAAAAACCACAAGGTTTGCGAGTGCCCCAAGTTGATCTATAAAGGTAAGGGCAAGGGGGCGGAGGGAGCCACAATGTTGGTTGACATATGCTATTACTTTGTTATCATTATTTTTACCTCCTATAACTTAGTATTGACTCATTTTATGTTCGAAAGTATCAACTTAACTCTTATTTTAGGAATTAGTTGTATAGAACCACTTGCGGGGTTAGACACTCCAATGAGAATAGGTTATGATTGTAAAGGTAAAACTCCAGTTAGATCCCCATATACTCATTGGTAGGTTGGAAGAATATGGAACTACCACCTGATGTAGTGACAGAGTATGTACTGTGGTTCTCCTTTTCAAATGATTATGCTAGGTGAATCTTGAATTTACGATATTACGTTACTCCTATGACTTTATGAAAGCCTAGATGTGGTGGGAAAGATGGTATGATGAATATAAGCTATGAATATAGGTTGAAGGAAGTTTTGTTGGAGGATTGAAAAATGTTATGAGAACTTACCCATCTCACGGTGAACCTCATTGACGTAAACAAGAAAGTATCTTATGAACACGCGACCAAAATGGTCACACTTTGTTCAAGAGTGGGGAAGATCCCATAACATTGCCAATGAGGATGGATCATTCCAAATAAGTAATATTAAAGTTGTCTTTGGAAATGTTTAATGAGAATGCGTAGAACGACGCACCCAGAATACTGACCCCAAGTGACAAGGGCTAGTACCCATGGTAATAGAAGGCGGTATAAACCCTACATCTAGTCACGAAGAAATTATATCACTGGCTATTGGGAGTTGCATATAATGGTGTTATTAAGTCAAAGTATGACACAAATAGTAAAATGATAAGACCCTTGAAATTATTGGGCAACATGACATAGTCATAAATACCACTTGGATAAGAGTAGCTTGCTAGTGACAAGTGATGTTGAGAATTTTGGGATAGTCGAAAATAGATGGGAAAGGTCCTGTGAATGGATAACAAGTACGAAAGGAGTGACATGATAAACTGTGGAGACAGGAATAAGTATTCTAAGGATAGATAGGCACACCATGATGAGAAGGATAAAAGTAAACGACGCTATAGTTATATAAATATCATAAAGGTGTGGTTACACCGAGATAATGTAATGACCCACAATGAGGAAGGGATAATAACCTGATAGAAAAGATGAAATATCGAGCAAAGAGACATATATGCAAGCATCCTTAAACCGACTAAAGACTCTACAAGATAAATAGAGTAATGAGCTTACTGCTCAACGTGATTGAGGAAATCTTTCCCCAAAGCGCAATCAACGAAAAGTCTTAACCATAAGGCTAGTAAAATAACTTAGATCTAAGTATGAAAACCATATTTTGATATAGCTAAACAATGATATGCAATATTAAATCTTTCAGAATCTAGGTTGGACCTTATAATGGAGCAAGTCAACCACCCATTCTTTACAAGGTAAGTACTATCAAAAGATAAGGATCGGCCATAATGTTTAAAGTTGCAGAAAGTACGCCAGGACGTTTTATAATGAATGAAGTATGATGCATAAACGAATAAGTGAACAAGTGTTAAAAAAAGGGAAGAGAGAAAGTCTCTTACAGCCTCGAGAAATAGAAAAAGTATTAAAAAGGGTTTTCTTCTAGATCCTGAATAAGAATTTTAATGATATAATCTATGGACTATTCACGACGGACGTACTACAGCCATAAGAGTTCTAATACTTTGATCAATAACAAGGCTAAGTTATTAAAGGAGAAATAACTTAAGTATTCTAAAGATTCCATGTATCAATAAGCCTATATCATTGGAATTAAGTAGTATCATAATCGATACAACCAGCCGTGTACCCGCAAGCGGATTGACTAAGTGCAAAGGTTAAGAAAAGGGATGAATCTAAAGAATGTATTTGTTAATCAAGTGGAGGTCTAACTAATGAATTCAAAAGATGGTACTCTTAATATTCGGGACTCAATAGAGTCATCCTGCGTATAGAAAGAAAAAGAACGTTAGTATAAAGATCCCATTCTTTTTGGGAAATTGAGAAGAATATTTAATAAAAGAGGGCCTCATCCCTTGAGCGTAATGGACAAGTAACCCTCGGGTGACATCGCTTATTGTGAATTTCCTAAATTAGCAAAACTACAAGACATGATTACAATAGAGATTCCCTAATTGCAGTATCTATGGAGAATGTACTAAGATATATCAAGATGATTAATGGAAGTATTAATGGAATGACATGAAAAGGAGCATTGCAGAGATTGTGGCCAGTGTATTAGTTAATAACAAGTAAAGATTGAGCACCAGGAGCCAGTGAGAAGATACGAAACATTAAGGACCCGATGAAATTAGGCGATAATTAATATGGATTTTACTAAGGATTTACTTTGAAGTTATCATGAGTTTATTTGTCCGAGTAAAGATCAAAGCCGCCAGGTCCATGAAGAAAGATGATATCTAACATTTTTGACAAATCCATAGCAGTTATCATGAGTTTATTTGTCCGAATAATCATAAAAGTTGTCGGGTCCATGAAGAAAGATGATAGCTAACATCTTTGACGAAGTCATAGCAAAATAAATATCATGTCAGAAAGATGCACTATTCAACTTTGGACAAAATCACAAGACAAGCAACTATCACAATCAAGTTAGATAAGTTTATGAGTCTTGAAAAAAATGGTAGACAAGGCATTGTAGCCTTTACAACTTTTGGAAAAAATTTGTCATCTTGCAGTCATGTATATGATAGAGGTTATCTATATAAAGATCCTCTTGTAAATATTGTAAGGCATTCAAAGTCTTTCAATAAAAAAATCTTTGAAAAATTCATGTCTAGCTAAACTTCTCCTAGTTTATAATCTTTGCAAAAAAATATCATAATACCAGAAAAATCACTTTGAAAATTTATACTTAGAACCATATTAGTCAAAAAAACCTTCATCTCTACAAGAATTTTAGGAAGAGTCTGTTGAGTCTCCTAGCACCTTGGCAATTTATCCCATAAATCATTCAATGGAAGAAAAAGGGAGTTAGTGTCAGGGTGGGTGAGCATTCCGGTGACCTAAAATTCTATAAGAGATATGCTTTTTAGGCTATGTGTTTCTAATTATAATCTTGATAAGTGTATTCTCTATAATTATGATATTAGTATTGGTTGAAGGTTATAAACTTTTAAATAAAAATGAATTTTTATCCAATGATAATTGCTTCCATGCTACCTGCTTATTATGTAATTAATATTGAAATAATTATTGTTAAAATACCATCTATATTCCTTTCCTTTTTAGGGTTATTAGATTATGAAAAGATCCGCCTTAGTAATGGTATCAGCGCTTGAAATAGGAATTTTATCTAAAATAGTATAGAATAATTTGATACAGAATTTTGATATTGAGAATGAAAACTCATCCTTCTTTTGATAATATAAGATATGCTCATACTACATATTGGATATGTTTCAAAAATAAAAAGAGATTTTATAAAACAACAAATCCAAGTATTAAAGGAGATAGATAAAATTTTAGAACCTTCTGAAACATTACACAATATTATTACTAAAGGAAATGTTAAATAATAAACTTTGGATAAAATAATACCTTTATATCATAAATTACTTAATATTAATTATAATATATATATATATACACAACAACACCAAATTGATGAGGCTTTAACAACCTTATATATATATCAATTGCACAACTATAAAATGAAGAGACATCCATCATTTGAACAAATAAATAGATTAAATAGAACAAAATGGATATGCAAAGAATTGAGACATTTGTTAACACAAAGATGGGATCAAAGTATATTATTAATAGAATATCATAATAAAATAAGAGCATTAGCAAACCTAAAAAATAGAATAAATAATCTAACACAAGGAGAATTAGATACGGGAGAAATAACAAGAATATATATAGAATTAGTAAATCTACGTACAGAAATAACTCTACAAAATGAAGTTATGGCAGACATAAATACAGACTTAAATATGACTTCAAGTTCTTATGGATAATTAGTCAACATAACTTAGGAGAATAGCTGAAAAATCATTAACATATAAAAGAGATATTAATCACCATATTGCAAGCTGTAGGATAAGTTTAAATATCATAAATAAAAAAGAACAACTTTTGAAAGAATGTTATCAACAGATAAAAGAGCAAGAAAATACTATTAAAACCTTAAGAAATATGATAGGACTAAAAGACGAAAGGTTGAGACAAAAAGAGGAAGAAAATACGAAACTAAGAGAAGAAAAATTAAGAGAAATAATCATAAAAGATAATGAAATAAAAAAACAAAATGACATCATAAGAGAACAGTATGAATACATTAACAAATTAATTAATGGATAAAGGAAAAGAAATAGTCAAAGATTCAAATGAAACATATTACCAAATGAATACATATGAAGGAGGTATAACACAAATTTTAAGCTTTAAACCAGACATATATCAAAATATACAAGAAGAAAAAGATGAACTATCAATTAAAAAAATATTTAAAATAAAATGGTTTGAAATAAATAAAAAAGTAAGATATATAGCACAAAAACATGAAAATATAATTGACACAACTAGTGTAAATGGAAAAACAAAAATAAGCTTAGTAACAGATGAAATTATCAAACGAGAATAAGCAAAACTATCTACAAAAGAAGCTAAAAAATATAGAAACATATATTTGGAGGAATAGAATTCACTATAAAAGCATATTTTCAGAAAAATATAGACACACCTATACAACTATACATATTAGATGATAGAATATTAGAAAATATACAAGATTCCTTAATATATATAAAAGGAAATTTAATATACCAAAAATTAAAATTTACTGTACAACCAGATTTTAGCATATCATTAAAAGATGAACATAAAGAATTGGCTTTAACGCTATATTATAAATTAGATGGAATAAAAATGTCACCAGGTAGCAAAGCAATAAGTATAGAAACTAAAATGATATATGATTTAACTGGAAATCACTATGTAAGAAAACAACATGAAATGAATATTTTAGTACCAAAATTATATCAAGATATATTAGAACAGATAGAACACTAGGAAAATGCTAGAATAACAATACCATAAGCAATACAAATGGATTTTAACAATAGAACTATAACTCCATCACATAGATTAAAATCACAAATAGAAGGATCCAAACTAATAATTAAAAGTGAACCAAGAATATTAAGACAAAATAGTTTAATAGGTAGACAACCAAGCACATTAGATTTGATAAATATATTGAGCAACAGATTAAGAATTAAAGTAGTAATATTGAACAAAATTATAACAATTGACTGTATAGCTGAAATAAATACAAGAGCCGTAAAAAGCTTTATACATATCAGTAAAATTAATGAAAATGATTGTAATCTGATAGAGCCACAGACCTGCAATTACCCTGAAAATGAGAGAGAAATAATAATCACTAAAAGTATTAATCTAAAATTTAAAATTCAGGATTTAGAACATAAAATAAACATAGGGATAATAGAATATGACAGTTTTAATGAATTATTGTTAGGAAATGACTTTTTAACCCTGATAAACTATAGAATTACTAATGAAGGGATTGAAACTAATGACCAAGGAAAAAACAAGGTTTGTAAATAAAATATGAATATTCAGGAAAAAATACGAAAGAAGAAACAAAAATTATAAATTATAAAAATAGTATTATCAGAAGAAATAATAATATCCCAACTTAAATACTTAGAATATAGTGTGAAACAGATGAAACTAGAAAATGATATAAAATAACTAGAACAACAATATAATAAATCTACAAAAATATGCAGTGATATGGGAAATGGATGGAAGAAAAGAATTAATAATCTTGAGTAACCTTAATGAAAAAGTGGATGTGATATGGCACAAAATAATAATAAAAGAACAATTAAAAAACACCTTACTAGACATGGATGAAATAAGAGAAAATCAAACTCAAATAAAACAATTAGTACAAGAAGAATTGACAAAATTATGGAATGTTGGCTACTATTGTAGTAAAGCAGTATGGGAAGTAAATAAATATTACAAGTGTTCGAAAGGATAAACAAATAGCCAATCTTCAAAATTGCCGCAAAGTTGTTGAGTCTTGAACCTTGATGACCTGAAATCAAGAAACACTAAATCTAGATGGTTACAACTGTGTGTTGAGTCGAGTGATTGCACTCTGTCCTTAAGACAAGATTGCCCCGTATATATGCTTTTACGTTAGCGAGCAATAGTCTCCCAAGATAAAACAACACTTTAATCTCAACACTACAAAGCAAATAGGTTGAGTCTGATGAAGAAAACAAATACGAATCGACTTGCTGAAGAAATGGAAAAGGAAGGAAGAGTTTATGTTTTCGTCCAACGTTTTGGACTGACTTTCTCTTCTGTTTTGTCTCTGTGTATATAGTGTGTCTCTGTTGTGTATATCTTATGCATATGTGTGTGTTTGCTCACTTTTTTTCATCACTGTTTTGTGCTGCTATTTTCGTGTATGTATGTACAATACAATTGAGCCAAAATGCATCAATATATAGCATAGAGGAGGGACTCCTCAAGTGCCATAAACATGGTTGTAAATAGTCATTAGGAGGGCTGTTAATGGCTATTAGGGAGGCTGATAATGGCAGGTTAAATGCCATTAGTAAGGGTGTTCATGGTCATTGAAGGAGGGCTGTTTATGGAGGAGTTAACAGCCAAGTAATAGCTGGTTAATGCTCCAAAAAACAGCCCAAACGGTAGGCAGAAAGTTTCTGCCTTCCGTCATTCCCAAAATTAACTTTCCAGAAACTCTAGGGACCAAACTGTAAATATTAAGAAATTTGGGGTCCAAAAAGATAATATCAGAAAGTTCCCACAGCCCACGACCTACGACCCGTGACCCGTGACCCGAGCCCTAGCCCGGACCGGACGGGACGGGCGGGAGGCGGCAGCGCGCGTGTGGTCTTAGCCTTGAACCCAAGCACATCTAGGTCCTCCCTCCTTTAAACACATAGGATACCCCTTGGGGTTCCAAACCCTTTACCACTTTAGAGACTTATAAAGAGAGCAATTCTTCTTTTTTCCACTGATGTGGTAGATTTATCCCACACCATATTTCCATGCCTCAAACACCTTACTTCGTGGACCAATATATCTTTCATTTCTCAACGAAATTTGACGATTCTTGGCCCTACGGTCATCTACTCACTTAGTAGATTATGCATGTGAGAATAGACAAAGCCTTCAACATGCGGAACACTAGTGTTTAATTCATTAAATATGGGTGGACGCACCTCCCCGCCAAAGGCAAATTTCCAACAATCCCCTCTATGAAAGAGAGATTTTGGCGCACACACAAGGTGCCTACTTTCAGCAATCTTTCAGCGAAAAGATATTGCATCAGGAGAGGTAGCTTCTGCTTTGAACCTTCCCTAGTTGAATACCACCGGACTTACTGCGCGGTGAACGTGATGTCTTGAACCGTCAGTGTTTAGTGTAAGCCAAGACAATGATACCAACACAATAACTCTCCGTATTCATTTTCATTCTTATGGTTTTGTCCGTTTTGGCCGTGGACACACTTAGATTCTTAAGTGCATTCATTTGAGGCGGCCTTCCTCTCACTTAAATAGGTGATCTCCTACAAGGTATCCTGCTATACCCCACTTCACAAGTGTTAGGAATCATTAAAAGTTTCCCCAACCTTAATGTCAACCGTTTGATGATCGTAAAGGTTTGGAAGCTTAACCTTTACCCACCATGCAGGTAGCACTTTAATGTCTATCGCGAGCACAACTTTGGATTCATCATCCGAAGTGCTTCTTGCTTCCACCGAAGCACTCAACTGAACCTTTTGCAGCTTAGTTTTCCCATTTAACCAAATTCTTGGGATCTACAATCAGTATGGTTGGGTTACCACCGCAATGGTTCGTATTGTTTGGGTTTTAAGCCCATTCCCCTAGACAGGCAAAACACTTGATCTCTGGGTAGTTCCTTAGTTAGTAATCAAGGAAGTGACACCCGTGATGATCAACTGCCATACGGTCTTATGTCTCCGATAGATCCTGACAGATATGTCCAGACACCGTCATCCGTGTCCTTCCTGAAGCCGACCGGCTAGCCACAGTGTATAACTGTTGAAGGCACAGGTTTCTCCCAATAAGGGACGTCCTCTAAGGAGTCATGAAGTTACTCAACTTCTTTCATGCTTTGTATAAAGCGATAAACTCCGATTCCATCATGAATCGGCCAATGCAAGTTTGCTTAGAGGATTTTCCAAGACCCATCATACACATTTACTTGTGGCTTTGGTGTTCTTCAGATCTGATGTCTAGTTTGCATCACTGTGTTCTCCCAGAACCGTTGGATATCCAGAATACTATAATCCGTAGATAAGAGAATAATTCATATATCGTCATATCTGACTTAACACCTTCAATCGATTATTTTTATAATCATCAGTGAACCTTAGTTCAACTGATCTGCTTTGTAGGCCGATACCAGGTCGGTTGTAGTGTGTAACATACATTGAACTATATGTGACATGCGCATATCGCTCCTTGTATATGGGTGTACCATGATTTCAATCAGTTATATGATTCATATCCATTGGTGGCTTCAACGAGACTATCAACTATCTCACAACTGAGTTTGGAGTTTGACCAGTCCATTAGATGTCTTGGAAATTCAATTCCTAAGATGTCATCTGTGATACCCATATCTTTCATATCGAGACTTTGTTTCAATATGATTTCCACTCTCAGACTGTTGGTTTTCCAACTGTTGGCTTTCTAACTTCAGAGTCAATGTTTCTGTGGTCAGATTCATTGTTTCTGTTTTATCTGAAACTTCCAGGACCAAAATGTAAACATTTCAGGGACTAAAATGAAAGTTTAGGAAGAAGCCCAACGGTCCAGCAAACCAACTTTGATTCTCCCCTTCCAACTCTCCGGTTAGGAAAGCTATTTCAATAACCATGCCATACAAGACTGCAATGGCCCTAGATGTTAAGCTACTCACAGGGGAGCACATCTTACAACCCAAAGGTTCTTTTCCCTGAGGAAGATCAACCATTACACAAGTATGGTTCTATATGATTAAATTTATTTCTCTCTTTAGCTTCTTTCCAAAGCAGTGCTTTTGGAGATGACAATGCTTTGTTAATTGTCCATGGTTCGTTCTCAACCATACAAGCTAGAAGGCCTGGAACAAGTCTTTGTCCCCTCTTTACTCCATCTCAGTTCAACATCTAGAATCCTTGAGTTCTGTAGATCTGGAACATTAAGTTCCGGATAGACAGCAACTGCTGAGTCCTGTAGATATGGAACGTCTAGTTCCGGACAGTTAGTCCCTCACGAGTTCTTGTTAACCTTGTGCGATTATTCCTTTTTCCTTTCAAGGAAAGTTATCTTCAAAGAATTCAGCATTCCTTAACGCTAAGAGGCGATAAGCACTATTGTTATTTGCAGATCCAGTGGATATGCAATCTACAGTCTTAGGTCCAACTTCTACCAAACCACCCCACATCACAACTTTTGTATGTGAGATCCTTTCCATGTCTCACACGGAGAGTTATCCTTGTCCTTATGCGGAGTTCTGCTGAGAATCGCATTAGAGGTAAGGATCTCCTTGCCCCACATAATTTGGGCGTACGACTTTGCATTTGGCTAACACCGTTATACTGAGGTGAGTAATGAGCAGTCGTTTAATAAACGATGCTTCACATTCTCCCCCTCTATCACTACGAATTTCTCAATCCGTAGGCTTAGTTGATTTTCAACTTCTGTTTTGTAGCGCTTATCCGCTTCAACAACTTCATCTTTTCTTTATGACAAACAAAGGATACAATACGTTGTACCATCATCAATGAAGGTCACAACGTACTTGTCTCCCCCCTCTGTTTTGGTTAAACTTCAAATCACCCAAGTAGGTGTGACTAAGTTCTAGAGGAGCGGTGCTTCTTTCGCTATTCCTTTGACAGAACTTGGAAAGGTGATTTTGCCTTTTTGCCTACCTCACATTTATTTTGAGGGTTTATGTCGATAGATGGCAACAATCTCAACATCGTTAGCTTTTGAATGAATTTCTATTTAACGTGTCTTAATCTATGATGGCATGGATGCACGGATTACAAATATATCATTCATTTGGCTACAGACATACTGTACCATTCTTAGTTATTATAGACCTGTTGGACTAGTCTCAAACCAGCTTGACCAACAGCGTCCCTTAACCAAGTTTTGGGACATGTGTCACCTCCTCTTAGAGTGATCTCATTCCCTGAAGTCCTATTGAGGACAACCTCTCCAACCCCTTCTACTTTAGAGGTGGCGTTGCTTCACATAAACAACCTATTACCCGTGGTTAGGGCGTAATCGGATCATATGTGATCTGGATACTCTGGCCCACTCCAGTTGCTTTGGCAGACTGAGTGTCCAATTTCTTTTCTGCCTTTCTTTTGGCCTTCAGATCATTTAAGATCTGGAAACTCTGGCCCACCTTACTAGGTGTCCATTACTTTTCCTATGAAATGAATTCTGGCCCCACTCCAGTCACCTGTAGGATTTGTATGACTGAGTGTCCAATATCATCATATCAAAGGAATTTTGGCCCACTCCAGTCGCCCGGAGGCTTTGTATGACTGAGTGTCCAATATCATCATATCAAAGGAATTTTGGCCCACTCCAGTCGCCCGGGGGCGTTGTATGACTGAGTGTCCAATATCATCCTATGAAGGATCTTCTATCAAATAGTGTGACAGGCTCAACGTCTTTAGCTTTTAGTGTTCTTTCGTTATGATTGGTGCCCAGATAATTCTTGGCTCTTACTTAAGAGTGGTAACAGTTTTTGCACAGTTAGTGGATCTTTCTCCCTCGCATGTGTGAACATACTTTACACACTTTTAATAATTACACTTAAAAGAACGGATCTTTTTAAGTCGTTTACAAAATTCAATCTTTAAATGGGAAAGAAGAAGAGATTAAACTTCTGATTTTAAAGCGTAAGGAATATAAATTATTTCGTAAAACATTTTCATATTCCTCCTTACTTTTAAGCCATTTTTAATCAGACATCATTTAATCATTATTCTTGACAAGGAAGAAAATAACTTATCCCAATTTCGGATTCTTAGTCTGAGACAGATATAGACCTTCTGCGGCAAGATAGAACCACATCTTCAGCCTTCTCTTCTTGTCCCAATTGACATCCTCAGCCTCTCGTGAGCGCTTGTTCCCACCACTCTTGGGAGCAGTGACACCATGAACACATTGACCTTTGACAGCATCATCATCACTCTCTTCTACCAGAAAACCACAACCATATCCAGATTTGGTCACACAACTTTTGACCGACATCTTTCGAATACTAATACTAATACAATCTTGTCTTAAATTTTTTGCTACTATTGTAGTAAAGCAGTATGGGAAGTAAATAAATATTACAAGTGTTCGAAAGGATAAACAAATAGCCAATCTTCAAAATTGCCGCAAAGTTGTTGAGTCTTGAATCTTGATGACCTGAAATCAAGAAACACTAAATCTGGATGGTTACAACTGTGTGTTGAGTCGAGTGATTGCACTATGTCCTTAAGACAAGATTGCCCCGTATATATGCTTTTACGTTAGCGAGCAATAGTCTCCCAAGATTAAACAACACTTTAATCTCAACACTACAAAGCAAATAGGTTGAGTCTGATGAAAAAAATAAATACGAATCGACTTGCTGAAGAAATGGAAAAGGAAGGAAGAGTTTCTGTTTTCGTCCAACGTTTTGGACTGACTTTCTCTTCTGTTTTGTCTCTGTGTATATAGTGTGTCTCTGTTGTGTATATCTTATGCATATGTGTGTGTTTGCTCACTGTTTTTCATCACTGTTTTGTGCTGCTATTTTCGTGTATGTATGTACAATACAATTGAGCCAAAATGCATCAATATATAGCATAGAGGAGGGACTTCTCAAGTGCCATAAACATGGTTGTTAATAGTCATTAGGAGGGCTGTTAATGGCTATTAGGGAGGCTGATAATGGCAGGTTAAATGCCATTAGTAAGGGTGTTCATGGTCATTGAAGGAGGGTTGTTTATGGAGGAGTTAACAGCCAAGTAATAGCTGGTTAATGCTCCAAAAAACAGCCCAAACGGTAGGCAGAAAGTTTCTGCCTTCCGTCATTCCCAATATTAACTTTCCAGAAACTCTAGGGACCAAACTGTAAATATTAAGAAATTTGGGGTCCAAAAAGATAATATCAGAAAGTCCCCACAGCCCACGACCTACGACCCGTGACCCGTGACCCGAGCCCGGACCGGACGGGATGGGCGGGAGGCGGCAGCGCGCGTGTGGTCTTAGCCTTGAACCCAAGCACATCTAGGTCCTCCCTCCTTTAAACACATAGGATACCCCTTGGGGTTCCAAACCCTTTACCACTTTAGAGACTTATAAAGAGAGCAATTCTTCCTTTTTCCACTGATGTGGTAGATTTGTCCCACACCACATTTCCATGCCTCAAACACCTTACTTCATGGACCAATATCTCTTTCATTTCTCAACGAAATTTGACGATTCTTGGCCCTACGGTCATCTACTCACTTAGTAGATTATGCATGTGAAAAGAGACAAAGCCTTCAACATGCGGAACACTAGTGTTTAATTCATTAAATATGGGTGGACGCACCTCCCCGCCAAAGGCAAATTTCCAACATAAACATCATGTCAGAAAGATGCACTATTCAACTTTGGACAAAACCACAAGAAGACAAGCAACTATCACAATCAAGTTAGATAAGTTTATGACTATTGAAAAAATGATATACAAGGCATTGTAACCTTTACGACTTTTTGAAAATTTTTGTCATCTTGCAATCATGTATATGATAGAGGTTATCTATATAAAAAGCTTCTTGTAAACATTGTAAGGCATTCAAAGTCTTTCAATAAAAAATCTTCCTCTAAAAATTCATGTCTAGCTTAACTCTCTCCTAGTTTATAATCTTTGCCAAGAAAAATATCATAATACTAGAGAAAATCACTTTGAAAGTTTATACTTAGAATCATTTAGTCCAAAAACCATCATCTCTACAAGACTTTTAGGAAGAGTCGGTTGAGTCTCCTAGCACCTAGGCCATTTATCCCATAAATCATTCAATGGAAGAAAAAGGGAGTTAGTGCCAGGGTGGGTGAGCATTCCGGTGACCTAAAATTCTATAAGAGGTATGATTTTTAGACTATGTATTTTTAATTATAATCTTGATAAGTGTATTCTCTATAATTATGATATTAGTATTGGTTGAAGGTTATAAACCTTTAAATAAAAATGATTTTTTATCCAATGATAATTGCTTTCATGCTACCTGCTTATTATGTGATTAATATTGAAATAATTAATATTGAAATAATTATTGTTGAAATACAATCTATATTCCTTCCCTTTTTTGGGTTATTAAATGATGAAAAGATCTGCCCTAGTAATGGTATGGCCTGAGCGTACTGCTCTGAAAACCAGACTTCTGAAGGCATATAACTTCTGGTCGACAAGGCCGTACTAGGATATAATCTGAATAGCAACACAATGGAAGGGCCGACAAGGCCACAAACAGAAAGGACAGGAGTACAATGCAACATATATATATATATATATATACACACACACAAGGGTGGAAAGGCCGCAACACAACTCAACAAAAGGATAATCAAACCAATAAGGCCATACAACACAACTGAACATACTACACATGTCTACGAGTGATTGAACTATCATATGGTCAGGACAGGACCCCGACCTACCTATTATCTATATATATATATATATATATATATATATATATATATATATATATATATATATGGTATAGCTCGACACCTGACCAGGAAGCTCCTGAAGAGGAAAAGCTTACCAACTGACGACTAGAGCTCAACAACTCCTACTGAGAAGGTTTATCTGAACCTGCAGCATAAATGCAGCGCTCTCGGAAAAAGGGACGTCAGTATGAAATAAATGTACCAGTATGTAAAGCATGAACAATAATATGAAAGTATAAAACGTAAATAGGATAAAAAAAGGCAACCTGATAACCTGTATACCAATCATGGAAAACTGTGAAACTATGGAACTTACTTTGAGACACTTAACCATATATTATACTATATAAACTGCCCTCTGAATTGTATTCCGGTGTGTGTGTGTGTATATATAACTGCCCTCTGGTGATAGGCCGGTGTGTGTATGCTCATATATGTATATAACTGCCCACAAATATTAGTTCAGTGGTGTGTATCATGTACTATAAAATAGTGGAATTTGGCCTTCTTTTATATGACTCTTTACTTTGCTTTAAGACGACAATTTGTCGATATATAGACTATGTCTTGACAAGCTCCGTCAAGGAGGAATATGAACTCTACTATGCAGCCAACAAAGCCAAGATAACGAGATTAGATTTCAATACAAAAATATACTTTCCACAAGAATCAAGTAGACATGGATCTAGTACTCTTTAGGCAACGATTCTTTGGAAATCGATACATATTTCTAGGATTCATGCTTAGAAGAGAGGTTTAGCCTTACATACCTTATGCCCATAGTTCATGAGCTCCAGAAAGCTATACGAATTATATTCTACATTAAACAAATGATTTGAATCAAAATCGACTCAATAGATAAAGGTAATCTTCACTAAGACATTTTGCCAAACAACTTAAGTGCATAGAATTCTTATGCTTCTCTATAATGGAAACTTATACATATCAACACCATAATCTTCCAAACACACTCTCCTAAATCCCACAACACATACAACCAGTTTGATTATCATCTCCATCTCATACTACATGTAAAACATCCCAACAATCAATATACCTTTGATTTCAAGGCTTACAAGTTTCGGTTATGAAAGTTATTCAACAATCATAAGGATAGTAGAGGAAGATGAAATTTACCTTTACACCCAAGAACTTCCTCAAAACAGAGGTTACTTCACCTCTAAGGATCCTTCAGAATCGACACAACAAGGAGAAAGACGATACCACGATAACTACGGGATTCACCATGTTGAACTTGGTTGTTTTGTCTTAGATTTAGGTCTATGATGATAGTAAGACTTTGAGAGAGTATATGAAGTGTTCTAGGGTCTGTAAAAGTGTGAAATAAAGCTCCAAGTTGAGAGAAGAAATTTATATACACAAAAGAAACTTCGCACCGCCAAGATGTACAACCAAATATACGATTCGTACATTAATGTATGGTCCTTGCATTTGGACCGTATGTCTTAAGCAGAAATCTTGAAATTTGCAAAAACTAGGTACGGCCCCAAATGACACAATGTATGGTCCGTACATTGTAGTGTACATTCTGGAAAGTTGTGAAATTTCATCGAAACATATTCTCTTCTATTAGTTTAACTTATATACATATTGATACTTCTATAAACAAGTTTTAAACCCTCATTACCCTTTCATAAGGTATCATATCTTCTCGGGATACCGGTGTTAATCGACGGCATGATTAGATGTAAAATTGTGAGGCACAATTAGATATATTTAGGATTCTAACTCTTAAGAATTTTCCAAAAAAATCAGCGGAGTTTCCTCTATAAACAGGACTCACCCAGAACCTGTCAAATAGCCAGAACCCAAAACAAGTGTCACACGGGGCCATATAATATATCATTGGCCTCACACGACCACCAATGCATCAATAAGTATAAAAATTAGCTATAACTCACCTTATACACCTCTATTATGTAATCTGAACTGCAACGGTTTTACTTTGGTTGTTGCTGTCACCTAAATAAGGCACAAGGAATATTAAATAAGTCTACTATAACGTAAATGTAAGGGAATCGTATTATATGGCTTCAATATGAACCTGTGTTCTAGAAGAGGTAAGGGTATTTAGATTGCATATCTTCATCGGCCTCTCAAGTCATTTCTTCTATGTTATTATTCCTCCATAACACTTTAACGAAGGAAACTTCCTTAGTCCTCTACTTCCGAATTTGACAATCTAGAATAGCTATAGGAGTCTCTTCGTAAGATAAGATCTCGGTAATCTGAACATACTCCATGGGAGTGATACAGGAGGGATCTCCTATACACTCACGCAATATTGATACATGAAACACTGGATGAACCGATTCTAACTCTGAGTGTAGTTCAAGCTCATAGGCCACACGACCTATCCTGTGAATGATCTTATACAGCCCAACATATCTTGGACTAAGTTTCCCCTTCTTGCTAAATCGCATGATGCCATTCATAGGAACAACTTTTAAGAATACCCAATCACCAACTGCGAGCTCTAAATCATGTTGTCGAACATCCGAATAGGACTTCTATCGACTATGGGTAGTCAATAAATGCTCCTAGATTAATTTCACTTTCTCCAAAGCTTACTGAACTAAATCAGGGCCTAGAAATTCAGCTTCACTCCCTTCAAACCAACCAATTGGAGATCTACATTTTCGTTTATGTAAAGCTTCATACGGGGCCATCTTTATGCTGGAGTGATAACTGTTATTATAGGCAAACTCAATAAGCGGCAAGTGATCATCCCAGATTCCTTTGAAATCTAATACACAAGCTTGCAATATATCCTCGAGCATCTGGATTGTGCACTCGGCTGGACCTTTCGTCTGTGGATGAAAATATGTGCTAAGATTTACTTGGGTGCCTAAACCCTTCTAAAAAGACTTCCAAAAGTTGGCTATGAACTGAGCACCCCTATCAGATATAATGGAGACTGGAACACCATGCAATCGAATTATCTCCTTGATATATAACTTAGCATTATCTTTAGTCGAAAAAGTAGTGCAAATAGGTAGAAAATAGGCTGACTTTGTTGGCCTATGGACGATAACCCAAATGGAGTCAAACTTCTTATGTGAATGAGGTAAATGTGTAATGAAATCCATATTGATCATATACCACTTCCATATCGGAATTTCAATATTTTTCCATTAAGCCCCAGGCTTCTGATGCTCGATCTTAACTTGTTGACAATTTGGGCAATAATCTACAAACTTCATGATATTTCTTTTAATATTATTCCACCAGTAGACATGTCGGAGATCATGATACATTATTGTCGAGCCAGGATGATTAGAATATCTGGACTGGTGGATCTCAGACATAATCCAATCTTGGAGCCCTCTAATGTCTGGTACATATAGTCAGCCCTGGTATCTAAGAACTATATCTCCTGCAAGCTCCAGTATTGCCTTCTTCTGTAAGGGGATTCCTTCTTTTATTCTGACCAATTCGGGGTCGTCAAACTGTCTTGCTTTTACTTCTGCTACCAGGGATGATTATGCGGTATTCTAAATCACTACACTTCCGTCACCAGTATCCAGTAGTCACACAATATAGTCTATCTAATCAATACAACTCTTTGGTTATCTCTAACTTATTGGTTTTAATATGGTTCAAACTCCCCATATACTTATGGCTTAAGGCGTCAGCTACAACATTCGCCTTGTCGGGATGATACTTATATTAACATCATAATCCTTTAATAGCTCAAGCCACCTCCTTTGCCTCATATTTAACTCATTTTGCCAAAATATGTATTGTAGGCTCTTATGATCTGTAAATAGGTCAACATGAACCCCATATAAATAATGATGCCATATCTTCAAGGCAAAAATGATAGCCGCCAACTCAAGATCATGAGTCAGATAGTTCAGCTCGTATTTTCTCAATTGTCTTGAAGCATATGACATAACCTTGTCGTGCTACATCAGGACACAACCTAGGCCAACTATGGAGCATCACGATACAAAACATAACCATCGCTACCTTCTGGAAGTGCCAAGCCAGGTGCAGACGTCAACCTATTCTTCAACTCCTGAAAGATGCATTCGCACACATCTAACCACTGAATCTTTGTGGACTTGTGAGTAAGCTTTGTCAAGGGCATAGAGATAGATAAAAATCCCTCTAAAAACCTTTGGTAATAACCTACTAAGCCCAAGAAACTATGTACCTCGATAAGGGTCATAGGCCTCGGCCAATTATTTACGGCCTCAATCTCTTGATTATACATCTTAATACCCTCTAAAGAGACTATATGGCCCAGAAAAGCAACTGAGTTTAACCAGAACTCACATTTAGAAAATGTAGCATACAACTTACGATCATGGATCATCTGTAACACTGCTCGGAGATGATTCTCATGATTTTCCTTAGTTCGTAAGTATACCAAAATATTATCAATAAATACCATCACAAAGATATCCAGAAAATGCTTGAAGACCTAATTGATTAGATCCACGAAGGGCGTTGGTGCATTACTGAGCACAAAAGACATCACCAGAAACTCAAAATAACTTTACTTGGTCCGAAAGGTTGTCGTCAGAATATTTTTTTATTTTACCTTAATAGGTGATACCCTAATCTCATATCGATCTTTGAGAAATACTTAGCACCCTACAATTGATCAAATAAATCATCAATTATCGAAAGTGGGTATTTATTCTTAATGGTAACTTTTTCAGCTGTCTATAGTCAATAGACATCCCCACAGTGAAGTACTATGCCTAATAACGCCCTTCTCTAATAAATCTTTCAGCTACTCCTTTAAATCCCTTAACTAAGCAGGAGACATCATGTAAAGAGGAATAGATATCGGTTGCATACTTAGAAGGACATCAATGGAAAACTCTATCTATCTTTCTGGAGGAATACCCAGAAGTTCATCCAAAAACACATCAAGAAAATCATTAACTATAGGGACAGACGATGGAGGCTCTGCATCTGCATCTCTGACCCACACTAGATGGTAAATATAACCCTTGGTAATCATCTTTCTTGCCCATAGGTAGGAAATAAACCTACATTTAGGTGTAGCTGAATTACCCTTCTATTCTTGGGTCGGCTTGCATGGAAAAATGAATTGAATGATCTTCGTTCAACAATCAACATCTTCATAACAAGAAACCAACCAATATATGCCCATAATGACATCACATTCGACCATCAACAACTCAGCTAAGTCAGCCAAAGTAGGATGGTAAAAACCTATTGATGGATATAAGGTGCGGGTTGGAGGGGTAAGTGGGTCGGGTATGGAAGATGTTCGGGTTGACCCAAAAATGGAAAGTAATATCGGGTTCTCGGCTTCTCGGGTAAATGGGACATTTGGTGTTTGAATATGATTTCGGGAGAATCTATAAGGAGGCAAGTTGAGGCATTTTAGGAGGTTGTTTTGGGGGTGTTATGGGAGGTTGTGATAATCGAACTTTGGTGGTTGGATGATGGTAGGTTGATGGAACAGTACCGAGACAGTGAGGTACTCAGAAGTTTGTGATATGCAGACTATGTGGAGGTGTTTGGATTGAGCGGTTATTTGTGGACTGTTTCGGGAGTTATCCTTTAGCGGAGAGGTTTAGGATATATTAAGAGAGATAAGGGTGACCGGTGTTTGGTATATTTAGTGAGGATGAGAACCGAATTGTAGAATACAACTCGAGAGAATAGATGAGGGATTTTGTATAAGTGTTGGCTTTAGTGACTTCAGGTTGAATGTTTAGAAGTGGTGGTTATTTTGTGAGGTATGAAGGATATGCCCAAGGATATAGGAATGGGGAGTTGATTGCCCAAACCGACACCAAGGAGTTGGTGATCAATACCACAAGGTCTAGACCAGGGTTTGCTATTTGCAATGCCCATGAACAAGCCAAATAAGGGTGATTTATGCCCTTGTTGCTCCCAAGGCTTAGACTAGGTTGGTTCACACAAGTACCAATTGTCGTTTACCACCAAGGGTGTTATTCAATTCATAATCTATATTTGCACCAAAGAAGATTTGATCCACACAAGGATCGGATAAGTTTCAACACACAAGTTGAAGACTTAGTTTTATATTTAACTCAAACAAGCATGTCCAAATACAAAGTCCTAATGTCCTATTTATAGTATCCTAAAAACTATTCTAGAAGTGAGACCAAGGGACAATTACAAGGCCATTCGGCCGAATGGGAACAAGGAAAGGGTTTGGTTGTCTTGGAGACTAAGTTGGTCCTCGGCTTCGGCGAGTTGCATGTGAAATAGTTTTGGATTTGTGTTGAGACTTGAGTAGGCCAAAACCTTTTCACACCTTCTTTGTGGAGGTAGAGATGTGCTTGCATTTTCAAGACTCCATCATCTTGGAAGTGTTTCCTTTCCTTGTACCAACATCTTGATCTTCGGTCGACCTTCAACCTTCCTCTTCCGACTTGACTCGTATTTGGAAGCTTCTTGTACATGCCAACTTGTCATCCATGTCATTCTTGTCCTTGCCATGGTGTGTTGTCCGTGCCACCTTGGCCTTGCCCCTTTCTCGGCTTCTACATCTTTACTACCGATAATGATTGTGTCCTAAGATAGTCTAAGGGCTATTACATGAACTTATTAATAAAACTACTAGCTAGACTAGAACTTGAAGACATAAAATATAAATCAAGGTCTTGGCTAGGACCAATATATAAAGCTGGATAAATTTGTTCATAAGAGGCTATCAAGTTATGGTTCCCATCCCTCCCCATATTCCATGCCATTTTGGGCCTTTCTTCATGGGTTGATGGCTATCATTCAAATCCCTTGATCCTTTGGTACACTTGTCAAATTTAGAAGCTAAGTTCGGATCCTTTCTTTCATCAACTATCACTGTACAATTTTTGTAGACTCGTCTTGCTACTATCGTTTCACCAATTGGTGTAGCCACTTCATATGGCTTAGACAACAAATTTGGTTCAAACCCAAACTTACTAAGAACGAAGGGCGTAACATAGGATAAGTTGGAACCAGGGTCTATCAATGCGTATACATCATAGGTGAAGAGGGATAGTATAACTGTAACCACGTCCGGAGATGACACTAAGTTCTGATGACCTTATAATGCATAGTTGCGATTTTGACCACTGCCTGAACTAGATGCTCATCATCTGCCTCTACCCTCTGAGGTCTGCAGTCCACCACTAAGTGAACGTACATTCGACGAGAAAGCTATTATCTACCTCGTCGGCTAAGTCATACCACATCTACCTCTGCTGGGACACTGGTACATATAGTGACCAGGACTCCAACACCAATAGCATACATCAGAACCCTGATGACATTGTCAAGAATGTGCCCTACCACACTAGCTGCATGTCAGCAATGGGGACTTCATCTAGCCTGAACCCTCCTGTCTCTGGAAACCAGAAGCTCTCAAACTCTGACCTGGTTCCGGACTGTGCATACCTGTCATATCTAGGCTCCTGAAACTAAGGTGAAGCACTACTAGCAAATTGAGATGGACGCCTAGGTAATCATTGTCTATAACTACCTGAAGCCTCTCTAAAGAATCTAGTTGATCTAGTTCTTACTTACCTCTATTTCTACATCCCTATCGACTCGGACCTAAGGCTTATGATCCTCGACATTCTTAGCATATGCATGTATCATGGAGATGTCCATATCCCTATTCAGGATGCTATTGTACATTCCCCAATAAGATGTGGATCCAAACCTCCTACAAACCGGTGAACTCGAGCCCTTAATGTATCCATAATATTTAGAGCATACCTAGCCAAGGAATCAAACTGCAGACTGTAATCTCGAACGCTCTTTCCCCTCTTCTTAAGGTTTAAGAAACGCACTACCATGGCCTCTCATACCTCAAATAGAAAAATAATAATCAAAAAACACCTTTAAGAATTCCTCCCACATATTAGGAGGGGAATATAGTCGTCTAGACCGTTCCAAAGCCTCATACCATAGAATAGCCACATCTCACAATCTGAAAGAAGCCAATTTTATGCCTCAGTCTTTGAAGCATGCAAACCCTCAATACTCACATTATGTGATCAATAAAATCATGAGGGTCTATATTTGGATCTGTACCGGTAAATACAGGAAAACTCAACCCGAGGAACTCTTAGGTCTTGGAGCTCCCTGTGCCATCAGAAAACCCAGGGAAAATCCATTATCTATGCAAATTACTATACAACACTTGCTACACCCTGTTTAGTTGAGTCATGTGGAGGAACTGGGGAATTGGAGTCTGCGGAGCTGGAGGTACTGTATCCTGAGAATTTGGGGTATTGTATCTCCTCTAACCTCCTCACATGGTGGTGGAAGAGGTCATGCATGATAATAGAGCTCACATTGAGCCTCCACTTTATCATTATGGATAGGCGGGGCATTACCAGTACCTTTACCTATATCCATAGTGGCTCGATGACTAGTTGTAACCCTTCTAGTAACTAGCATAACTGAAAAAATGATAGAGCACGAATCAGACTCAAATCATGTAACTTATCTATAGAACACGATCGATGAGATGAAAGAAGAGTAACCATCGTCAAATGCCTGACATCCTCTCATTTATAAGTATGGTACATAACACACCTATAAAAAAGACTCTACTAGACACGACTCGTAGACTCCCTAGGGGTGTGGTCGGCACCCGGTGCCCTGCTAGCCCGAGCGTACCACTCTAAAAATTAGACTTTAGTCGTACTAGGATATAATCATAATAGCAACACAATTGAAGGTCTGACAAGGTCACAAACTGAAAGGGCAAGAGTACAACCCAATATATATATAATTAAGTATGGCAAGGCTACAACACAAGTCAACAAAAGGATAATCACGCCAACAAGGCAATACAACACAGTTGAACATACTACACATGTCTAGAAGCCTCTACGAGTGACTGAACTATCATATGGTCGGTATAGGGCCCTGACCTACCCATTATCTATATATATACATATGTTATAGCTAGACATCTAACCATAAAGATCCGAAAGAGGTGAAGCTTACCAACTAACAACTAGAACTCAACAACTCCTACTAAGAAGGTCTATCTGAGCCCCTATCTGAACCTGCAGCATGAAATGTCATTCCCTCGTCAAAAAGGACGTCAGTACGAAATAAATATACTAGTATGTAAAGCATGAACAATAATATGAAAGTATAAACTGTAAATAGGATAAAAGAGGCAACCTAATAACATGTATACCACTCAGGGCAAACTGTGAAATTTTGGAACTTACTTTGAGACTCTTAAACAAATATTATACTATATAAACAGCCCTCCGAATTATAGTCCAGGTAGTGTGTAAATATATAACTACCCTTCGATTATATCCTGGGGTGTCTATTCGCATATATGTATATAACTGCCTATTGATATTAGTTCGATTGTGTGTATCATGTAATAATAGTGGCATTTAGCCTTTCTTTTATACAGTTTACTTTATTTTAAGGTGACAATATGTCGATATATAAGACTGTGGCTTGATAAGCTCCATCAAGGAGGAATACGAACTCTACTATGCAACCAACAAAGTCAAGATAAACGAGATGAGATTTTGATGTAGAAAGATACTTTCCACAAGAATCACGTAGACATGGATCTAGTACCCTTTAGGAAATGATTCTTAGAGCAGGGAATAGTGAAACTACCAAGGTCTCCAAATTTTTGAGGTAGTTTATTCTAGAGAATAGCACTGCATTGAGCATTCAATTGGACCGCTGAGGTTTCTTCTAACTTTCTCTTGCTTGACAAAATCTCCTTTAAGAATTTAGAATAAGCAGGCATTTGAGTTGGCACATTAGTGAATGGCATGTCAATGTACAATTGTTTTAGTACATCAAGGAATTTGCCAAAAAATTTATCAAGTTTCTCCCTCTTTAGCTTCTTAGAAAATGGTAATCCTGTATATGCTTACTCTCTTCGATCTCAGTCTTTTCTTTTTATCTGTCAGCTTCTATTACCCTATCTTTAATCGGTGTCCCTGCTGCCTCTTCTTTTTCATCCTCTCAATTGTTAATCAACTGCGATCTAGGATTTTTAGGAACTTCTTCCAACTCTCTTCCACATCTTAGAGTTACTGCTTTCACTTTCTTTTTATTTTTCTCCATGTCACTAGGCAGTGTGCCTAGAGTTATTTAAGATAACATATTAGCCATTTGTCCCACCTATTTCTCCAAGTTTTAAATAGCTAAATTCTAAATTTCAAACCTCTCGCCAGTCTTTATTATGAACGAATCTATTCGGGTAACAAATTCCTTGATCATCTCTTCTAGACTGGACTGATTTAACTATTGAGGCTGATATTATTGCCTCTACTGATTCTGATACCTTGTTTGTTCTTGTCCTTGTCCTGTAGAATTATTTTACTGCCATGCATTAGCACTACCATTGGGCGAACTCCAAGAAAATATGAGATGTTTCTGCCCCATTGCGTTTAAATTGTTCCCCCTTGATAGTTTCCTCTGTTAAAATTTCTGACAACATTCACTTCTTCTTCTTCTTCTTCTTAAACTAACCCATATTGACACTTATGAGTTAGGTGTCCATTCCAAAGAAATCACACATAATTGGTTGTGCCTGAGCTATGGTCAGTTGCTTCACATCTTTAGCAATAGATGTATTCTGAGCCTGCAATGTAGTGTATGCCTCTACCTGATGTACCCCAGTTGTCTTCTTCCACTATGTACCATATGAGAACCATTGGTTAGAATCTTCTGATAATTCACTCAAAATTTAATGGCCTCATCATGCGTTTTCTTCATCAGAGGACCTCCCACTACATTGTTAATAATTCTCCGAGAGGTAAGTGTCAAACCTTCTCAAAAATTTGTTAATTGCATACATGCTTCTATTCTGTTATGAGGGCATCTTCTTAGCAATTCCTTGAACCTTTTCCACAGTTCAAACACAGTTTTGGACTCTAGTTGTCCAAAGTTGCTTATTTCTTTCCTCATTCTCATTGTTCTCACCGGTGAAAAGTATTTGTCCAAGAACATAGTTGTCATCTCCTCCCAAGTATGAATAGATCCTGAAGGTAAACTTCTTTGCCATATTTTTGCATCGCCTTTCAGAGAGAAAGTGAATACCCTCAAGTATATTACATCGTCAGATGCCCCATTATAGTGAAAAGTGTTCATGATTTCATCAAAATCCATCATTTTACTATTTGGATCTTCATTTAGCTTTCCTTTGAACACACAGTTGTTTTGGATTGCTTGAAGAACACAGTTCTTAATTTTCAAAGATGTTGACCGCAACAGGTGGACATTTTACGTTGGATTTCATCCCATTGTAATTCGGCCTAGCATAATCTCCAAGCAATCTCCCCGCTCTTCCATTGTTTTGATCAACTTCTTCTACTTGAGGGCTAAGATTCCTCTTGTTCCCAACCCCTTCAGCGACACCATCCCCATTAGCGGGTAGTTCTTCATCTCCACGATTTTGGTTGAGTGGGTCCTCTAGACTATCATTTCTTACATTATCATCCATGATAGTTTGATTCGATAATTGCCCAGATACCCTTTCTAAAAGTTCTTTCCTTAGTTGATGTAAATCAGCCTGTAGACTTAAACTCTCAACCAAAGCTGAGCAGAGCTTTACCAAGAGTGCCAACAATGGCACGTTGTTCCACACTTGGATACCTAACATGTCATGGAAAAAAGAATGGCTTGGAGTTGTGACGTGAAGATTTAACAAGCCTTGTATTTTGTTTTTTGGCCTTCTCGTTTAGTCTTGGCCGAGACCATGTATATTCTTTTAGCTTGTCTTTTATTCTTAGCTTAGTTTCTAGCTTAGGGCATAGTGTGCTATGTAATAAGTAACATTGGGACACAATTAATAAGTCACAAAGATGACTAGGCCGAGAGTACACCATGGCAAGGACAAATGATGAGTTGGCCGACAAGATGGCAAGGACAACAACCATCTAGAACAAATGGATTCCAAGAGGACATCTCAACCACATATTTGACTACATTGAAGGCTCCAATTCGGCCAAGGGAGACCAAGAGGTGGTCGAATTGATCATCCAAACAAATACCAAGAATTGAAGCTTCCAACACATTCCAAGAAGATGAGGTTGTTGAAAGAATCAAGTTCATGAATATTGTTACGTATGAGACAACAATTTCAGCCTAGGGAAGAGGAAGGGTTGGCCGAACTCCCTTGGTCACCAAGTCAATCCAAATGCCTCCACACTAGGTGTTAGTTTGTGTCTTTTCATTTGCTTTCTAGAATAGTCTTTTTTTGTACTATAAATAGAGGCCTTAGTCCATTGTAAAATTCAGGGAGTTTGTTGATAATATAAAGTTGAGTTTTACTCACAAAGCTAAGTCTTTCAACCCGGGGTTGATATTCTTAGTCGGTTCTCCGGGAGGACCTTCGGTTCTTGTGTGAGCCAAACCTCTTAATGTAAGTTTAACTAAGACTTTGTGACTTAGTCGAACCCAAACTAAGGTTTCCCTTTTGTATAGGTTTGGTTAAGATTTTGTAACCTAACTAAGCCTAAGCTTAAGGAACCCCCTTAGCGTAGGTAGACGTTAGAACTGTGTGGTCCAACCAAACACAAACCAAGGGTCTATCATAAGGTTTTCCGACCACCCTACTTGGATTTTTCACGAGCATTGCACTTAGCAACCTCTGACTAGACCTTGTTAAATTGGTCACCCCATCAAGGTGTCGACTTGGGCATTAAGAACCCCTTGTCATTATCCTTAACTTATCGACCGAATGTACTTGGTTTGTACTCGGGTTTGCACCTAGCATCTCGTGTCCATCCCTCGTCCAAACCATCTCATTCCTTTCACCATCACATCCTACAGTACCTTACAAACACCTACAACAAAGTCCAAGTCTCGAAACCACCCACAACTCCCCGTTTAAACCCAGCAACCAGAAACAGTCCACAAAATAACACCTACCGCGACCTTACTGTTTCAGCTTATTTCCGCCATCTTTCCACCACCCAACCACCAGGTTCGACCATCACAAAAACCCTCTTGGTGTCCACAATAATCCCACCAAATGACCTAACCCAACTCCTCTTGAATCCACCCGAAACAGCCTCCAAATACCCACTGCCCTGCAATAGCCAAGAACCCCCACGTTGTGTCTTGTTTTCACGTCAACTTATTTCATGCCCAACTCATCCCCACTTACCCTCACTCGCCCCTCCGTACATACATCATTAGTAGGTGCAAATATGAGGAACATGTCATACACCAAAGTTTAAAAAATAGTACTTGTTACCTACAAATTGGAGAAATCACAAGTTAAACGTACTAATAAGAAAATAAAATAAATAAAATTGAATTCATACACAAGATTCTGTTTCAATATTAATTGTTGTCAATCCCTGGCAACGACGTCCAAATTTGATGAGTGCAAAACACAGTACAATTTGTTTAAGTGCTTCGCTAGTGTAAAATACTATAGTTAAGATCGTCTCCACAGGAATTGGTGTAATTAACAGTTCAAACAACATATTTCTTAGTATTATTCAGGAAATCAAATATTTAGAATGTTGTGACATAAACCACGAGTAACAGATTTTACTTGTAAACTTAATGAATAATTAAAACGCAGATTAGGGCAGATGACAGGACAGGTTCAAAAGAAACACTTAGGATTTCTTATCATTCAAGGTTCTTCTTTCAAAGGTTCATTGACTCTTTTGATTTCAACTAGTAATTAGTTTAATATTCTAACTCTTCTTTCGAATAACCTAGAGATCATCAACAATAGAATAATTTGAAACTCAAGAACATATGCAAACTTCTCAATTGGATTTAATAGAAGGAAAACTTCTGTCGAGTATCTTCCTTCCCTTGCTAAATAACAATTCAAGAAAGCTCTTATGGTTATTTAAAAGAATTTAAATTCAACACACATATACTAGCATACACCTTCAATAAAATAGTTCTCTTTCGATTAACTAAAATAAGGAAAACATATGCATAACACTCAAAACTCCAAATGAGAATGCAAATAATAAAATGAAATCAATCCATAAATGAGTCTTAAAACATCATATCTGTCAAAATTCTAAGATAAAACTACTCCACAATAGCAAAAGTAAATATAATAACAAAAGAAAGAATTCTAGAAGTCGTTACAACCCACTCACGATTCAAACTTACGTATTTAATCAATTGTAAGAAGTAGCCAAGTCTTCCTAGAAACTCTAAGACATCTCCAAATATGATATCGTCCAAAGATACCTTCAAAATCCTGTGTTTTAGGTATTTAAACCCTCCAAAAATAGGCCCGGACCGAAATATCCTTTTAAAATTTGGAATAAAAAATAACTGGCAGGGAAATGCACTGCCGCGACGTGGGCTGCCTAGCACAGTGCGTCACGGCAATGGAAAAAACAGAAACTTCAAAAAATAAGATTTTTCCTTCTGTGCACAGGTGCGCCGCGGACTGTCAAGCACAATGTGTCGCGCCAATGTCTTTTCCCACGTTGTCTTCATTTCCTTCTATTTTTAACATCCATCTCCAGTCCTTGAACCTCGAACTTGATCCCGCTTTATCCGTTGGACTTCTATTCAGACTTCAAAGTCTTATATTCTTCAATTAAGCTCCAAACAAGATTGTATGACTGGAATCAACTCCTACACAAGAAACACACGTAATGAGTGTAAATTACTACATTATAGCCTTAATAACATTAATGTACAGTAAATGAAGATGTGAAATAAATCCAAAAATCTATGTTCATAGCCTCTCATCACCCGCCCCTGCGAGGAACTTCTCCGTAGAAGCGGACCCTCGACTCATGGTCAAATCTCGCTTCTGTGAGCCAAACCTCCGCAAAGGCGGACCAGCGGATGCAAGGGCGCTGGGGCGAACACCAGACACCAGCAATAGCTAAAATCAGCCAACTCCCCGTCAAACATTTGAAACACTTTTGGGACCTCTCCAATACAAAAAATATGTATTCCTATCAGAAAAGACATTCCAGACCTGTTCGCGCACTCGAATTTCCTAGAAAAGGTCTCTAAAGCTCAGGTTTGACTAAAGTCAACTCTTAAGGTCTAATTCCACAATTTCATAGACAAACCCTCAAAGTACACCCAGCTACCTCAAGAACCGAACCAAAGGATCGACTAAGTCATAAACTATTCTGGAGATAATGGAACCGAAAGAACTACGAAAAGAGTGTGTTACCCAAAAGTCAACTACGAGTCAAACTTCTCTATTCTCTTAACTTATGATTTCCCAAAACTACCAAAAAGGATCCAAAACCTACCCGACCTCATCGAGAGCCATGCCACCCATCCCTGCAAGTCACAAGCAAGTAATTAAAGACTCGGGAAAGTTAATATAAGGGTTTTATGGAAAAATAAGTAATACGCCTTTTGAGTCATTACATCAGGTACCACTTAAATAAAAGTTCATCCTTAAATGGTAAAGAAAAGGAAATTTTTGGACTCTCTAAAGCTCGGGGTAGTTAGCCCGCATATCGAAAAGTCTCTCATGTAGCCTCATCCACTAGGCGATTCCTCCATTGCAATTTCATAGAAGTTATCTCGTCGGACCTCAACTTTTAAACCTATATGTCTAGAATAGCTACAGGACCCTCAACATAAGCTATATTCTCATCAAGCATCACTGAATCTCATCTGATCACATGAGGCCCACCAGAAACATACTTCTTCAACATTGACACATGAAATATAGGGTGCACACCGGATAACCCAGGAGGTAAAGCCAACTTGCAGGCTACTTTACCAACTCTGTCCACTATCTCAAAAAGACCAATAAACCACGGGCTAAGCTTACTTTTCTTCCCAAATCTCATCACACCATTCATGGGTGAAACCTTCAGCAAAACCCGCTCTCCCACCATAAACTCTAAAGGATGAACCGATGTGTATAGCTTTCTCTCTTCTCTGGGTTGTAAGAAGCTGATCCTGGATCAACTCAACTTTATCCAATGAATCCCCAAAAAGATCAGTACCCCAAGGTCGAACCTCAAAAACATCAAACCACCCGACTGAAGAACGACATCTCCTACCATACAAGGCCTCAAATAGTGTCATCTCAATACTCAAATAGTAATTGTTGTTATATGCAAACTCCGCTAATGGTAGAAACTAGTCTTAATGACCACCAACGGCAATCACGCAGGTTAACAACATATCCTCGAGAACCTGAATAGTATGCTTGGACTAGCCATCAGTTTGAGGGTGAAAGGTTGTACTAAGCTCCACTCTAGTACCCAACTCCTTCTGCATAGACCATCAAAAGTGAGAAGTAGATTGTGTTCCCCGATCAGAAATGACAGATATGGGAACCCTATGCAATCGAACTATCTCTCAGATGTATATCATGCTAACTTCTCTGAATTATAAGTAGTCTAGACTGGAATGAAATGGGTAGATTTGGTCAATCTATCTGTAATGACCCATATAGCATCGAACTTTCCCAATCTACGGGAAAATCCTACCACAAAGTCCATGGCAATCTGCTCCCACTTCCACTCAGGAATGGGCATCCTCTGAAGCACACCACCAGGCCTCTGGTGCTAATATTTCACTTGCTGGAAATTCAAGCATCGGGACATAAACATCACTATGTCCCTCTTCATCCTGCACCATCAATAATATCGTTTGATGTCACAGTACATTTTCATATCCCCTGGGTGAATGAAGTACCTTCAATTATGGGCCACCTCCATAATCAATCTAGTCAAGTCACCCACCCTAGGAACAAAAAATCCACCCTTGATCCTCAAAACAATATTACTATCAATAACAACCTCATTTGCCTCTCCCCGCAACACCTTATCACAGATCATGCTCAACCAAACATCACTGAACTGTTGTGATCTAATCTGCTCCAATAAAGAAGACCACACCTCCACACAGGCTAACACTCTACCAGGCTCCAAAATGTCAAGCCTAACAAGTCGATTTGCCAATAACTGAACGTCCATATCCATAGGAATCTCTCCCACATACAACATAGCCAAACTACTCATGCTTACCGCCTTGCGACTCAAGGCATCCGCTACCACGTTTGCTTTGCCCGAGTGATACAAAATAAACATGTCATAATCTTTCAGAAGCTCCAACCACCTACACTATCTCAAATTAAGATCCTTCTGATTGAACAAGTACTGAAGACTATGATGGTCGGTGTAAACCTCACAATGCACCCCATAGAGATAGTGTCTTCAAATCTTCAAGGCGAATATGATCGCTGCCAACTCTAAGTCATGGGTGGGATAGTTATTTTCATGAACCTTCAATTGCCTCAAACCATAAGCTAGCACTTTTCCTTTCTGCATCAACACACACCCAAGACCCACTCCATAAGTATCACAATACATGGTAAAGCTCTCTCTCTCTCAACTGTCAAGGTCAAAATTGGAGAAGTGGTCAACAAGGCCTTGAGCTTTTGAAATCTCACCTCACAATCCTCGGACCACTGAAATGCAACTTCCTTTTGAGTCAACATGGTCAATAAAGCTACAATGGATGAAAATTCCTTCATGAATTTTCGATAATACCCTACAAGGCTGACAAAACTCTGAACCTCAGTAACTAAAGCAGGCCGAATCCAGTCCTGAATCGCCTCAATATTTTTGGGATCTACTATAATACCATTTTTTCTCACCACTTGACCCAAGAAAGATATCGAGCTATGCTAGAATTCACACTTTGAAAACATTCAATAGAGATGATTTTCCCTCAGAATACCAAGCAAGATCCTTAAATGCTGCCCGTGCTCCTTCTTGCTCCGTACGTATATCAAGATATCATCAATAAACACAATCACAAATGAATCCAAGTAGGGTCTAAACACCCCATTCATCAACTCTATAAAGGTTACAAATGCATTCGTTAACCCAAATGACATCACCAGAAACTCATGATGCCCATATGTGGTCTGGAAGGCTATCTAAGGAACATCCTCAGCCCTGATCTTTAACTGATGATAACAGGACCTCAAGTAAATCTTAGAAAAGAACGAAGAACTATGTAGTTGATCAAACCAATCATCAATACGCGGTATCAGATACTTGTTCTTGATGGTCACCTTGTTCAGCTGCCTGTAATCGATATACATACGCATAGACTAATATTTTTTCTTTACAAACAACACTGGAGCACCCTAAGGTGAAACACTAGGTCGGATGAACCCCTTGCTCAATAGATCCTGCAATTGCTCCTTCAATTCCCTCAACTAGGCTGGTGCACTCCCATATAGAGTCATAGAAATTGGTGAAGTGCTCGGCTCTAGATCAATATAAAAATTGATATCACGATCTGACAGAACACTGAGATGGTCTATAGAAAACACCTCTGGATACTCCTGAACAACTGGAATTGACTAAAATTGAGGAGTCTCCGCACTCGTATAGCGAACATAGCCAAATAAAAAAGACACCCATTCTCTACCATCTTTCGAGCCTTAAGAAATGAGATCACCTTCTTCAGATACTGACTAAGAGTACCATTCCAAACTTGTTGAGTAATACTCGTTATGGCTAAGGTAACAGTCTTTACATAACAATACAAGATAGCACAATACGGAACTAACCAATCTATACCTAAAATAGCATCAAAATCTACCATATGCAAAACTTTCAAGTCTACCTGAGTATCATACACTATCAACGTAACTGCACAACCTAGATATGCCCAATCTACCACTACAAATTCCCCAACAGGTGTAGAAACATGAATAGGCATGGCTAGAGACTCGTACATCAAGTCCAAACTCAAAGAAAAGTTGGCAGGCATATAAGAATAGTTAGACCGTCGATCAAATAAAACTGTAGCAGGTCGATGAAAAAACAAAAGAGTACATGTGATCATAGCATCGGAAGCCACTACCTGGGGTCTGCTCGGAAATGCATAGAAATGGCCACGATCACCCGTAGTCTGAGTACCCCCCATGTTCACCACCTCGACCAGACTGAGCACCACCTCTACTGCCATGAGAACTACCTTTAGCACCACCCTTAGACTTGCCTCTAGCTAGTTGCCCCACTGCTCTTGATCCTAAACCCCGAGAACCCTGGTGTTGTCCACCATGCCTGAGTCTGGGGCAATCCCTCTTAAAATGACCAAAGTCACCACACTCAAAATAACCTCTAGGAGATGTTGTCGGCTGAGAAAAAGAACTAGCACCAGCATGACCACCATGGCTTGAGGGCCGATAATAACTCAAGGTCAACTGCCCCAAACCATAAGAAGTATGAAAAAACTAGCCCCCCTCTAATATATGGATAGCAGCAAAACAGGCCTAGCACTCGAACGGTGATGACCTCTACTATAATGAAACTGACCTCCAGATGAGGTATCTCCTTGAGTGCTATGACATGACCTCTTGACCACTCTCTTCTCATAATCTTCTCTCTGAATAAACTCAGCCTCTCTCATGACATCAACAATCTACTAGAAGGTGGAACTTATGGTAGCCATATGTGCTACAATTAACCGAAGAGGACATATAACCCATTGGTGAACCTCATCACTCTCTCAGCCTCATCAGGTGAAATCATTAAGGCATGGTGAGAAAATGCATGGAAACGTTCTCATACTCAGTCACAAGTATATTCCCCTAGCGTAACCTATCAAACTGAGCTCGTCTCCTCTCTCTGACACTGTAAGACATAAACTTCTCCAAGAAAATCTACGTAAATAAAACCCATGTGAGAGGAGGGGAGGACCCTTTTGGTCTAGACTCAAGATAAGACTATCACCACTACTTAGCCAGTCCAACCATTTGAAAGGTAGTGTAATCAACACCACAGGACTCCACTAATCTGAGGTAATGAAACCTCTCATGGAAACTAATCAAGAACTCATATGCTCATCCTTGGGATCCCCATCATAACTGGGAAGATCCAACTTCCTGAATCTCTAAGCATTTTCTACTTCTTAATAGACATAATAAGTTGTGCAACTATAGAGACTAAGTATAGTCACACCTGAGAACTGAAGAACTCCAACAGGTGCTGGAAAAACCGCTAGTATCTGAAATTTGGGCATAGTCAGGAGTCTGACCTCAAACCCTGGTTTGAGAACCAACATAAGTGGATGGATGAATATCCTGAGCTATAGTCTCCAATAAGCTCATCATGCAAACCAGAGTATCCTATAATACCAGTGTGGCAATAAAACCCGAGGGCACCTGATTTGGTCCTACCGCATCAGCCTGTCCCTACTCATTCTCATCTAGCGGAACCTGATCATCCTCCGAAATAGCCCCTGGCCCTAGAGACTCTGCTCTGTCACGAGTCCGAGCACCTGTCGGTGTTCAGCCTCGGGCTGTAACTGAAGTTCTAGCTCTACCTCTACCTCACCTCTTGCCCCGTGCACCACCTCTCACAATGAGTGCGGGTACAGGTATGGGATCCTGATCTCCACCTGCTGCCAAACGTGTCCTCACCATTTGTGAGAAAAAGTGATAAAAAGAGATTTAGAATTCAATCATAGTAGAAATGCACGAAAGAATTAAAGAATTGAAATTTCCTAAATATCTTATAGTCTCTCAAAGATAGGTATGGAGCTTTTCGTACCGATCCCAAAGACTCTACTAGACATCGCTTATGTACTCATGAGACCATTAACCTTAATGATATGATACCAATTTATCACGATCCAAAATCTCATTGTGCCATGAGGGCACCTTCCCTAATCCATAGGCGAACCCCAATCATATAACATATAGAATATGGAAGTAAATACTGAAAGTAAAGAGATAACAAAGAAATATCAACAAGTATTAGTACTTAATACATGTTTAAAAGAAATATCACAAATGATCCGGTAGTCATAAGTACAAAGCTCTAAATCAAATACAAGTCTGAACGTGAATAATAAGTATTTTCTGAATGTAACAAGAACCGAAACATAAATATGAGAAAAGAGTTCCAGTGCCAGGAATGCATCAGCGGCTCACCCTAAACTCCTCAAGCGATCTCTAAGTATGCTAATCTTCACCTGCTCCTCCATCTTCTGGCTCGGTACCTGCACAAAGAGTGCAACAAGCATAAACTGAGTACGGGAAACACGTGTACTCAACAACATCGTCGACCGACCCTAGCTATAACGGTGGCAAGGGTTGGTACTTTTCGATACCTTCTTACTAATTAGTCAGTTAAGTAATAATAAGAATTTAGTTAACCAAACCTATTAGTAGTTCTACAGTTCAACAGTGTACAATGTAATTACAAGCTTCTCAAGTTTATGTTAAGATTAAGCCACAATGTCACTAAGTCAGTCTAAACCCCATTTAGAGCGTCTAGACCCATCAAGTCTTTCTATTTATTTCTCACAACAATGTTAAGTCTCAAGTTTCACTATTTCCTTTATCAAGCTATAAGATCATATAGTCTACCAGAAATCAACACCGAGTACACACAACATCAAGAACATATCAGAATGAGAATGAATTCAGTGCAGATGGTATGTACATATTCAATGGCCATATGTACCCAGTATACACATGCTGATGCAGGAGATATCATGTGACCTATGAGGGATTCATGAGGTCCATATACCTATCTGATCCCATCGGATACCAGCTCTGTGGTTGAAATGTTTTCATCAGTCATCACTCTCATATCATGTACCATATCCATCAACTGGCTTCCCAAGCCTCTTCCAACAGTAACTCAGTAGTTCAAATATCAATATAATATGTATGAATGAGCTAGATATATGTACACAATGCAATTAGCATAAATAATACAATCAGTATTATAAGTCATTTTTCAAGTATTAAACGAGATGTAGAGTAATGAATGCATGACAAGTCAAATCAATAATAGAATATCATTCGTGGCTACGAGCCCAAATAATAAGAAATCATACCAAACCTAAGAAGACTTAAGCACCGCGCTCATGGCCCAAAGGCTAAACACATAATCTCCTTTAAGTATATCTAACTAGTTCATTAATTATCCAAGTTAAGTTCACTAGTGCCCGAATTAGTGCTCGTCACCTCACTAAGACGAGACTCTGAATTCCCCATTACTCTCATTAGTTCATTAATAGCATACCAACACATAACGATATACAAGAGTTTAGTAAGTCTCAACATGCCTGATTCTAATACATCTTTTCTAGCTAAGCATAAATATGTTTCCCTATCAATAAAGATTTTTTGTTTTATCATTTTATTTGGCTTATATTCTATATGGGCTTCTGTAGGTTTTTGTTGGGTTCAAAATACATAAGTAAGGCACACCGGAAGTTTAAAAGTTTTGTTTCTTACTTACCCCAACAACATTTCTGGTATGGTTATACAATAATTAAACATGTAACATAAAGCATATATTTACAAGTTAGAATTATCTAGAATATTTATCAACTGTGAGGTGCACACGCAATTGTCCTTCCGATTGCAAGCTCCAAGCTTCAATATATTTCTCTTTCGGAAAGCTAGGAAATTCGGCAGAGGTTTGAGAGAGTATTTGATTCTACGTCTCTAGGCTTAGAATGATATTCTAAAATTTTGGTGTATGAATGATGAGGTGAATGCCTCTATTTATAGTTGAAAATAGGTCAAAACTGGATTAGGGTTTGACCTTGGGCCTGGCCCAAAATTTGAGGCAGAGGCACCGCGACCCTAGGGTATGGGCGCCGCGACGCTCGACGTGCGCCTGCACTGCGCCGTGACCCTAGGGTATGGGCGTCGCGGCGTTCGACGTGCTCCTGCACTGTCTCGATTTATTTTTCCGTGCATTCTTAATTAAATCCAAAATCTAATTTTTACTTAATTAAAATAATCATTATTTATTTAAATATCTCGATTCCAAATCGAACATTTAATTTACTCTCTCAATACATCCTTAGATCGAAATGGACAATCGACATAGTGTGACCCTACAAGCCTTCTCATATCGACATTAATCAAATTAAGGTCTACACGGAACTCCTAGACGGCGCCGGAAGACGAACTCAATATGTGAAGTACGTTTACGCTAATCCAGTAAACTTAACCTTTATGTAGTAAGATAAAATCTTTTCATTCACGACACACCCGATCAAGCTTAGGATTTGTCAAATGTCTATTCAAATGGCTTAATAATTGTATCTCATCAATATTAGTTGATAACTAGACCATATTCTAAATACGTCTATTGTGTTGGCCAATGACTTAGTCAACCTAATATCATTGAGAATCCGAGTGTTCTCTCGAATGTACATCCGAGGAATGAATCCTAATCTTGGCTCAACTACCACCTTCAATCCACATCGTAATGTACCCAATACAAGTCGTATCTCGACCTATAAGGCATTTGAGCTTAGGACGGGATCAAAGTACATTACTTTGTAGACAAGGCGCGTATTGACCTCAAGTCTAAGGACTTCTATCTCCCACACGCTGATCATACTTTAGACAAGTATAACAAACAGTATATCAACAGGGTATACCAATACTTTCAAAGTATCTATGTATCCATCACGAGTAGCCATTACTCGTAGCAGGTGAGACATACTACATCCTCTAATGATGTGATGCAGACCACATGTCGACTTATCACATATCATCGATATCCCATTCTCGATGATCATTAGTCGAGGCTATTTTAAGAGTTACGCTCTATCATCAATATCTCACTCTATTAATGACAACATAAGCTCAAGGGATGCACATTTATGAATAATTACAAATAATCAAATAATAATTCTATAATTGCAAATGCCAAAATATTAATCTGCATTAATAATAATACGAATGTGTATAAAGTACATTTGTCCTAATACAGATTTTCTCTAGGACATAAATATACTCTCAATCTCCCACTTGGCCTAGAGCCAATCTCCGATGTATCTAATACCCATGTTTTCAAAATAACCATTATGCTTAACTAAGCTTAATGATTTAGTAAACGGGTCAGCTAGATTATCATCTGTGGGAACATAGTCTAATCTAATCTCTTCCGTCTCCACCATCTCACTAAGTATGTGGTACTTCCTTGGTACATGCTTGTTTATATTGGTTGATCTTGGTTCCTTAGATTGCGCAATCGCACTAGTGTTTTCATAATAAACCGTTATTGGACAAGTGGCACTTGGAACAACCCCTAGTTCCCTCAGGAACTCATATATCGCGACAGGTTCCTTCTTAGCTTCCGATCACAGCAATGTACTCAGCTTCTGTTGTCGAATCAGCAGTTTTAGCTTGATTGGAACTTTTCCAACTCACTATTCTGCCATTGAAAATGAAGGCATATCCAGACTGATATTTGAAGTCATCAAGATCTGTCTGGAAGCAAGCATCAGTGTACCTAGTACATACTAGCTTATTTTTTCCACCATAGACTAAGAAATATTCTTTAGTTCTTCTAAGATACTTAAGAATACTCTTGACTTATTTCCAGTGTTCTTCCCCAGGATTCTGCTGGAATTTGCAAGTCATACTAAGTGCATGGGTCACATCTGGCCTCGTACAGTTCATGGAATACATGATAGATCATATAGCTGAAGCATATGGGATTATTTTCATGTGTTCAAGTTCTGCAACAGTAGAAGGACTATCCTTCTTTGATAACTTGATCCCTTGACCCATAAGAAGATTTCCCTTCTTAGAGTTTTCCATAGAGAATCGTCTTAGCACTTTGTCTATGTATATGGACTGTGACAGCCCTAACAATCTATTAGGTCTATCTCTATAGATCCTAATTTCAAGAATGTAGTAGGCTTCACCCAAGTCCTTCATCATGAAGGTGCTGGATAACCATTCCTTGACTGATTGCATGAGAGTCTTACTATCTCACATTATCAATATGTCATCTACATATATAATAATGAAGACAATACTCCCTTCATTGCGCTTACTATAAATGCAGGAATCTTCTTTGCTTCTAACAAAGTCAAATGATTTGACTGCTTTGTCAAAGCAAATATTCCAACTCCTTGAAGCTTGCTTAAGCCCATAAATGGACCTTTGTAGCTTGCATACAGCATTTGGTTTGGACTCAAGTGAAAAACCCTCAGGTTGTTTCATATACACCTCCTCAACTAGATTACCATTGAGGAAAGCAGTTTTGACGTCCATCTGTCAAATGTCATAGTCATAATATGCAGCTATTGCAAGCGAAATCCGAATGGACTTAATCTTTGCAACAGGTGAAAAGGTTTCATCATAATCAACCGCAGGCCATTAATTATAACATTTAGCCACCAATCTTGCCTTATAAGTCTGTATCTTGCCATATGCATCAATCTTCTTCTTGAAGACTCATTTGCATCCTATGGGTCTAACCCCTGTTGGCAAATCAACCAAGTTCCAAACTTGATTGATGTACATCGAGTCCATCTCAGATTTCATGGCTTCTTGCCATCTCTGCGAATTAATGTCTAACATAGCTTCGCTATAGGTTGTAGGTTCATCGTCATCATGAATATCTATCTCATTGTGTGTTTCAACAAGGAGATTAAGTCTTTCAAGCGGAAGATGAGTCCTAGTGGTCCTAGGGAGTTGAATATTGTGTGTTTCAGTGTTTGTTGCATTCTGATTGTGAGAAGTTCTTTGTGTGTTGGACAATCCATCACCTTGAGAGCTTTCAGGAATGTCATTTTCATGTATTTCCTGAATGGGATGATGTACAACTATTGTATCATCTTCCATTGGTTGTGTATGAGAGTCTTGCATTTCTGCACTATCTCACACAACACTCCCACTGGCTGAAGGGCGTACTCTAAGTACCCAATCTTCACCAGATACTCCCACTGAATTCTTGTTTAGGTCATTCGACAAGGGTTTATTTTCTGTGTTATCTTGTGGTTCTTGAATTTCTTCAAGTTCTATCTCTGTGCAGCTATGTTCCTTGTAGACATATTCTTCTTCAAGGAAAGTTGTGTTCCTGGAAACAATGACCTTATGTTCTCCGGGAAGATAGAAGTAATATCCCTTAGTTTCTTTTGGATACCCCACAAAATAATATTTCTCACTTTTAGATTCCAACTTGTCAGTAAGCATCTTCTTTACATATGCAGGGCACCCCCAGGGTCGCATGCGTTTAAGTGCTGGCTTCTTACCGTTCCATATATCATATGGAGTTTTCTCTACTGACTTTGAAGGAACCATGTTCAGAATATAAATTGAGCTTTGCAATGCATAGCCCCAAAGGTATGTTGGCAGAGCTGAGAAACTCATCATGGATCTAACCATGTCTAATAGGGTTCGATTTCTCCTTTCAGCAACACCATTCATTTGTGGCGTTCCAGTAGGTGTCCATTGTGATTGGACTCCATGAAGCTTCAAATAATCCATAAACTATTTACTTAAGTATTCACATCCTCGATCCTATCGAAGTATTTTGATGCTTGTTTCAAGTTGCTTCTCTACTTCTGACTTGTACTCTTTAAATTTCTCAAAGGCTTTGGACTTATGTTTCATAAGATACACATGCCCAAACCTTGTGAAATCGTTTGTAAAAGTGATGAAGTAAGGGAAGTCTCCCTTAGCTTGAGTTGAAAATGGCCCACACACATCAGTATGGACCAACTCAAGTACCTCTTTGGCTCGTACCCCTTCCCAAAAAGTGGTTTATTAGTCATATTTTCTCTCAAGCAAGATTCGCAGTTACCATAAGACTCCAAATCAAATGGTTCGAGCTAGTCTAACTTCTTCAATCTTGCTATCCTTGATTCGTTGATATGACCAAGTCTGCAGTGCCATAAGTAGGTGGGGTTTCTTGGATTACTTATCTTACTTGTTTATTTTGCACATTGAAAATTTCACTACTACAGTTTAAAATATACAATCCATCCACAAGCGGAGCATTTCCACAAATAAAACCATTAAAAGACAGTACGTAACTGTCATTGGCAATGAATGAGAAAAACCCCTCAATATCTAAAATTGAGATAGAAATGATATTCCTTGTTAATGAGGGAACAAAATAACAATTATTTAGTTCTAAACAAAAGCTTGAAGGCAAATCTAGTCTATAAGTTCCCACGCGTTCAACATCTACTCGTGCTCCATTTCCAACGCGCAGGTCTACCTCCCAAGGTCCAACCTTTCTGGTGTTAATTAGGCCCTACACATTACTACAAATGTGCGAGCCACAAGCGGTATCCAATACCCAGCAGTGGGAGCTACTATTTATTTCAATTACAAACATACCTTGTCCAGTAGAGGTAGAAGCACCTAGTGATTTGCCTCCTCTTGGAGTTGTGTAGTCCTTCTTTAGAACATGCGTTGGCACTTGTCTCCTTTCGTTCAGCTTACATTTGAAAGGGTCTCTCAACAGTTCATACTCCATTATTTGAGACTGTTTTTCATAGAGACTCTTCAAGTGTTCTAGCATTTCGTTGGGGCCCATGTTTTCATGTTTCCTCTGTAACTCCATAGTCATGGAAGACAACATTATACATTTTGCCAAGGCAGCATCGTTCAAACGTTTCTAATAAGCCACCTTATCAAACAGGGCATACTCATCAGAGTTTTCAGCAGGGACTGTGGGGAATACTGTGTCTAACACATACTCAATTTTTTTCTAGTCTTAACACCAATCACAAATTTCTTAACCAGTCAAGGTAATTTGATCCAGTCAACTTGTTTGTCTCGACCAATATTTTCAGCGATAGATTCGATATTTTATACGACTGAAGAAGCAAATAGACTTGAAATTAAACTCTAATATAATTTTTATTGAACACAATCGTTAAATAATTAACATGGCCTTTAGTTTAATTAGCTCCCACTATTTTAACATTCTCTTCGACCCCATGGAAGAATACAGACTCATATCAAATATGGTCATAATGGGTCATGATCTAGGTTCATACTATCTCCGCATTTGTTATGACTGATAACTTCAACAGCACAACCTGGTAAGTCTCTAAACCAATTACAAACAATTTGTAACTCATGTTTGACCGAATGTTCTAAACAATCAATATGTGTCCCTCGGCTTGTCCGACACTGTGGTGCCAAGACAGCCTAGCAAGTCAACCCCGTTATGCTACTGTAATTATGTATCTAAGTGAGTTTTGCCTTATAGAGCAAACACTGTGGTGTAAATACTCATGAAGGTTTATGACCCACTTCTACATTTAGCATGCATCTATGAAAGAGTCTGAGTCCTTGTAGACTTAGAGCAAATGTTGTGGCATAAATACTCATCTCGCCGAAAAGGATTTTGCACTACAATCAATTATAACGGATGACGCGTTCATTTAAATGAGACTTGTATTAAAATTTTAGAGAACATTTTAATTCAGGGTTTCAACCAAGATCAACTCTTTTACGCCATATCCAATATGACATCTTAACATCATGCAAAACTAATGACATATATAGTTGGGAACCGTCAACCCAATATGCATGATATAAGATAGTTTAATCAAACACTGGGCGCCGCCTGCCCAGACAGTTATAGCGGACATTATTCTAGAAATGTAAATGACAAACATTTTGACATTTAGCACATAAACAGTATACTTATCAAATAATATACTGTATAATAATAATCTCGGGTTAAACATTCTGAACTCTGGAAAAAAAATTTGTTTCTGGACAGGTGGGGTCGCGGCACTAATCATTAGAGTCGCGGCGCCACTGAGGCAGTAGCCTTTCGGTTTTTGAAAATTGCATTAGCGACGCGGCGCTCCACCATGGAGTCGCGGCGCTGCAGAGGCAGAAATATTTCTACTTCTACAAATGCATTAGCGTCGCGGCGCTCCACCATGGAGCTGCGGCGCCTGTTGTCCAGTGAGTCCATATTTTTTAAATGAAGCATTAGTTCCGCGGCGCTCCACTATGAATCCACGGCGCCATCTTGAAATCCTACCAAGCGTTGCGGTGCCCTACCATAAAGTCGCGGCACTCATGTCCTGACAAACGTTTCTGTGTTGATTCTTAAAATCGTTCGAGCCCTAAATCCAATTTAGGGATCAAATCACAGGTCTTTTATCATCACCCACCATTATTAATAACGCCCATATCGACCATCATCTGTTCTTACTCATTCTTAGTTCGTGCACCGTGCAATGAGTCGTACAACGCACTTTGTCTTAGTTCGAGTTAAAGCAGAATGACTTCCTCGAGTTAGTGTAGGAGATAATTTAGGGTGAAATCAAAAGGTCAACATTCTTACAAGACATTTAGGATTTCAAGAAACCTCATTTTAATCCCATTGTATGTTTAACCCATATTATTATTCTATTCAATTGTTATATGACCATTGAACCAACCTGGCTCTGATACCACTGTAGGTTTTTGTTGGGTTCAAACCACATAAGTAAGGCGCAGCGGAAGTTTAAAAGTTTTGTTTCTTACTTACCCCAACAACATTTCTGGTATGGTTATACAACACTTAAAATTGTAACATAAAGCATATACTTACAAGTTAGAATTATCTGGAATATTTATCAACTGTGAGGTGCACACGCAATTGCCCTTCCGATTGCAAGCTTCAAGCTTCAATGTATTTCTCTTTCGGAAAGCTAGGAAATCCGGTAAAGGTTCGAGAGAGTATTTGATTCTAAGTCTCTAAGGCTTAGAATGATATTCTGAAAATTTGGTGTATGAATGATGAAGTGAATGCCTCTATTTATAGTTGAAAAATAGGTCAAAACTAGATTAGGGTTTGACCTTGGGCCTAGCCCAAAATTTAAGGCAGAGACGCTGTGACGCTCGACATGCGCCTGCACTGCCGACCCTAGTGTATGGGCGCCGCGGCACTCGACGTGCTCCTGCACTGTCTCGATTTATTTTTCTGTGCATTCTTAATTAAATCCAAAATCCAAAATCCAATTTTGACTTAATTAAAATAATCATTATTCATTCCAAATCGAACATTTAATTTACTCTCTCAATACATCCTTAGATCGAAACGGACAATCGACATAGTGTGACCCTACATGCCTTCTCATATCGACATTAATCAAATTAAGGTCTACACGGAACTCCTAGACATTGCCGGAAGACGAACTCAATATGGGAAGTACATTTATGTGAATCCAGTAAACTTAACCTTTATGTGGTAAGATAAAATCCTTTCATTCACGACACACCCAATCAATCTTAGGATTTGTCAAGTGTCTATCCAAATGGCTTAATCATTGTATCTCATCTATATTAGTTGACAACTAGACCATATTCTAAATACGTCTATTGCGTTGGCCAATGACTTGGTCAACCTAATATCACTGAGAATCCGAGTGTTCTCTCAAATATACATCCGAGGAATGAATCCTAATCTTAGCTCAACTACCACTTTCAATCCACATCGTAATGTACCCAATATAAGCCGTATCTCAACCTATAAGGTATTTGAGCTTAGGACGGGATCAAAGTACATTACTTTGTAGACAAGGCGTGTATTGACCTCAAGTCTAAGGACTTCTATCTCCCACACGCTAATCATATTTTAGACAAGTATAACAAACAGTATATCAGCAGGGTATACCAATACTTCCAAAGTATCCATGTGTCCATCACGAGTAGCCATTACTCATAGCAGGTGAGACATACTACATCCTCTAAGGATATGATGCAGACCACATGTCGACTTATCACATATCATCGATATTCCATTCTCGATGATAATTAGTCGAGGCTATTTTAAGAGTTACGCTCTATCATCAATATCTCACTCTATTAATGACAACATAAGCTCAAGGGATGCACATTAATGAATAATTACAAACAATCAAATAATAATTCAATAATTGCAAATGCCAAAATATTAATCACCATTAATAATAATACGAATGTGTATAAAGTACATTTGTCCTAATACAGATTGTCTCTATGACATAAATACACTTTCAGCTTCTATATAGATTGCTACCATTTTATTAAGTATTAGGATTTTATCCGACACTCATTTCTCTTAATCTTTGTTGGAGGTTTTCATCTTGTTCTAATTCTCTTACCTCTTGGCGAACGTTTTCATCTTCTATTATTTTTTATATACTCCTTCTTATTCTAATAAGTTGCCAATTTATCTCGCTTATTATTTCTCTTATTCTACTAAGGTTTTTAGTAACCTTGTTATATCTATCATTATAATATTTATTTCCTGTTTCACTTGTAGTTGTAGTTGTAACAAGCTTATAGTGAACATGTTGTTCACATTGTATCCAATAATTTCTTTCTTCTAATAATTTTCTTTTTTCTTTTTGTTGTATGTTCATTTTACTTAGAACTACTTTCACTGTCTGAGTGTTGGTTAATAAAGTTAATATTTTCTAATTTCGATTCACTTTCTTCATCAGTTTGACTGACATAAAAGTCTTCGTATTCATACCATTTATCATTATCTTCTTTGATCTGTTGTAAACTCATTATAAATTGTGTCGTATTTATATATTTTACTCATTTGTTCTTTAGCTTTGGGCATTTATTAGCATAATGTCCTTTTTCATTACAATTCCAGCATTTACATTCTTTAACTTTTTCTGCTTCTACGGGTTTCACATATTTTCTCTTTCTAAATTTTCTCTTGTATCTAAATTTCTTTCTGGTTTCAAGGGTATTTTTATATCTTTTAAATCTCTTTTTCTATAAGGGTTGTAATAAGCTTTGTTATTATAATTTGGTTTGTTATTATAATTTTTATAATTGTTACTTCTCCTATATTTCTTTGTTTGATATCTTTTATTGCTTTTCTTATATTTCCTTTCTTTTCTTTTATCATCATATCCAAATACTAATCTTCTTTCTGTCAATCCACATATTTCTCTTAATCCTAGTTTCTTATCCTTTTAAATCTTTTGTTGCATTTTAAATTCTTCGCATTAAGTATGCTCTTAGTACTCTTATTCTTTCTCCCAATGTATTTTCTTTTGGTTCTAATTAGGTATATTCTTTTGATACTTCAGTGTTATAAGGTGTTGGTAAGTGGTCATAATAAAGTTGTTGGTATATCAGACCTTCTTCTGGTAAGAATCTTGCCTCATAAAAGAACTTACTAAAACTAATTGTATATTCTGGTAATTTATTAATCTTACAACATTTCATATTATTCAAATTCATTACTATTTCAATTTTTCTTTCTGCAAGAACGTTTTCTCTAGCTACTAGCCATCTTTCTCCTAAAAATTCTCTTTTTAGTATAATATCAAATATTATTAACATAGATTTCCAATCTGTTGCATGGCTAAGTACTTCTCCTCTTAGTTGATATGTTATAGATTTTACCCAATATGCTACTTTTCCAATTAATGTTTTAGATATCAATTCATACATTTCTGTTTGTGTAGAGTTCATTATTGCCATATACATTCAAAGATTCCAGTTAGTTATCATTCTTCCTATTTCTTGTTCATCATAAACATTATCTAGGTCTAGAAAATACCCATTGTAGTTTACTCCTTGCGCCATTGATCCTACAAATTCTTTAAATTCGGCTTGTTGTCCTATTGGTATGTGGTTTGGTAATCTAGTTTGTTTCCTTGCTATTATTTCTAAATTAGGGTCTACTAATTCTTTTTCAGGATAATCATTTGCATCTTCGTTTATTACTTCATCTATTTCTATTTATGTTTCTGTAGGTCTGTTAAATTCATCTTCTATATCACTTTCAGGTTCTTCTTCTATGATTGCATTTACTCTTTTCATTTTTTGTAAAGCTTCTATTATCTGATTGTTTTCTTTTACTATTTCTGAGTTTTCTTCGCTCTCTGCTTCTACTTTAAATTCTACTACTTGTATTTCTTGGTTAGTTGATTTATCATTGCTATCTTTGTCTGAGTCACTATCGATTTTTTTCGTTACTACTGGTTGTACTTTCATCACTTGTTTAAGTATTTTTTCTTACTTTCTTTTTTCCTTTTAACTTTATTATTTGTTCTCTAAGGATCTGCATTTCCTCTTTTAATTCTTCTAATTCTTGTTTTACCTCATTTAATTCTTCTTTTGTTTGTTTTAATTCTGCTTTGGTTTTATCTAATTCCTCTTTTGTTTGTTTTAATTCTACTTTGGTTTCCTTTAATATTTTCTTCTTATCCTTAAATTTGTGTTTGTATTTTTTATACTTATCATACCATTCTTCGTTGTTATGTGATCTCAAATTTGTATTCTTTATTTTTTACTCAGATATTTGTTGTTCTTGTTTATCTAGTTTTAGGTTTAAATATTCATAGGTTGTTTTTTGTGTGTCCTTTAAGTAAATGTTTTCTTCTTCTGAATTTTTGTCTTCTGTTTGTGTTTTTGTCCTTATGGGTTCATATTTGTATCTTTCTTTTTTTATTATCTTTTTCCCATTGTTTTTTAAAAACGTAAGTACACTGGGTATACTAGGTTCTTATTTTTCCATTAAAATTTTCCCTTTTTATTTAATATCGCTAGACTATCCAATGTTTTTTTACTACTTTGGATAATTTTGGTTTTATTTTACTGATGTCCATCATTATAGGGTTTTTACTTCTCCTCCACGCATCAATTGGTACTAATTCTGGTTGTTGCGTAGTAGTACTAATTATTGTATGTTCTTTACTTGTACTTGGTTCATTATTTCCTGTTACTTGTTTACCTTTATTTTTCTCTTCTATTATCATATTAAGTTTTTCTAATATTATCTTAAACGTTGGTAATTCAGATATATTCCATAGGTTAGTCAATTCTTCTCTTATTACCTGTTGTATTTGGATTTGATTTTCTTTTATTTCATCCATTATTATTAATGTATTTTCAGTTTTTCTTTTGCTATTATTTCTTCCCATATCGCATTAATTTTTTCGTAAGAATTAATCAGGGTTATTTATTCTCTTTTTCTATCCATTTCCCATATCTACCCATATTTTATCAAATCTATCACATTGTTGTTCTAATCGTTTTATCTTTTCTTCTAATTTTATTTCTTTTGCCTTGTATTTTACGTATTTTAGTTGGGAAAATATCTCTTCTGATAAAGCTGTCCTTATTACCTTTAATTTTTGTTTTTTCGCTATTATTTCTCTTTGTATATTCATAATTTATTTACGAATCTTGTTTTTCCTTGATCATTTATTTCAATTTCGTTGTTATTTATCTTATAATTTATCATGGTTAAAAAGTCACTTCCTAAAAGTAGTTCATTGAAACTGTCATATTCTATTACTCCTATATTTATCTTATATTCTAAATCTTGGATTTTGAATCTTAAATTAATACTTTTAGTAATTATTATTTCTCTTTCATTTTCAGGATAATTATAAGTTTGTGGGTCTATTAAATCACAATCATTTTCATTAATCTTACTTATATGTATAAAACTTTTAATAGCTCCAGTATTTATTTCAGCTATGCAATCTGTTGTTATCATGCCTTTAAATACTATTACCTTAACCTTCAATCTATTTGTGCTTATATTTATTAAATCTAATATTCCAGGTTGTGTAACGCTAGTCTGTCGTGACATTATTGGTTCTCTTGTAATACTCAATCTAGATCCTTCTATTTTTGGTATTAATCTTTTTGATGGTGTAAGGGTTCTGGTATTAAAATTCATATATATTTCTTCTGGTATAGTTATTTTGGAGTTTTCTTTATGTTCTATCTATTCTAATATTTCTTGGTACTAATATATTTATTTCATGTTGTTTCTTTACATGGTGGTTTCCGGTTAGGGCATATATCATTTTTGTTTCAATACTTATGACTTTACTTCCTAGTGGCATTGTTATTCCATCTAGTTTATAATATAGTGTTAAGGCTAAGTCCTTGTGTTCATCTTTTAATGATATACTAAAGTCTGGTTGTACAGTAAATTTTAGTTTTTGATATATTAAATTTCCGGTTATTACTGATAATAAAGCATCTTGTAAATTTCCGAGTATCCTATCATCTAATATGTATATTTGTATAGGTGTATATATGTTTTTATAGTAAATTCTACTCCTCCAAAGTATATGTTTCTATATTTTCTAGCTTCTCTAGTAGATAGTTTTGCTGACTACCTACTAACGATGAGGAAGAATTGATGAATATGAATCCAACGAAGAGGATTGAGTTGTTGTTAATAATAATAGTTATGTGTAGTCATGATGATATTACTCTAGATGTAGTATGACTTAGTCATAAAAGATAATGTATAAATGGTGCTTGAAATCCATGTCAACATAGCTGTGTTTTCTTATTTTCCATTTTTTCTTTGGCTGAAAACTCTAAGCAGAGACTGAATTGTAGTAGATAATTTATTACATGATAATTTACTTATAGTTTTCTGGATAAGGTTTTCTCGAGACGTGATAGTATTTAAAAATCCTGAAAGTCTTCTATATAAAATATTGATTGTATGTTGGTCTTTTATTGTCAGATTGCATATGGCATGACCCCCTTGCATCTTTGGGCAGGCTCTTAGCCACTTCTTCCAAGATCAAGTTATTTGAACTGTAAGTCTGCTAATGTTGCGATACTTTCTGATCCATGTTGTTAACTTAGATACACATAAATTAAGACCATGCTCAAAGTTTGTATGATTTATCAATATGTCACTTGTTTGCACTTCTTATTCGTGCCTACTTGTAGAGCAGGGAAAACATGTGGGAGGACTAAAAAGAAGACTAGGAGAGTTTGGTTGGCACCTTGGTCATCTAATGGAATTGTTTATCATTTCCTGTCTCTCTTTTTATTTTGATATGTATAAAAAGAAATAGTTTTTATCACATGCTATTTCCTTTCTCTATCCATTATTAAGGAGGTTCTCTATGGACCACACCAGTAAGACTAAGAGCCATCTTTATTTACTTGATTTCTGCCTTTTTTTTATCTGTTGCTTTTCCTATGCACCGAAGTCAGAAAGGCATATATGATGAATTTTCCGGAAATTTTTCTTCCTTTCGGAAATTCAGATTGAAGGACTAATTTGATAAATGAGTTGAACACTTTGTAGGACCAGGAAAGAAACTTAGATCTACTGATTTACTGCTTTGATTTTCTGATTTACTTGAGCATTACGCATTCACTGAAAGAGTAGTTATATTATGAAGCAGAGATTAGGACCTTCCGGATAATCTTTTTAAAGGAAAACTTATGAAAAGTGATTCTCCAGAGAGCACATTTTAAGTCTTAATGCCATGATAAATGCTTGTTTATTCACTTGGTCAATCTCTAAACAAGAAACCTCTTGTTTATTAAGTGAAAGAAGAAACAGGCTTGTACATATATATCAAAAAGAGAATAACATATTAATGTGTAATCACTTATCCTAACTGTCATTCTTTATAAAGTTCATGTACCAGTATATTATTTGAATGCCAGTTGTTTGAATAACTTTTTATTTCAGGAAGGATTTCAAAAAAGTTTGGATGATTCGTGTCAGACTCAACCTGCTTCAGAGGATGGTACCACAGTCCGACCATCGACCGCAGATATCACTTCAATATGGATAGAGGTGGCAGGTGGTCCAAACAAAGGTAGAGTCTACGGGCTTGGAGTTCTGCGTTCTTCGTCTAGGCCTTCGCCGCTGTTGTCCAATGCTTTTACTTCGCAAAATACGAAAGAAATGGAAGCGATGCGAAGGCAAATTGCAGAGCTGAAACAAAAATGTGAAACTTCGGATGCTAAACTTGCTAAAATTGAAAAGTTTATGATGAAGCACATGCCTAAAGGGTCTTGTGATGAGGAAGAGACCGAATCCGACGACAATTAGATTGTAGTTGTTTGGTTATTGTTTTTTGTTGTGGCCTTTAGACTTTATCGACTTGAAGTTTCTCTTGTTGGTTGGTTTGGGATGTTAAAACTATTTCGAATTGATGTTGGTTTGGGATGTTGCAGATGCTTGAATGTTGACTGTTTTTTCATGTTTAATTGGCTCTTTGAGACGTTTAGTCAAAGTTTTGCTATTTGATTGGTTACCTTAATTGTTATATTAGTTTGGTTGAATTCTTAGGTTCTATGATATTGTGCTTGTAAGCAGATGCACCTAATAAAACAGCAATTTGCTGCCCAAAAAAGGGAAATTCGGACTACACTAGTCGGCACATTAAAAAAAAAACAGAAAATTATGGATTAGTCAGAAGTTTCATAATAATATTTCCAGAAATTTAAAAACTTCTGACTGTACTAGTCGGAATACTAATTATAATTAATTAATAATTTAAATATCCCGACTACAATAGTTGGAACATTAATAAAATAAATATTTAATAACTTAATTATTCCGACTACTGTAGTCGGAATATATACATTTATTAAAAAATTATTTTATTAATGTTCCAACTACTATAGACGGAACAATTAAATTTGTGGCACTACAGTAGTCGGAAATTCGCGACTATAGTAGTCGGAAAAAAAATTTCCGACCATCCATATTCCGACAACCTGAAAACAATCGGGAGGGCGTCGGAAATCCTTATATGCCGACTACATTTCGACTACAACAATTGTCAGAAATTCACGATTTTCTAGTAACCTTGGGAAAGCTCTATATAATTATATGTTATATTCCCTTTGTCCCAATTTATGTGGCGCACTTTTCTTTTTAATCTGTACCAAAAAGAATGTCACTTTTCTATAATAAGAAATAACATAACTTTAAAATTCTCATTTCACCCTTCATTAAGTGACTTGTATTTAAATAACAAATTTCAAAAATATTTCTTTTTTTCTTAAACTTTGTGTCTAGTCAAACGATATCACATAAATTGAGACGGAGAAAGTATATATCTTTATACACATAGAACCCCAAGAATATCCTTCGTGGCTCCTTTAAATGCAGAAGGTTGTAAAAGCGTGTTGGTTATGCAGCTCTGTAAATGCTTCCTCTTACGGGTGAAGATCTAGGTTTGGAACTAATCATCTGCAACATTTTTCTACTTAGTAGTCAATTAACTTACATTTGTTCCTTTTATCTTTTATGAATCGAGTAAAAATTATTTACACATTCTCAATTTTACTTCAAAAACCAAGCTTCTGTCTGACTTTGAATAATATATATTCTCTCTCGAAGAGCTTCCCTTCATTCATTACTAAGACAAAGTCCCAGATCTCTGAGTCAGCTCATGCTTTTTTGAAGAATCCTGCATCCATGGGCATACGGCCTAGCAGGCCTTCCCTTTCCGTCGGGGCTTCATGAGTGTTGCCTCGTTCCCCAATAAAAACAAAGCAAGAGAAGCTACAGAATGGAAATTCTTTAATAATATTTTAGTGAAGGCGTGGTTCATCCTCTAAGAGAGAGTAGATGCGAAGGTTCGGATCGGAGATCTTAACGAGACAGCCTCGGGGCACCATAACATGCCGGGAATAAGGGGACATAGTGAACAAAGGGAATTGACTGAGAAGTAGAGATAAGTCATCGCTCTGTGAAAGAGTGGGCGAATAAACATCCGATAAAGGCACAGGTAGCGCACTGGAGGTGACACCAACCACACTCATCTCTTCTATTCTATGTAATGTATATTTTATCCTTGGCATTTTTTAATTTTCATCCATATAATACCTTTTCTTATATCATATACGATATTTTTAGGTGTTTCACCTATAATTTAATTAATGTTATGTTATTATAGAATATTATATTATCTTATTGTAGATTTTAATGTAAGTTCAATAACATTAACTCTATTTTAATGATTATTATTTTAATATAATGTGCATTAACTGTGTATTTATGTGTGTCTCTAAATGTGTTTGTGTCTGCCTTTTTGTGTCAGGTATAGAAATTGGAAATTGTCACTAATAAAATATTTTAAAAATTATAACGTAAAATATAAACAGACAATCTTCCTATGTAAAGTACAACAACAATAATATTAACAACACATCATCAACATAGTCCCACCAGTGGGGTCTGGAGAGGATGAGATGTACGTAAACCTTACATCTCTCTCTGTAGGGTAGAAAGATCGTTTACGATAAACCCCCGGCTCAAGAAATTATTCTTCCGAAGAATTCGTTACAAAATCTACTGTTATTTTTATGGAATTGCACACCGAACTTTGATACTAGTATTTAGTATAGCTGGCCAATAGGCCGGTCTCGGGTCTGGCGGGCCGGGTTTGGCGGGGTCGGGTCGGGGCGGGACGGGATCGGGGCGGGATGGGATCGGGGCTGGCGGGGTCAGGCGGGATCGAACTTGGTGGGATTTGCCGAAGTCCAGTCCCGATCCCGTCGAAATCAGATCGGGGCCGAGTCGGGTCGGGGGCAGGATCGGTATCGGGTTCCGGCGGGTTTTCCATTTTTTTTTAATAACATATGTATTAAAAAAAACTCAATAATTAAACAAGACAAGATAGTGTAATAAAAACATCTCAAGGCTGTTTTTGTACCTCTTATAATATTTAATAGACATATGATTTTTTTATAATACAGATACAATTGTCAAAATTACAACTTTGTGGTGTTGTCCATAAGTTGCAAATTACATAATAAAAGTGCAATTAAAAAAAATTACATTCTAAAAAAAACCTGTTCTAATTTCTTGATAATTTCCTGTGGTTCTTCGGTTGGAATTGGTATTTGTTGGTCAAATTGATCCACGTCGCTTCCACCACCTTCGGATAAGATTTCGTTGTAGTTTTCGTCTTCTTCTTCGTTGATCTCCGGTTGACCGCACCTTCTCCACTCCGCTCGTATCCAATCTCTGAATAATACTGCAATTTCCAAGCTGTCTCCGGCTAATGAGTGTCTGTGGTCTCCTATTTGATATCTGCCGGCAGAAAAAACGCTTTCAGACGCAGTTGATGACGCTTGAATGTTCAAAACATCTCGGGCCATCATTGAAAGTGTCGGAAAAGTCTTCTCATTCCTCCTCCAGTATTTCAGCAAGTCTTTATGTCCATCTTCATTGATAACTTCTTGGTACGGTACAGAACCCTGCAAAACAAAAATATCAAACTCGCTAATTTGGTTAGTAGCGGTACGACTGCACATTCTATTTCTGAGGCTTTCAATACTAGCCGCAGAAATAGCAGTCTTTTGTGAGGTAGGTTGCTAGCACTTTCTTGTTGGTAAAACCTATATACTTTTTTGCATTCGTCTTCTACACTAGACAACACTTCTTCTTTAGTTAGTTCAATAGGTGGTGGTGATTTGGATTTTTGGGACTTGGATGTGGTAGTACTGCTATACAATCGTAAATAGTTTCAATAAGTGATTTAGTACCGTCTATTTTAATAGTCGGATTTAATACAACACCAATAATATAAATAGTGGGAATAGGAATAAAATATTTTTTTATTTTGATAAACATTTATTTTAATAGTTGCAATATAAGCTGGTTTTTCCATATATTCACTAAGTAATAAAAATATTAGAGTTATATAAAACAACATAGTTGAAATAGTAGGATAATATATACCGGAAAATTCTTTTATTGCTTGAAAAAATTTCTCTAAAAATACAATAAGTTCGGAAATTTTTACCCAATCACTATCTACAACCATATCAGCTGGATTTTGATTATGAGAGTTAAAAAATAAAGTTATAGGTTTTCTATAGTCATAAGCAACAAGTAATTGCTCGTATAAAGAATTTCACCTAGTGGATACTTCTTCTGCAATTTTTCTATAAGGTAGTCCACAATCGTGACAAGTTTTTTTATATTCTTTTCTTCGTACTCTATTACTTTTAAAAATAAAGTTTATAGCAAATTGTATTTTACTAAGAATGTCTTCAAAAAGTGATAGACCATCCTTTACAATTAAGTTATACATATGGCACGCGCATTTTATATGAAAATGATCTAGAAAAGATGGAGTTAAACAATTTTTTAAAATTGTAATAGCGTAATTGTTAGAAGAAGCGTTATCTAATGTAATAGTCATAATTTTATCAGTTAATCCGTAATAATGGCACACATGATAAAATATTTTCTGCAATAAATGTACCAGTGTGCCTATTATCTATATATCTATACGCTAAGATACGTTTTTGCATAGACCATTTATAATCTATCCAATGACAAGTTACCGTTACATAATCATGGTTGTTAGTACTACGACCTATATCAGACGTGATAGATACTTTGCCATTAAAATGATATAATGAATAACGTAAATATTGTTGATATTCATGTGCGAATTTAAATACATCTCTCTTAACAGTTGATCTAGGAAAACCGTCAAAAGCAGGATTATATATATATATCTAATGTAATTAATAAAATCGGGAGATGAAGAAAATAAAAAAGGCAAACCCTTCACATCAACTAATTTTGATATTGCTTTCCTATCTCTATGTTTATTGTATTTAGGGCCTACAATTCCCCCCGTCATAGGGTTAATTTGGCCCTGTACTTGTTCCGGGACAGTATGTGAACCTTGTCCCGATGGAGCGGACGTTTACGCACCCGATTTTGAAGCCTCATATTGGGCATACCTAGCAGGATGAGACCTTGATACATGTCTCATTAAACCCCTCGTCCCACCTTGACCTTTTCCAGTTTTAAATTTTAAAACATCTTTACAAATTTTACATCTAGCTACTTGATTCTCTACGTCCCTATCAAAAATTATTCATGCATCTGATTTTAATGGTCGTTTTGTTGGACCTCGTCTCATACTAGAGGGAATATGAGGCATTTCAGTTAAAGGTGCACTAGTGGGTGTGTTGTCATCAACATTAGTGGGTGTATCATCTAGATCATCGTCTAAATTAAAGTCTTCTTGAGTTCCAGAAAATAGCTCCTCGTCTAAATCTAATGGTATTGTAGGAAAATGTTAAGTATCAACAAAATCATCATGTGTAGGAATATGATGACTAGAAGAAGTACCCTTGCCCTTGTTTCCCCTACTAGAAGAAGCACCCTTACCCTTAAACATACCTCTTAATCCTTCCATTTTAATTATGATAATAAATAATTAAAGATAATAAAATTAAGTGCGCTAAATAAAATAAACAGACAATATTAATTTAATGAAGGAACGAATGTACCAAACGCCGACGTAACGTCGATGTGTAATCGAGAGGTTGAAAATTGAAAATTTGCTCAATGGAAGATCCTCAAGCTAGTTGCCAACTTCACTCCCAATTCCCAAATGAATAAATAAAATTGAATATTTAGTAAACAATGTAGACTTGTAGAGAGATAGATTGAGAGATTAGAGAGATTGTGGGAAGATTTGTGAGAAAGATGAAGAGAAAATGAGTTATTTATAGTTGGAAAATTGGGTTAAAGTGTAAATATAATAACTTATGAGTTAAAAATAAATATTAAGGGGTAGGGGGGTTGGAGGAGGGGGAGGCCAAAAATAGCCGTTGGACAACATCCAAAATCTAAAATGACTGTTGGTGCAACGGTTATTTTTGCAAATGGGGGGTTACGGGCGGGCTCGGGGCGAGCTCGGGATCGGGTCGGGATTGGCGGGACGGGTCGGGATGAGACATTGTCCCGTCCCGGTTCGAGTCCCGATACCGAATTTTTTTTATTTTTTTTTACTAATCAGGTTCGGGTCGGTGTCGGGCCGGGACCGGGCCGGCCCACTGGCCAGCTATAGTATTTAGCATATTTCAATATATAGCTGCGCTTGTCGCACTCAAATTATAGGTCCACATCTAAGTGGGAACATATATATTTTGGAATTGAAAGCATGAAAGTTCTCACTTATTTCAACGGAAAATTTGGAAATTCCGAAAGTAAAAAAATGAACTTTTCCACTGAATATGTGGGAATTCTGGAGAATATTTTGCAGGGTAGTGCTACTTTTAATACTACACCACCTGTGAAATTGAAATACAACCATCAACAATACAAGCCTAGATATAGTTCAGTATTCAGAAACAAAAATTCAATATTCAATCCAATCAATTTCATAAACAACATCCTACCAAACATAACATACATCAAACCAATAATATAGTTAGTTGTTCATTAATAACATTCCTAACATAAATACAATAGCTATTTTTTGGTTCCCAACTAAAGACACCGAACGATTCCTCCATCGAAATCAACTAAGCTTCCATATAACTTCATAAGATTGAATACGATTTATTTTGAAGAAGCTAATTCTACATTTCACAAATCAGATCATGTATATCATGCTTAAATTTTGTTAATATGTACGAAGGACAACTTATACAGTTATACACATTCTGAAGGATAAATCAGCTCATGTGATATCAAGCTTAAATGTCATACCCCATCCTTGGGGAGTGTGGCCGGCATCCGGTGCCCGAAGGCCTGAGCGTACCACTAGTATCCGAATCCTAAAACATGAAACTTGGACCGACAAGTCCTCCAATTAACTATAGATGATAAGACTAAAGGATAACTTGCACATAGAAGAGTTCCAGCAGGATATATACATGTTGGATATGTAAAGCACGTACGGGAATAGTAAATAACTATTACAGTGATCGAAAGGATAAACAACAAAGATTACAACAACAAGTTGTCAATATCTTGATCTTGAATTCGAACTTCAAATATGGATCTTGTATTCAAAAATACAAGAAAATGAACTGCTACACTTGTGGCTTGTAGAACCGCTGATAATCTGAACGGTTATAGTCCTTCTGAAACACTTAGCAACAAATTAGATAATCACAACACCACCGGCTGAGTCGAGAGATAACTCTCTGTCTTTAAGACAAGATTGCCCTCGTATATATAGGCTTTACAAAAGTGTGGACAATAGTCTCGCAAGATGAAAAAACAAACTATCAAGTGTGCAAAGCCTACACAAATGATCCAAGCGAAGAACACGAATAATGAAGATTGCTAAGAGAATGATTGTTTATCAGAAAACTGATCTCTTGGTGGTGTTGTTAACTTGTAAGTATGTTCATCTTTTTTTTTATGTAGAATTGAGCCAAAGGCCTCAATTTATAGGTGTGCAAGATGGTATTTCAAATGCCCCATAATGGCATTCAATTGTCATGTAATGGATGGCATTTAACCCGCAAGTAATGCAGCAACATAATGGTCCAAGTAATGGCCATTATTTGGTGGATTCAATGTCATTGAAACCACCTCAACAGCCAAACCTTTTGGGATTCCGTCGAGCAAACACCGCCCGGGAAGCGCTGCGGCGCTGCAGCATTTAGCGTCACGGCTCCGCGGCTCCAGAATGCCAAATAGGCAATTAGCGCCGCGACTTATCTTGGGGGCACCACAGCGCTCTGGCACCGTGGCCCAGTTCGGGAGGCACCGCAGCCCTTCTCGGCTCCGCGGCCCTTTTTTGACCCGTACCATCTTACACTTCGCACAATCCTTCCTTCATTTACCAATGTGGAGCACTTATTATTTAGCCAATAACCTTCCATGATTCTATGTCTAAAACATTTCACTTACGTACCAATATTTCTTTCATTAACGAAATTTATTATACTTGGCACTAAGATTGCACGTGTGTGGAAATGACATTTCCGACGTGCAGGGCCCCAATTGTTCGAGTCATAAATGATGAGATAAACTTAATTCCACATTAGTAAATTTCCAACAATTCCCTCTTGAAAGATATTTTGGCGCACACACAAGGTGCCTACTTTCAGCAATCGTTCATCAAAACGATATTGCATCAGGAGAGGTAACTTCCGTTTTGAACCTTCCGTTTTGAACCTTCCCTAGTTGAATACCATCGGACTTACTTACTGTGCGGTGAACATGATGTCTTGAACATTCAGTGTTTAATGTAAGCCAAGAGAACAGTACCAATACAATACCTCCCCTTTATTCATTTCTTCTTATTGTTCTGTCTGTTATGGTCGTGGACACACTTGGATTCTTAAGTGCGTTCATTTGAGGTGACCTATCCTCGCACTTAAATAGGTGATCTCCTACAAGGTATCCTACTATACCCCACTTCACAAGTGTTAGGAATCATTAAAAGTTTTCTCAACCTTAACCTCAACTGTTTGAGGATCGTTAAAGGTTTGGAAGTTTAACCTTTACCCACCATGCAGGTAGAACTTTAATGTCTATCGCGGGAACGGCTTTGGATTTACGTTTCTTTACAGAAATCATAATCCGAAGTGCTCTTGCTACCACTGACGCGCTCGACTGAACCTTTTACAACTTAGTTTTCCCATTGAACCAAATTCTTGTGATCTCCAGTCAGTATGATTAGGTTACCACCGCAAAGGTTCGTATTGTTTGGGTTTTAAGCCCATTCCCCTAGACAGGCAGAACACTTGATCTTCGGGTAGTCCCTTAGTTAAAGGGTCCGCTATATCCTTTGATTAGTAATCAAGGAAGTGACACCCGTGGTGATCAACTGCTATACGGTCTTATGTCTCCGACAGATCTGACATATATGTCCAGACGCTGTCATCCATTCCCTTCCTGAAGCCGACCGGCTAGCCACAGTGTATAACTGCTGAAGGCACGGGATTCTCCCAATAAGGGACATCATCTAAGGAGTCGTGAAGTTACTCAACTTCTTCTCATGCTTTGTTTAAAGCGATAAACTCCGATTCCATCATGAATCGATCGATTTAAGTTTGCTTAGAGAATTTTCCAAGACACACCATACACATCTATTTGTGGCTTTGGTGTTCTTCATATCTGATGTCCAATTTGCATCACTGTGTTCTCCCATAACCCTGGACATCCAGAATACCATAATCCGTAGATAAGCGAATATTTCAGATATCGTCATATCTGATTTAACTCCTTCTATCGATCAGTTTTTAGAATCACGAGTGAACTTTAGTTCTACTGATCTACTTTATAGGACGATACCAGGTCGGTTGTATTGTGTACAATACATTGAACTACATGTGACCTGCGCATATCGCTCCTTGTATACGAGTGCACCATGATTCCAATCAGTTCTATGATTCATATCCATTGGTGGCTTCAACGAGACTGTCAACTATCTCACAACTGAGTTTAGAGTTAGACCAGTCCGTTAGATGTCTTAGAAATCCCAATTCCTAAGATGTCATCTGTGATACCCATATATTTCATATAGAGACTTTTGTTTCAATATGACTTCCACTTTCAGACTGTTGGTTTTTCAACCATTAGCTTTCTAACTTCAGAGTCAATGTTTCTGTTGTCAGATTCATTATTTCTATTTTAACTGAAACTTCCAAGACCAAAATGCAAATATTTCAGGAACCAAAATGAAAGTTCAGGAACAAGCCCAACAGTCCAACAAACCAACTCTGATCCTCCCCTTCCAACTCTCCGGTTAGGAAGGCTGTCTCAACATCCATGTCACGCAAGACTGCAATGGCCCTGGATGTTAAGCTATTCACAGGGGAGCACATGTCCAAGTAGCCGAGGCCTTATACTCGTCAATAGATCCATCTAGTTTGTACTCACTTTTGAGTATCCACTTTTATAACCCAAAGGTTCTTTTACCGGAGGAAGGTCAACTATTACATAAGTATGGTTCTATCTGATGGAATCTATTTCTCTCTCTGTAGCTTCTTTCCAAAGCAGCGCTTCTGGAGATGAGAATTCTCTATTAATTGTCCATGGTTCATTCTGAACCATACAAGCTAGAAGGCTTGGAATAAGTCTTTGTCCCCTCTTTGCTCCGTCTCGGTTCAACATCTAGAATTCCTGAGTTCTGTAGATCTGGAATATTAAGTTCCAGATAGTCAGCAACTTTCGAGTCCTGTAGATACGAAACGTCTAGTTTCGGAAAGTCAGGCCCTCGCGGGTTCTTGTTAACCTCGAGCAATTACTTCTTTTTCCTTCTCAAGGAAAGTAATCTTCAAAGAATTCAACATTCTTTGACACCAAGAGGCGATAAGCACTACTGTTATTTGCAGATCCAGTGGATATGCTATTTACAGTCTTAGGTCCAACTTGACATGTTTCGGTATTCCAACATCTACCAATCCACCCCACAACACAACATTTGTAGGTGGGATCCTTTCCATGTTTCACACGGAGGGTTATCCTTATCATTATGCGTAGTTTTGTTAAGAATCACATTAGCGGTAAAGATCACCTTGCCCCACATATTTTGGGCGTACGGCTTTGCACTTGGCTAACACCGTTAGACTGAGGTGAGAAATGAGCAGTCATTTGATGAACGATGCTTCACATTCTCCCCCTCTATCTCTACGAATTCCTCAATCCGTAGGCTTAGTTGATTTTCAACTTCTACTTTGTAGCGCTTATCCGCTTCAACAGCTTCATCTTTGCTTTTCAATAAATAAGTGATGCAATACATTGTACCATCATCAATTAAGGTCACAAAGTACTTGTCTCCCCCCTCTATTTTGTATAAACTTCAAATCACCCATAAATGTATGACTAAGTTCTAGAGGAGCAGTGCTTCTTTCGCTATTCCTTTGACGGAATGCAAAGGTGATTTTGCCTCTTCACCTACCTCACATTCATTTTGAGGGTTTATGTCGACAGAAGGAAATAATCTCAACTTCGTTAGCTTTTGAATGACTTTCTATTTAACGTGTCTTAATCTATGATGGCATAGATGCACGAATTACAAATATATCATTCATTTAGCTACAGACATACTGTACCACTCTTAGTAATTACAGACCTGTTGCACTAGTCTCAAACCAGCTTGACCAACAACGTCCCTTAAACCAAGTTTGGGACATATATCACCTCATTTTAGGGTGATCCCATTCCCTAAAGTCCTATTGCATACAACCTCTCCAACCCCTTCTACTTTAGAGGTGGTGTTGCTTCACATGAACAACCTGTTGCCCGTGGTTAGGGCATAACCAGATCATATGTGATCTGGATACTCTAGCCCACTCCAATTGCTTTGGCAGACTGAGTGTCCAATTTCTTTTCTGTCTTTCTTTTGGCCTTCAGATCATTTAAGACCTGAAAACTCTGGCCCATCTCACTAGGTGTCCATTACTTTTCTGTCTTTCTTCTGGCCTTCAGATCATTTAAGACCTGGAAATTCTGGCCCACCTCGCTAGGTGTCCATTACTTTTCTGCCTTTCTTCTGGCCTTCAAATTATTTATGACCTGGAAATTCTGGCTCACCTCACTAGGTATCCATTACTTCTCTGCCTTTCTTCTGGATTTCAGATAATTTTAGACCTGGAAACTCTGGCCCACCTCACTAGGTGTCCATTAATTTTCTGCCTTTCTTCTGGCATTCAGATCATTTACGACCTGGAAACTCTGGCCCACTCCAGTCGCCCGTAGGCTTTGTACGAATGAGTGTCCAATATCATCCTATCAAATGAAGGATCTTCTGTCAGATAGGTGACAGTTCAACGTCTTAAGATAAGTCATATCTCTTAGTCTTCTTCCCTTGTGATTGGTGCCCAGGGAAATCCCTAGCGCTTACTTAAGAGTGGTAACAATTTTCGCACAGTCAGTGGATCTCTATCCTTCGTGTGTGCGAACATACTTTACACACTTATAATAATTACACTCAAAAGAATGGATCTTTTAAGTTTTATTTACAATAGTCCAATCTTTATACGGGAAGCAAGATGATTCAATATCTTATTTTAGAGTGTAGGAAATATGAGTTTTAATGAAAACATTTTCATATTTCCAACATTGCTTTACACACTTTTATTCAGATATTATCTAAACACATTATAGATAAGGAAAGGTAAATAACTTAGACCTTTTGGATTCTGGCCCACTTCAGTTAGACTGAGTGTCCATATCCTGCTTACCATAATTCGGATCCTTTGTCTGAGACAGATATATAGGCCTTTTGCTATATGATAGAACATCATCTTCAGCCTTCTCCTCTTATCCCAGTTGACATCCTCAGCCTCTCGTGGGCGCTTGTTTCCACCACCCTCGGGAGCGGTGACACCAACTCATCCTTGATCTTTAGCCGTACTAGCATGACTATCAGCAGTATCTTGAAGCTCAACATCAGATCCAGAGATCCCACCTTTGCTGGAAACAGTTTTGTAACTATCATCAAAGAGAGAACCAAAACTAGGATCAGATTTGAAAGCACGGTTATTGACAAAGACAGTGTTTGAACTGTTAACAGAACTGTCAACAGAACTGTTTTCAAGAAGAAAACCACAGCCAGATTTTGGACCATATCTGCCGACAAACATCTTTCGAGCACTAATACAATCTTGTCTTAGAATTGTTGGATATGTAAAGCACGTACGGGAATAATAAATAACTATTACAGTGATCGAAAGGATAAACAATAAAGATTACAACAACAAGTTATCAATATCTTAATCTTGAATTGGAACTTCAAATTGGATCTTGTATTCAGAAATACAAGAACATGAACTGCTACACTTGTGGCTTGTAGAACCGCTGAGAATCCGAACGGTTAGAGTCCTTTGAGAATCAATTTCACACCTGAAACACTTAGCAACCAATTAGATAATCACAACACCATCGGCTGAATCGAGAGATGGCTTTCTGTCTTTAAGACGTGATTTCCCTCGTATATATAGGATTTAAGGAAGTGTGGACAATAATCTCCCAAGATGAAACAACAAACTATCAAGTGTGCAAAGCCTACACAAATGATCCCAGCGAAGAACACGAATAATGAAGATTGCTAAGAGAAGGATTGCTTATCAGAAAACTGATCTCTTGGTGGTGTTGTTAACTTGTAAGTATGTTCATTTTTTTTATATAGAATTGAGTCAAATGCCTCAATTTATAGGTGTGCAAGATGGCATTTCAAATGCCTCATAATGACATTCAATTGCCATGTAATGATGGAATTTAACCCCTAAGTAATGCAGCAACATAATGGTCCAAGTAATGGTCATTATTGGATGGATTCAATGCCATTGAAACCACCTCAATTGTCAAACCTTTGAGATTTCGTCGAGCAAACACTGCCTGGGAAGCGCCGCAGCGCTGCTGCATTTAGCTCTGCGGCTCCAGAATGCCAAATAGACAATTTGCGTTGCGGCTCAGCTTGGGGGGCGCTCTGGCGCCGTGACACAGTCCGGGAGGCACCACAGCCCTTCTCGGCTCCGCAGCCCTTTTTCGACCCATACCATCTTACACTTCGCACAATCCTTCATTCGTTTACCAATGTGGAACCCTTGTTATTTAGCCAATAACCGTCCATCATTCTATGTCTCAAACATTTCACTTATGTACCAATATCTCTTTCATTAACAAATTTATGATACTTAGCACTAAGACTGCACGTATGTGGAAATGACATTTTTTACGTGCAGGGCCCCAATTGTTCGAGTCATAAATAATGGGATAAACTTAATTCCACATTAGTAAATTTTCAATAATACATATGAAAAGATAGCCAAGGACGACAAGGCCACAATATGAGTATACTGCTAATAAAAGGGGCACAAGGCCACGACATACTAACATATATTGTACATAGGTATGCAAGCCTCTAAAAGTCATATAAACATACCAACAGGTCGAGCTAGAGCTCCGCCATACCCCAAAATACTAGTATCATATGTATCAGTACCTAAAACTTCTGTAATGTAACTCCGTGAGAATGGAGTGCGACAATATCACAACTGAGCAGATCGTCTACTGAGGATGAGCGCCACTCTGTCTATCTATACCTGCGGGCATGAACGCAATGCCCCGAAGAAGGGAATCAGTACAAAAGATGTAATGAATATGTAAGGCAGGTAACATATACAAACATGAGATATAACATGAGAGGTATAGAGATAAGAATGAGCCTGAAATTCATAGTAGCCTCTAGGGCCTTACTCTGTCATAACTAGAAACATATGTATGTATGCTTGTAAAAATCATACCACTCTGTAGGGAAAATCATATCATACTATATATAAATCGTACCCGGCCTCGATGAGGACTCGATCATACCCGACTACAGCTGGGTACACATCTACGTGCAGTACTCGACCGACTATAGCACGGCTTGGTAAAAAAATAAATACATATATATATAAGTGCAATGCAAGACAAACTATATCAGATAGCATAAGCAGAACCAGAGTCACCTATTGTCGTTATCCTCCGTCTATTGTTATTAGCGCTACATTCAAGGACCTTGATATGAACATTTGTGACTCATATAACTCGAAAGATGCTATGAATAAGAACATATTCAAGAATTATGATCGATTTTCAAAGAAGATCTTTTGTTACTTCATTTCGCCAATGAGATTTCCATTTAAGGAAATGACATATCGATTCATGCCAAAAAAGAAGGTTTGTCTTACATACCTTATCCTTGAGATTACAATTTCCTTATACGCCCTCGCACGCCTTACGAATAGATATCTATAGAAATAAATAGTCGATATCAATATCAAATTCATATTCCCAATAAGAAACTTTATTTAGATATTTTTATTGATAATCTTAACACAAAGAGTCCTTGTACTTGTTAACAAAATGGAACTTATGTATTTCAATCCCACCATTCTCTGAAGCATACTTTCTTAGGTTAATAACACCAAAAACCAATATATTAATTAATTCCAACTCATATCTTGATCAAAATAGCCCACAAGTCTTTATAAAATTATTTCTTAAGTTTACGGATTTCGATTACGAAAATCATTTCACATCTTACTCTGAATCATCAATTAACCATGATTATAGATAAAGGAGATTAGATCTTACCTTTTTTCATCAAAACTACTTGAAAAACGCAAGTTACTTCATACCTAGGGTTTCCACAAATCGCTTTACTATGAAAATGATGATTTCTATGATTACAGTGATAATTATCGCGTTAATCTTATGTAATTCTCCTTGTAATTGAGCTTAGGTGTTATGGAATTCTTTAGATAGGATTTAAGAGGTTGTGGTTTGATCTAGATGAAAAATGAATGAAAAATCAGAAAACCCGACTTTATACCTAAACAATTCTCCACCGCCGGAATTCGATGGTGGGATTGACGGGACCGTCAAATACTTCGACGGTCAGGCAATCTTCTCATCAAACCTCCAAGGAAAATTGACGGTCCAGAGAGGAAAATTCACGGTCCGTCGACTTTTCCGTCAAATGACCAAATTTTTCGATTTCATCAAAACGTACATTCTTCTATCAGTTTGACTTCATAAGACTCCGATACTTCCATAAACAAGTCATAAACCTTCATTACCCTTTCGTAAAGTCATATCTCTTCCTACAACATCAGTATTTATTAACAACGCAATGAAACACGAAATTGTAGGGTGTAACATCCTTCCCCCCTTAGGAATATTCGTCCTTGAATGTTGAGGATATTCTTTAATTCTCGAGGGTTATAAAAAATTTGGCAGATTTTGTCAACAGGACTATCCAAAATTAGTTAAACAGCCCAAACACATATCCAAGACCACACAAGGCACCATAATAGTAAAATAATATCAACTAGGTCGCACATGACCATCAGTATATATCAACTATCCTCTATCGTACTCTGAGCTACACTTGCCATATCTGCCTCAACATTAGCACCTAAACAATGTATAAGATGTAGGTTGGTAGAATAGAATAGAACCGAGAGAATCATATCACACGAGTATTGGTATAAACCTGAGGACTGAAATAAATAAGGATATATGGATCGCATATCTTCTTCGGCCTTCCAAGTCATCTCTTATTTATTGTTATTCTCTATTAAACCTTGACGGAGGCGACTTCCTTAGTTCTCATCTTCCGAACTCCAATCCAAAATAACTATTGGAATCTCTTCATAGATCAAATCATTGGTGATCTGTACATCCTCTACGAGAGTGATGCGGGAAGGATCTCCTATACATTTTTGTAACATTGACACATGGAACACCGGGTGAACTGTTTCCAATTTTGGAGGTAATTTAAGTTCATAAGCTACCCGGCCTATCCTGCGGATGATCTTATATGGTCTGACGTATCTGTGGCTAAGTTTCCCTCTCTTGCCAAATCTCATAACTCCTTTCATTGGATAAACCTTTAAGAATACCCAATCTCCAATCGCAAATTCTAAGTCACAACGTCGAACATCGGAATAAGATTTTTGCCGACTTTGGGTAGTGAATAAGTTCTCTTGAATTAGCCTCACTTTCTCCACCACCTGTTGGACCAAGTCGGGACCTAGTAACTTGGATTCACCCACTTCAAACCAGCCAATTAGGGATCTACACTTTCGCTATACAATGTCTCATACGGGGCCATCTTGATACTAGAATGATAACTGTTATTATAAGGAAACTCGATAAAGGGAAAATGATTATCCCAACTACCTTGAAAATCCAATACACAAGCTCGTAGCATGTCCTCGAGTGTCTAGATTGTGCGCTCAAACTGACCATCAGTCTGAGGATGAAAGGTTATACTAAGGTTCACTTGGGTGCCTAAACCTTTCTGGAATGGTCTCCAAAATTGGGAATGAGCACCTCTGTCAAATATAATAGAGACCAGAATACCATGTATCAAGCCCCATCAAGGCATGGCGTGGCTAAGTCTGGTAATACAAGCTGAGGTCCAAACTGCTTGTATGCACTATCAGGTCGTCATGACACAGAGGCCCGTGCAGATGTGGTCCCAGGTATATTAACCCTTTTTACTTATGACGATTATTCCCATATGGATCCTGGATCCACTCTGTCATATGTAACCCTTTTGTTCCTAAGAAATTTGGAACAGAACAAAAAAAATGCAAGAACCTTTTGAGGTATCCACTCCAATTGGTGAGTCAGTTATAGCCAGTAGGTATATAGGGATTGCCCGGCTAAATTCTATCACTGCATTACCATAGCTGATTTGGTAGTGTTAGAAATGGTAGACTTCGATGTAATCATGGGTACGGATTGGTTGTCTTCATGTTATGCCACAGTAGGTTGTAGAATCAAAATCATAAAATTCAAATTTCCTGGTGAACCAGTCATAGAATGGAAGGGTGATGCAGTAGCACCCATAGGTATGTTTATTTACTATCTTAAAGCCAGAAAGATGATATCCAAGAGGCATATTTACCACCTAGTTCTAGTTAGAGATGAAGACACCCAGACCCCGACTCTTCAGTCAGTACCAATTGTTAATGAGTTTCCAAAAGTCTTTCCAGAATATCTTATCAGAATTCCTCCTGATAGGGAGATTGAATTCAGAATTGATCTACTTTCCAGCACTAAGCTGATATCTATTACACTATATATAATGGCTCCAATAGAGTTAAGAGAATTAAAAGGTCAGTTGAAAGATCTCCTTGATAAGGGAATCATTAGACCAAGTGTCTCACCATGGGGTGCACCAGTCTTGTTTGTTCGAAAGTAAGATGGGTCCTTGCGTATGTGCATTGACTATCGACAGTTGAATCAGGTAACCATTAAGAATAAGTATCCTCTTCCCAGAATCAATGACTTATTTTATCAACTTCAGGGTGCTCAGTGTTATTCTAAGATTGACCCTAGGTCGGGGTACCATCAACTTAAGATTAAGGAAGTTGACATTCCAAAAACCGCATTTAGAACTCGCTATGGTCATTTTGAATTTTGTGTCATGTCATTTGGATTGACGAATGACCAGCTGCTTTTATGGATCTTATGAATAGGGTCTTCAAGCCTTATCTCGATCTTTTCATCATTGTCTTCATTGATGATATTCTAGTCTATTCCCGTAGTGAGGCTAATCAGGTCGAACATCTCAGAATAGTATTGCATACAGTTCAGGACCGCAAGCTTTATGCGAAGTTTTCCAAGTGTGAATTATTGGCTTAATTCTATGGCATTCTTAGTCCATGTAATTTCAGACGAAGGTGTCCATGTTGATTTTCAGAAAATAGATGTTAAGAATTTTCCCAGGCCCACTTCTGCTTCAAATATATGAAATTTCTTAGGTGTGGCAGGTTATTACAGATGATTTGTAGAAGTTTCTTCTTCTATATCATCTCCATTCACTCGGTTGACTCAGAAGAAAGTCAAATTACAGTGGTCAGATGCCTGTGGGCGTAGTTTCGAAGAATTGAAAATAAGATTGACTTCGGCTCTAATGTTAACATTATCAGAGGGAACCGAGGGGCTCGTTGTATATTGTTATGCATCAAGAATTGGTCTCAGATGTGTTTTAATGCAGCATGGTAAGGTTATAGCTTATGCATCCAGACTGCTTAAACTTCATGAAAAAAATTATCCGACTCATGAATTAGAATTGGCAGCCATGATTTTGCACTCATGATATGACATCACTATTTGTGTGGAGTTCACGTTGACATCTTCACAGATCACAAGAGCCTTCAATATATTTTCAAATAGGGGAAGTTAAATCTTATATAGAGGATATAGCTCGAATTGATAAAGGACTATGGTGTAGATGTTCTCTATCATCCAGGGAAAGAAAATGTCGTAGCCGATACTCTTAGTCGGTGATCCATGGAATTTTTAGCTCATTTTGAACAACATAAGAGAACTATGATGAAAAGATTCATTGACTAGCCAGTCTAGGAGTTCAACTTATAGACTCTAAAGACGGTGGTGTTTTCGTCTAAAACAAGTCTGAATCCTCCTTAATAGCCGAGGTGAAGGAGAATCAGTTTAGTGATCCCTACTTGTTGCAGCTGAAAGAGAGAATTCACAAGCATAATACTATGACTTTTTAACAAGGGGAGATGATAGTACTTTGAGGTACCGAGGCAGGTTATGTGTTCCAGATATGGACGAACTTAGAGAGCGAATCATGGCAGAAGCGCATAATTCTAGGTATTCTATTGACCCAGGTTCCATAGAGATGTATCATGATCTTAAGTAAATTTATTGGTGGAATGACATGAAGAGAAATGTAGCAGACTCTATAGAAAAATGTCTGAATTATCAGCAGGTGAAAACCAAGCACCAAAGGCCTGGTGGGTTGGCTAAGAATATTGATATTCCTATTTGGAAATGGCAGATGATAAACATGGACTTCATAACATGTATACCTCGCTTAGCCCGAAGGCATTATTCGATTTGGGTGATTGTAGATCGACTCACTAAATCAGCCCACTTCTTGCCAGTTAAGACCACAAATTTAGTAGAGGATTATGCTAAGTTGTATATCCGAGAAATTGTCAGGCTTCATGGGACCCCAGTATCTATTATCTCGGATCATGGTGCTCAGTTCATAACACACTTTTAGAACTCTTTCCAGAAAGGATTGGGTACCAAGGTAAATCTCAGCACAACTTTTTATCCTTAAACAGATGGCCATGCAGAATGTACTTAGGATATATTGAGGGCATGCATTCTCGATTTTAAAGGTAATTGGGATAATCACTTGTCTCTCATTGAATTTGCTTATAATAACAATTATCATGCTATCATTCAGATGGCATTGTTCGAAGCCCTGTATATACGCAGGTGCAGATCACCAATTTATTGGTTCGAAGTTGGTGAAGTAGAGTTGTTAAGACCAGACTTGGTCCATCAGGCATTGGAGAAAGTTGAGTTAATTCAAAAGCATTTGAAAATAGGTCATAGTTGCCAGAAGTCCTATTCAGATGTAATACATAGAGACTTGGAGTTTTAAGTTGATGATTGAGTATTTTTGAAAGTTTTACCATTGAAAGGTATGATGAAGTTTGGAAAGAAAAGGAAGCTCAGTCCCATATATATCGAACCATTCATGATTTTTAGGAGAGTTGGCCAAGTGGTTTATGAACTTGAATTGCCACAAGATTTAATTATTGTGCATCCAGTGTTTCATGTATCCATGTTAAAAAAGTATGTGGGAGACTCGTCAATGGTTGTCCCTACTGACTCTATTATAGTTAAGGATGGTTTGACCTATGAGGGGATTCCTGTTACTATTTTGGATCGTCAGATTCGAAAGTTGAGAACTAAGAAAGTTGCCTCAGTTAAACTGTTGTGGAGAAGTCAGAATGTGTAGGAGGATATGTGGGAAGACGAAGAAGACATGAAGTTCAACTATCATCATTTATTCGAGGACAAAGCAGAAAATGAACAAGGTAAACACCTTCAGTAATCATGTTATGTCTCCTGCATATCCATGTCTCATGTTTCACCTTCATGTATCCAGTACTCACGTTTCATGTCCCCAAGTTCATGTTTTCATGTAATTATGTCAGTTCAGTTCCTATGTTTCATGTCATGTTTCTTCACGTTCATGTACTCATGTTATTTTCAGTTTCATTCTTAACCATGATCCATCATTCTAGGATGAATGATCCTAAGGGGAAGATATTATAACACATCGTACCTCTAAACTAAGCCATGTTTATGATTCAGGGATTTAGGTAACCAAAATGGGGAGTTTAAAGTTGAAAACCAATTTCAGTTCTGCAAATTTATTTTTCGCCGAATTATACGGATCGTAAAATTAATAATGGACCGTTCGAAATAAATCATCAATTTCATTTTGAAATTGACGGAACCCAATATTTTTTTTACAGACTATATAATATTTGACGGCCCATCCTTTTCAACCGTCAAATTCCCTCAGCTTTTATAGAACATTGGAAAATTGGAAATTTCAAGACAATCCGATTATATGGACCGTACAATTATTTACGGTCCAGACTCAGACCGTAAAAATATTAATGGCCCATCAAATCCTTACGACTGGGAACAGTATAAATACAAGACTTAGTTCTGAAAAATGAGTTTTCACTCTTCCTAAGCCGTAGCACGAATGTTCTCTTCTCCCATCACTCTCATACACCAAGATAAGCCTATTTAAAGTATTCCAAGTGGATTATAACATATATACACGAATTCTAAGAATAAATTCATTGTTTTTAACCTAAGGTTTTGAAGATAACCCATCCTAAGGTTTCAAAGTTTAAGCTTTGGATTTCTACTCCAAATTTCAGATTCTTAAGACAAGACTAGGAGCGAATAAGGTATGTAGAGCTTCTATCCACGTGTGGGAATATCCATGTTCTTTCCCACTCCATGTTTATCCATGAAACCATGAATTTCTATACTTAGGGTTTTATTTCAAGTTCATGATAAACCTAAACTACATGTATCATGATTATCCCTGTTTGTAATCTTAACTTATATTCTGGATATTCCATTATAGTTATTGGGAACCCGCCCTTAATCCATGAATACCCATATCTTTGAATTCCATGGGTTCTAACACACAAGTCTTGAATCAAGGTTTATAATTTTATGAAGTCCACATGTTTTCCACGATTTTATGGAAAGTATATTATGTATTTATGTCCATGCTATACCTTATACTTATCAACCATGTTTACAAGTCATGATTTTACAAATCATGGGCTTCTAGCAAATTATGTTTCATATTTTGGGAGTTGCACTGATTACCGAGAAGGCTCAGATAGCCTGAACTATAATTGCCAGCGTAGGGTAAGGGTCACTCTGCCCAGAGGACGATACCTTCATGTTACCCTTTGTGGGATTATTGGATCCATCATGTTCATGTCTTGTACCTTATCAAGGTACGATATGACTTAGCCGATCGGGCAGAGATCATATACCACATTTACTCATGGTGGTTACATTTCAGTTATTCAACTGCTCGCCTTACAGATATATAGCTATACAGATATATAATTTTTTTTATAGATTTTACACATGTCATTATATTCATGCCAGATAATGTTCATGCTCATGTTCAATTTTTAGTTTCATGTTCATGTTATATCATGTACCTGCTTATTCTTTCATTTGCTTTTCATATTCCTTTGCATGGAGCCTTCACTTCACGGTGCAGGTGTTAAGTTTCAGGACGATGGATTCATTTGCTAGGATTTGCCTCAGTTTCAGCTTTTGGTGAGCCCCATCTCATTCGGGCATCTTGTTATTTATTTTACATGTTATGGTTATTAGTAGAGGTATGCCAGGGCCTTGTCCTGGTAAGTAGTTTTGCAAACTCATGTTATCAGATGTTTCATAGACTAGACAAGTTATCATGTTATGTTAGTCTTTCAGTTATGTCAGACTTATTATATTTTCAGACTATTTCCGCAATATACTTTCAGATTACAAATTTAGCAGTTTGAATTACATGTTTTTAAATCATTACTATAGTATGTTTTGATGGCCATGTAGCAAGAAAGACATGTGGTTCTCTCAGTCACATGCAGTCAGGCACCGAGTGCTGTGTTTTTCCCAGTCCATGGTTCGGGTGTTACACCCAAATCGGAGAAGATACAAAAGTGTTTGTAATTAAATGTGATAAGTGTCAGCGCCATGCACAACTGTTATACCGACCATGCGAGCAATTGCATCCGGTAGTGTCCCAGTGGCCGTTTATAAAGTGGGGGATGGACATAGTCGGACTCTTACCAACGGCACCAGGACATGCATGTTAAATTATATTTATGACTGACTATTTCTATAAATGGGTTGAAGCTGCAGCTTACACAAAAATTCGGGAGAAAGAGGTGAAGGATTTCATTTGACAACACATTATTTATCGTTTTGGCATCCCGAAGGAGATAACTTGTGACAATGGACAAAATTTTATCAGATCCAAAGTCACAAAATTCCTATACAACTTAAAAATCAAGAGAATCATCTCTACTCCCTATCATCCAAGTGCCAATGGTCAAGCAGAATCAACAAATAAGACTATAATCCAGAACTTGAAGAACAAAATGGAAGTTGCGAAAGGAAACTGGTCGTCAATGCTGCTAGAAATATTATAGGCATATAGAACCACGACAAAAATGAGTACCGGAGAAACTCCTTTTTCCCTGTTCTACAGACCAGATGCCTTGATCTCGGTAGAAGTGGGAACTCCCAGCTTGAGGTATCTCCAGTCTAAGGATAAATCAAATGCAGAATCAATATATGTGCACCTAGATTTGCTCGAAGAACGTTGAGACCTTGCATACGTCCAAATGATAGCTCAAAAAAAGGAATGTAGTGTTACTACAACCGGTGCACAAATCTCAGACACTTAAAACTCGGGGACTTAGTGCTCCAGAGAGTATCTTAGAGTACCCGGGAGAGTAACAGAGAAACTAGGCACAAATTGGGAAGGGACGTATACGGTCATCAACATTGCTAGTAAATGAGCTTATCAGCTAACAGACCAACAAGGACACAAACTTTCTAGTAATTGGAATGTAAGAAATTTGAAGAAGTACTATGTGTAGTAGGACAAAGCATGTGTTGCACTCTTTTTCCCTTCATCCAATTTTTTAGCCTAATAGGTTTTTTCCGACAAGGGTTTTAATGAGGTAGTACCATGAAATAAGCATGTTAATAGTTTTACTACCGAGGAGAGTTATCCAGTGTCCAAGTCTTCATAGCATGAACACCCGAATACTGGGGGCCATATACACCCAGAATGGAGTGAATTTTACAAAATTTTAATACTTCAAGCGAGCACCCGATACTGGGGACTTCCAAGATGCTGGGGACTACATAAAAGTTTAAAGTATATGTAACCGGATTTACCGCACTAGATGGCAGCTGAATTATTCTTGCATTTGTCTTCACATTTATAAGTCAAAGGAATCAATAAAATTTTCTTTTTATGATTAATAAATATTTTCCATCACGAGCATAAAACGTATGTTATCCTTACCATATCAAAAAATTTGTTCCATAATGAATAGGAGACGTCCTCTTCTACAGAACCAATAAAAATAATAGCCCTCTCATATTAGAATCATAACTAAAAATTTAAGGCTTCGGATACAAGAAGTACCAGAGTTTTAACTTGACCGGAACAAAATCATGTCCGGAACTAACTATGAAGGCCATGAGAAGCCTCAATTTAAGATGAAAAGAAAAATACATCTTTGGAACTAAGTTAAGATTGTGGAAAAGTTTTTAAACTTTCAAAGCTTGACATGTTCTGGTAAAGTTAACCTCAAAATGAGGTTTCGATTCACGAAGCAAGGTAATTATAAACTTGCAAATAAATTTGTAATTACTACTGGTTTCTGAAAATAAATAAGGGATGAAAACTTTGCGCATGATTGCAGAAAAAGTTCTTTCATTCATATTCTCCGGACTGAAAACAAACCAAATACAAAAGAAACTAACTAGGCCCAAAAGTGACCCGGTAACAAAAACTAAACTAAAACTAAACTCCTGCGAAAGATTTTTGCCTACCCACTCCATTGTCCGCCGAGGGTGTTTCATGTGTTTCCAACAAAATCAAAAAGATCAATAAGATCAGTTATGAGGGTTCATCGTCATCACTAGCCTCTCCACAAGTTTTTGCATCTGAATCCTCTATGTTACCTCGTAGAGCTTCCAAAGACAACTCGACATCGTGGAGGTCAATTTCTGCATCCAGGAGTTCAAAAGGAATATAAATCCCTGGCATGTTGGCTTCTTCAAGGGTGTCCATCTGACCTTTTAGGACAGCCAAATCTCTCTGAAACGTATATCTATGGCATTTAAGATGAAGTTTGTTGATGGTGTGCTCGGAGATGTGTAGCTGCCCTTGGGCTTCTGCTAAATTGGCTGCCAATCTTGTTGTCTTCCCTTGAAGTGTTACGTAAGAAATGGTTAAAGATTGAAGGGAATTCTCCCAGTCTCGGAGAGAGTCAGTATCATCCTGTAAGCGTAGCTTGAGAGAGGCTTGAAGAGAGATCGAATCTCTAAGATCAGCTTGAAGGTTTTCAACTTCTTCCCTGAGATGCTGGATTTCCTCCTTCAACTTCTTTTTTCATAAGAATGGACTATAGCCTGAGTCAAATCTACAAAGGAGAGAGTAGTGGTATGACACTGGATAAAGGAATTATGGCTGGTTAGAAGATATGAACATCTAGTGAATAATTCAAAGAAAAGAATATGTTACATACAAAAGCAATCTGCAAGGAGATCAGCAGAAGGGCATTAGTCATCAAGGAAGCTAGTATGCGTAGTGTGCAAGTGAAGCCTCGATAGTAGCATTGGGGGATTTTCTGAGAGAAGAAGTAGATGTCTCGGCTTCAGTCAGAAAGTAGGGATTAAGTTGTGCTTAGAAGGGTCATCAAGAGGAACGATTGTCTTTGAATCTGAAGCATCTCACCGGGGACTCCTCGGGCTGGTATTTTCATTATTCGCCTTCTCCTCATTATCAATCTAAATAACACATGATTTAGCTTCCGCTTGCAGCTCTTTCCAATACTCTATGAGCCAATAGTAATTCCTCACCCAGGAACCAATTCCAAATGGGGTCTTAGGAGCTTTGTCTCGAGCTTTCCACTTCCAATTGCTAGAAGCATATTGGAGAATGTTAGATAAAGTGGTTGCACAGGATGGAACTTTTTGGGGCTACAGATTTTCATATCGAGGTCTGCGGATATAGAAGATAGAATGAAAAGAATCTCAAGAAATCTAGGGTGAAGCATATATAAAAGTGAGAGTTAGGGCTAAGACCTACCATGGTATTTTCCCTTCCACCCGTCAGAAGTGATACTATTCCATGATTGAGTGATGTCAGGGGAAGAACGAAGTAGAGTAACCACCCACTCAAAAATCCCGTTAATTAGTTGTGGCTCAACTAAAATGGCTAAAAAGTTACAATATTTTCATAAGAAAGGGATTTTCCGTTATTCAAAAACCAAATAAGCAAAGTTTACAGTAAAACAAATACTCACAAGAAGGATTCCACTCTTCCGAGAAAGTGTCTGAAGAAGGTTGGTGGATTTGGTCAGTCTTGATTAGAATAAAGTGGGTGAGCCAATGATAATCGAAGTTATCTTTAGCGTTAATGACACTACGGATTCCCCGAGGGTATAGATGGATAATTTTTCCTCGAAAAAACCTAGGGTAATAGAGGAGGAAAAAATGATTGATGGTAAATAGAACATTGGAATTATTGGCTAGAATCTGTATGCGGTAGACTAATCTCCAAATCTGCGAAGCAACTTGACCCACACAGATTCTATACCAGCGATAAATGCCTTCAACGATCTTCATAATAGAGAGTTTGAAACCAATGGTGAATGGGTAAGTATAAATCATAGAAAATCCTTTAACATGTTGTAGGGGACATAGGTTCTTTCCCATGGAGACGGCTTGGGGGGTCATCATAGTTCTCAGAAGAATGAGAAGGAGAAGATTTGGTGGATGACATTGTGAAAGAAGATTTCAATAAGGAAAGGAAGCAAATAGATGTTGTAAAGTTTGTAGTTACCTTTTGTGAAGAGATTTGACCTCCTATTTATGGTATAAAAATATAACGTTTGGAGGTGAAAAAGTGTGCACCATCATTGCTGCATTTCACGTCGATCAGAGTGATGGTTCAGTTACTGCCATTTTAGAAACATTGAATGGATGTGACATTTGACAGATATTTAATCATTACATTTCAAATTTCTCGCCAAGTGTAAGGTTCATTTGGTGAGGGGTTTAAATCCACTTACCGGGCATGCAAGATTTATGCCCAAAAAGTGCAGGGACTATCTGTACCAGAAGCATTATATGCAAAGCTAGTACCGGTAATACAGATGGTGGGGAGCCATTTGGATTGCAACGGACGACAGTTACTAAACTAGTTGTATGTCTTCTAATAGAGCTTTAATTGCATTTATTGAGACATTAATTACAACATTCATTCTTCTATATTAATAAGGACATATTTTGTAGATCGTGTACCCGTGTAGCTCATGTATAAAAAGGATACATTATCCCATTGTAAAGGATCATATTCTAGTTATTACAATACACTTACTCATATTCTCTCGATCTTTATGCTTGCAAATATGTTACACCCCATAGTTTCGTGTTCCGTCATGACGTTGATAGGATACTGATGTTCTAGGAAAAGGTACAGCCTTACGAAAGGGTAATGAAGGTTTACGGCTTAAGTATGGAAGTTCCGGAGTGTTTGGAAGCTAAACGGATCAAAGGAAATATGTTTCTACGAAATCGGAAAATTATGCATTTTGACCGCGGAGTTAACGAACCATCAAAGTGCAGACTAAACTGTCAAAATTCTCTGAGATTTCAGAAGGCAAGTTGATGGCCAGATTGACGGACCGTCAGTCCCACTGCCAAATTGCGGCGGTGGAAATTTTATGATAGGTTTATAATCGGGTCTTATGATTTTCTTGCCATTTTTATCCCAAACATACCTAGACCTCTCCTAAAACTCTCTGCAAGATCCCAAATCATCTGAAGAGAAATTCAAAGGTCGATTACATAAGATTAATGCTACTAATCTCATGATAATGATAAGAACTATCTCCTCCGTCTTGAATCGGGTTTGGAAACCCTCGAATTTGGGGCAAGTTGTTGTTTCGATAAGGCTTTGATGCGCTGAGGTAAGATTCACCCTCCATCTATTTTTATGGTTAATTGATGATTTGGTGGAAGTTATGAAAAAAATTTCATGATCAAAACTTTGCAAAATTTGTAAAATCTTTATAATATGAATTATTGGGTTGTTTTACTCTAAAGTATGAGTTAATTGAATGATGAAACTGATTGTGTATGTTATGTATTAAGGAAAGTACGGTTTAAGGAATTTTGAGGTTAGAATCACATAAGACTTCTCGTATAAGAAAAGCCTAAGGAATCATATATGCTAGAATTGTTGAAGAACACCTAGCTAAGTTTTTATGGAAATTGTATTTTTGGATTGGAGTCGTGAGTTTGAATTATATGAGAATTATTTGTGAAGGAATTTAAGAATCTGAGGTATTCGAAGTTGTCGATAAGATACTTACATGAATCTTCCTATAGAATTTGGATTCAATATTGATATAGATTTTTATGTGATATAGATAATCACCAGTATGAAGTGTGAAGACTCGTAGGATGATTGTTGCGTCAAGGAAAAGGTATGTTAAGTCATACTCTTTTATTCCTTTTGCATGATCGACGAATAAGTATAACCACAATGACATCCCTTCAAAATGAGCTCTACTCTTAAATTTAAAGCTGGCGATTACTTTTGTATCATATTGTTGCCATTTATAACTCTTGTTATTCTGTTCCCAAAGCATTTTCCCGACTTGATAATCTCTTAAACCTTATGTTTCGTATGATTATTAATGACTCTCAGTTAATAATACAAACATAGTTACATAACAATAATCGGAGGATAACGACCTTGAGTCACTCTGATTGGTTCCATAAAGCCCTCAGAGTCTATCTGCATTGCACTTATATATATATATATATATTTGTTTTCTTACCAAGCCGTGTTATAGTTGATCGGGTATGGCACATAGATGTATATCCAGCTGCAGTTAATTTTGATATTACTAAGTCCTACATTTGGGCCAAGTACGATCGAGTCCTTATCGAGGTCGGGTATGATATATATGTATTATGAAATGAATTTCCCCACAGTTAGGCTAGACATAACATTATATATCCCCACTGAGCAGTTAGATTTTTACAGACACGCATGCATATACACTTCCATGATTATGACATACATACGTGGAGAGCAGTACGATTATTGACCCGATTAGTGGCCGCTCAGGCCCAGCGCCAGGGTGTGAGTGTTAGATCTTATAATAGGACAGTTAATGCGAGGGTCTGAGATTTTATTAATTTGGATCCCCTGGTGTTTACAGGGTCGGACCCGAATGATGATCCGTAGAACTTCTTGGACCAGATGTGCCAGACATATGCAGGTGATACATGATATAGATACCGAGGCAGTAAAATTGGCCTTATACAGATTGCGAGATATTGCAATTGTATGGTATGAGATGTGGGTACAATCTAAAGGATCAAATGCACTAAACAGTATGGAAGGAATTTTCTCAGGCTTTTCTGCAACATTAATTACCGGTAGAACTTCGAAGGGCCAAGCAAGTTAATTTTCTACTTTTATAGCAAGGCGATATGAGTGTATTGGAGTACAACCTTCAGTTTAATTCATTGGCTAGGTATGCCCCTACGATCGTGGTCGAAATTAGTGATCAGGTGCACCAATTTGTGATTGGTTTGGGACCACATCTAGCTAATGAGTGTACTATGGCCTCCTTGAATAAAGGTATGGATATCTCCCGCATCCAAGCATACACTCAAAATCAAGAAGATCGAAAGTGGCAACAATAGGATGTGGGCGATGGGAGTCAACCTAAGAGAGCTAGACCGGCTAGCCAAGCTGAGTATGATTGGAATAACCCTATTCCTTCAGCCAATCATGCAATTAGTACTCCTTCTCGGTCCTAGGGGCCACATTATGATAGATCGACTTATTCAAGATCGGGCCAGAGTTCCCGAGCTTTAGACTTTTAACAGCGGAAAAGGTCAGTGCATTTGAGACCACCTCTCCTACCATTTGATCAGTGTGGTAGGGCCCTTTTCAGGTGATGTCATTAGGATTCTAACGTATGAGGAATAGAGGTAGTATGTATTAGCCAATCGGATCAGCAACGGCTTCATCATCCTCAATGCATCCCATAGAGCGTGGGTCGCAAACAATAGTTGGTAGGGGCCGAGGCAAGGGTGGGGCACCTAGCCCCTGCAATGGTCATCACCGCAACTATGCTTTGATAGGATTACATAATCATGAGGCACCTGACCTTATTGAAGGTATCCTAATGATATTCCGTTCTTTTTTTATATATAAAATAGGTATTGACTGATTCAGAATCTAATTTTATATATTCTATCTCGTGTATAAAATGAGTGTGAACCCTAAGTTGTAAAATAGGCCTTATGACATAACCTCACTTGTAGGCGAGTTGTGATAGTCGAAAATCCAAGGGTTAAGCTAGAAATGTTCCGGTGCGGTTTGATGCAATGGATCTTGGGGTCGTGCGGTCATGGAAGACCAATGTCATATTACGAGTGGTGTTATATAGTCTATGAGATGGTAGATGTGTTTTTAGGTTGCGCGATAGGTTGAAATGAGCCTAAGTACAGAGGGAGTCCTGCTAAAAAAATTCAAAAGGAATCAGAACTAAAGGTCTTTAGGCTACGATATTCCAACATTTTAGGACGATTTTTCTTAAGAGCGGAATATGTTACACCACATACTTTGTATGTCGTTTTCAACACGGATTAACTAAAATAAGCTTAGTGAGGTTGAGATCCCTTCACAAGGTTAACAAAGGTTTAGATGGATGTTAAGTACATTTCGTAAGAGTTCGGGCTAAACGAATCGAAGAAAGTAAGTTCATGGAAATTCGGGGAGAAATATGAAGATTTCTGGACAAATTTTTGGCCCAAGTCTTTGGGTGTATATATCTTAGTATATAAGGATCTATGGATAGCATAAGCTTTCAAACGTCAATTTTAGCGAGTCTACTTTCCAACGCAATAAATCGTTCATCAATCGGAGCTCTGTACAGAATGCGGCTGCAAACTGAGTTTGTGACACCGCATTTAGGTCATATTTTGGACATTTTTGGGTTGTTTATTGCCCAAATATGCGAGGGACTTGTGGATCATCATATGGTGACTTGCGGCCGCAAGTGCCACCACAAACTCGAAGTAGTGGGGTGGTTCTATGACTTTATAACTCAACCAAAGACTCATTTTCCACTTCCAACACCCCAAATCACACCTCCCGTCTTCCTTAAATCTTCCTAAAATATCTTTAAGGATTTCTATACCTATCCTAAGCCAAATCACTCTCCTCCTACCTTAGAAGTGAAGTACAAATAGTAGAACCACCTAGTTGGTGTTGTTGTGAATGTGCACCTTCTTCTTATGCAAAAGAGGAGTTGTTGAAAGGGTTTATTTTACGGGATTAAGTATGTTTTCCATCCTTTTATATGAAATTGATTATACATAAGCCTTATCTAAGTTATATAGGAAGATAGTACAAGATTAACACTTGAAGGAGTTGTAATTGTTGTTGTAACTTGTGAAGTTGCTTGTTAAGGTTGCTATGGTAGATATAATGGTGGATATGGTTGTATAGGTGCTTGGTTGTATATTAGATGTATAAATATTGATTGGTGTAATTTGAAAAAGGTGAGAGGGTTGGGAAAGGTGTTGTCCAAATTAGTCTAGAATAAGTTTGCTGCTTTTTTTATGTCATAATCTAGCTTCAGAATTAAGAATGGTTTCTGATTATTGTTATAGATTGAGTGAGAAATCGACGGTATCCGGAATCTTTCAAAAGAGGATGTTAAAGGTATGTTAAGGCTTATTCCTTCTTTTCTTGGCATGATTATTGAAGTGTCAACGTACTATGAAACATCCGCTACGAGATATGTTGTTGTTTACTCTTGAAAGGATTCCATGGTCCTTGATAATCCTGGGTTAATTTCATGAGGGCTAGAGATAGCGTGGGTTGTCTTGTTAGTTCCTGTAAAAAGGGTGAAAGATGATGGGTATGTTGTCATCATAATGATAGTCCTCGAACGTTAAGTAAGAAGGTAACGATCCTAACTATTGTGATAAGTTCATAAACATAGAAGATTAGCATTTCTTTTTATGTATGTATATATGTAGAGAATACCTATATGGAGCGGATATGATTGTGTGGCATACCACCGAGGTACGATCGATTGGGCAGATGAGCATCACCACTGCAGTTGGGCACGATAACACCGAGTCCAGTATATGGGCCGGGTACGACCAAGTCTCTCTTTAGGGCCGGGTACGCTATGATATTAACCATGTTTGGGCAGATATGTATCCACCACCAAGCCATGGCTAGATGGGAAATATGTAGTTACTACCAATTGGGCAGTTATGTATCGTTAGATACCATTGACTGGGCATACATGTTATTTACCACTAATCAGTAGGGCAGTTAAATAGGTAGATCTAGGATGTTGATGTAAAGGTATAGAGAAGGATATATGATAGGCATGACCTTGGTATATGTTGTAGCCTCATCGGTAGTTCAGAAACTCAGGTTGACTCGAACTTTCCTTTCTCTTGTGGTTATTGCACTGTTATGTTTTATTTCCGCCATACATATTTAGTACATTATTCGTACTGATATCCCTTTTCCTAGGGACACTATGTTTCATGTCGCGCAGGTTTAGGTAGGCAATGAGAGGACCTGCTCCCGTAGAACGTAGGCAGCTATCAACGTTATTGGTGAGCTTTATTTCCTTCTGTAGTATTGTCGCGTCGGGGTTATGTTATATTTATTTTGGTGTTTTGGGTATGTCGGGGGCCCTATCCCGACTTATATTTTGTTTTGACAATCTCCTAGAGGATTTGTAGATAGTTTCTACATTGTATAGTTGTTCGGTATGGCCTCGTCGACCCTTGTATGCATATATTTCTATTAGTATTAGATCTTCTGTAAGCAGGATTTCATGTTGTGTACATTATAGTATTATTTGTCGGTCTAGATGGGTGTTTCCTTGTGCAATGATATGTAGGTGGTTCGCTTGGGCCATCCAGGTGTTGGGTGCTGGCCACACCCCCCAAGGTTTGGGTGTGACATCGGGCCACTCTATGGGTCCATATAATATAGCAATCCTCTATGTGGGCAATCTCATCATAACGTACCCATCCATATAAGAGTTAGTAATGTCATACCCAACAGCAGTGGTGTGCATGTATAAATGCTTGCCCGACCGACTATAGCGTGACTCGGTAAGAAAATAGATACATATATATAAGTGCAATGCAAGACAAATCTCAAGGGACACCATGAACAAAGTCGAAGTGACCTATGGTCGTTATCCTTCGACTATCATTATTGTCACTACGTTCATCAACTTTTAACCAATTAATAAGAGATATATAGAATACGGGAAGTACTCCTGATACAGGATCACAAGGGACATAACATACTTCAATAGAGGAGGAGACATGGATATTTTAACTCAACAAGGAAAGTGTCGCCTTAGGAAAACATTTCTATCAAAAGTCATGCCAAAAGAACGGATAAGCCGTACATACCTTATGTTGATAGTTCACAAGCTCCCGAACGCTCTATGAATGATAGTCTACATTAAACGAATGATTGGACTCAAAATTGACTCAATAGCTAAAGGTAATCTTCACTTAGACATTTTGTCAAACAACTTAAGTGCATAGAGTTCTTGTGCTTCTATATGATGGAAACTTATGCAGATCAACACCATAATCTTCCAAACACACTCTCCTTAATCCCACAACAATAAAACAAGTTTGATTGTCAACTTCATCATAAACTTCGTGTAAAACAGGCCAACCATCTAAACAACTTCTAGTTTCAATGCATATAAGCTTGGTTTATGAAGACTCTCCAACAAATTACTCCAAAACATCCATATAATCATAGGAATAGATAGAGGAAGATGAAACTTACCTTTACATACAAGAACTCCCTCAAAACTGAGGTTACTTCACCTCCAAGGATTCTCCGGAATTGATACAACAAGGAGAAAGACGATACCATGATAACTACGGGATTCACCATGTTGAATTTGCTTGTTTTCCTTAGAATTATGTCTATGATGATAGTAGACCTTTGAGAGAGTATATAAGAAGTTCCAGGGTCTGTAAAAGGTATAAAATGAAGCTCCAAGTTTAGATGATTAATTTATATACGAAAAAGAAGTTTCCACCACAAACATGTATGACCAAATATATGGTTCATACATTAATGTACGGTCCATACTTTTGGACCGTATGTCTTAGGCAGGAATCTTGAAAATTTCAAAAACTAGGTACGGCCCCACATGTCACAATGTATGGTCCGTACATTGTAGGGTATTTTGGAAAGTTGCAATTTTTTATCAAAACGTATTCTCTTCAATTCGTTTAACTTTTATACATCCCGATACTTCTATAAATAAGTTTTAAACCCTCATTACCTTTCCGTAAGGTCTCATATATTCTTGGGATACCGGTGTTATTCGACGGCATGACTAGACGTAAAACTACGAGGTGTAACACTCCATTTTCTCCCTTAGTATTGTCGAGTCAGGGTCATGTTTATATCCTTTTTGGTATTCTGGGTATGTCGGGGGCCATGTCCCAACTAATGTGTTATGTCAATGTTCCCTTTTAGAGGCTTTGTAGATATGCCCTGTGTTATACATTTTGTTTAGTACGACCTTGTAGGCCTGGATGTTGGTTAGAGATTATGTTGGCCTTGTCGGCTTTAGTATGTATATATGCATAGGTTGGGTTCTTCTGTTTGCAGGATATTAAGTCATATTATTTTTATAATTATCATTTTGAGGCCTTGTCGGTCCAGACGGGTATACGTTCGCATGATGATATTCAGGAGGTACGCTTGGGTCGTCCAGGCGTTGGGTGCTAGTGACACCCCTCAAGTTTGGGATGTGACATCGTAGACCTTCTATATACGGGGTCGCTCCTAGCGGAAAATGAATTTGTGGAGTCATACGCTCGATCCTGTGATTATGTGATTATATCGTTAGAGGTCCTGCGTGTATTATACCGCTATGGTGGATGGACCACCTTGTAACTCCAAATACATTGGGAGAAAAGCTCAGTTAGATCTGACCCAAATTTCAGCAAATTTATGAACGTAACTTGTGATGACCTTTGCCAACTTTTGTTTTAGAATTTGCTTCACTTCAAAGCTTAACATACGATTATTATACGATTCAAATACCTCATAACAAGACCTTCTTACCATATTAAACACTCCTAGTCTCACCCCGTAAGTACGGGCTAATACAATCCGCTTTCCTTCGGCTAACTTCGTCAAAAAGTATTTTTTTTTATTCGTTTAATCCTGAACATTTATGAAACTTACTTAACACTTTCTTAAACTCATTTTCATCCGAATTTGAGATCTCAGCCTCACCGGGCTTTCGTTACTTTACTCACGATGATAGTAAGCGAAAAATACGGTGTGTAACTGTATTGTCAGTCTTTAACAGAGAAGATCTTTTAAAGAGAATTATTAATATATTTATTTTATCGGTTGGCTGTACAACGCCAAATATTCAGAAAGAAAATTACAGTTGAACTATCAGATGCCAAAATGTAAAATGTGGACTGTGCCAAATTTTAACCTATGTTATATGGCCATGCACAAATTTCTTTAATGAAAATGATAATAATTTAGAGTAAAGACTTCGAAAGTCCTGCCATAAATTGAGTCTATGAGCGAAGTGTCCTAGTTTGGATCCACTGATCCTCTCTAGTCTCCTTCAAACGCCCCTGGACACATTTACATCACGTACACTTGTTGCTCTCTAACTTTTCCTTCTTTCCTTTAATTATTTCACTTTCTACATAGTTTTCATTTTCTATTTCAAATAATCAACGTTATTTTGACACAATGAGCTTATAATTTGATGGAGCTGCGGTAAAATAAAAGAAATTACTGAAGTTTTCTTTCAATTTGTTTTAATAGCTTTCTTTAGCATAAATTTTAAATCTAATCTTCCAAAACTAAATTTATATGATAAATACAGATTACTTTTATCTTTTAAGGAACAGTACGAAGTTTTGTTTGAATGTAATCTAAATCTTTATTTCAGCAAATTAAAATAGGGAAACTATATAAGGTCAATTAGAGGTATTAACTTATCAAGGTGAAAGCACCCGAATCAAAGATTACATTATATTAAGTAACTCAAAATCCTAAAGATTTATTAACTTTAGAAAAGTAACTTAAAATATATATTAAATTCATGAATTGGAGAAATGAATTTTTTTAGCAGTAGGATTAAATAATATGAGTAAGATTTAATGAGACAAGCAGAAAAAAAATTAATTTATTTCTCTATAGTTTATGTAGAATAAAGCAGAAGGGTGATTTAGTTTTCTTCGCCCACTATTATTATCCATCTCATATAATTCAAATTAACAACAACATACTCAAGGTAATCCCACAAGGGACTCTGGAGAGGGTAGAATGTACGCAGATCATACCTCTACCTTGAAAGGTAGAGATGTTGTTTCCGATAGACCTTCGGCTCAAAGAAAAGCAAACCAAAATAGTAAGGAAAAGAAATAACAGAAGTAATGGTAAAATATGATATAACGCATGACAAAGCAGTCTAAAAAAAAATAAGACAATACCGTAACCACTATAAAATCATATGATAATCGGATTACAAGAAACACAGATAATAACAAAAAACTAAGGACATACTATAAGAATAACACTATCACTACAAGTAGGAAATGAGAAGCGTGACAAGGCTCAACTACCTATACTAGCCTTCTATACTAATTCATGTCCTCCATAACCTCTTATCTAAGATCATGTCCTCGGTGAGTTGGAACTACGTCATGTCATGTTGAATCACCTCTCTCAAATACTTCTTCGTCCTACCTCTACATCTCCTAAAATCATCCAAAGTCAACCTCTCACACCTCATCACTGGAGAATTCGTGCATCTCCTCTTCACATGCCCGAACTATCTTAGTCTCACTTCCCTCATCTTGTCCTCCACCGAGGCCACCCCACCTTGTATGAATCTCTTTATTTTTAATTCTATCTCTCATCGTATGCCCACACATCCATCACAACATCCTCATTTCCACCAGCTTTATCTTCTGAACGTGAGAGTTCTTGACTGACCAACACTCCAACCCATACAACATAGTTGGTCTAACCACCACTCTGTAGAACTTACCTTTAAGTGTTAGTGGTACTTTCTTATCACACAAGACTCCGGATGCTAACCTCCATTTCATCCATCCTGAACCAATACGATGCGTGAAATCCTCGTCTATCTCTCTATTACCTTAGATAATAGATCCAAGATACTTGAAGCTCCCTCTGTTCTGGATGACCTGAGTATCAAGTCTCACTTCCACGTCATCATCTTGCGCTACATTACTGAACTTGCACTCCGTGTATTCTATCTTAGTTTTGCTCAACCTGAACCCTTTCGATTTCAGATTTCATCTCCAAACCTCCAGTTTAGTGTTAACGCTGCTGCGAGTCTCGTCAATCAGAACTATGTCATCCGCAAATAACATACACCATGTCACCTCACCTTGGATTTTTCGTGTTAACACATCCATCGCCAGCGCAAATTAAAATGGGCTAAGGGCTGAGCCCAGGTGTAACCCCATCCCAACTGAAAAATGCTTTGAGTCTTCTCCCGGTGTTCTTAACCTGGTCTCGGCTCCGACGTACATGTCCTTGATCTCCCTAGCGTACGCCATAGGTACCCCTCTAGCATCCAAACATCTCCATAAAATCTCCATTGGGACTTTATCGTATGCCTTTTCTAGATCGATGAACACCATATGTAAGTCCTTCTTCTCCATACAGCTCCAACAGTCTCCTTACAATGTGAATGGCTTATGTAGTTGAGCATCCCGGCATAAATCCAAACTTGTTCTCCTATATAGATACGTCCCTCCTCATCCTCATCTCTACCACTCTCTCCCAAACTTTTATAGTATATCTTAGTAGCTTAATACCTCTATAATTGTTGAAGTTTTGGATGCCACCTTTGTTCTTGTACAATGAAACCATTGTACTTTACCTCCATTCTTCAGACATTTTCACCATCCGAAATATGAAATTAAATAACCCAGTTAGCCACTCTATACCCGCCCTGCCTGCGTACTTCCAAAATTCCACCGAAATCTCATATAATTGAAATCATGAAAAAAAAACATTTGAAAACTTGCAACTAATTTACAAATAAGTAAAGAGTTGTTCCCCCTCCCCCAATAAAAGTAATATGATTTCTTACTTACCATCAAAGGATGTGGTACGGTGGATAATACTTCTCCTCTCTTAATCAGAGGTCTCGGTTTCGAGTCCTAAGTATAAAAAAATCCTTTGTAAGGAGAGCTTTTCCAGAAATGGGCTAAAAATCCAGCGTGAATTCAAATATAGTCGTATTCCAATGCGGGTATTGAATACCTAGTGGTAATAAAAAAATAATTTCTTACTTTCTTAATTATTAAATAACGGCGTCTAAATGAAAATGTAACAATTATTATGTGACGAACGTATTATAATAGAGAATTAAAACAATATTTGACAAATGACGGGCGAATATAATCCATTTTCTGTACTTACTTTGGTTCTTCTAAAAATTTGACCGCCGTGTGAAATACCGAAGGATACCGCCTGCAAATGAAGTATGCTTGCACCGATGTTTAGAACTAATAGCAATGGCACACAAAATATCTCTTTTCCTTCAGATTTCATTTGTTTTACTCTACAGTTCCAGCTGCAGCGAGCTTTAATGTATTGGTGGAGATCATGGTGAAGTCACTTGGGTTCTCTACAAAAGAAGCCATTTCTACAAGATCCAAGATTTGTCGCAAGTTGACAAAGGGCACGAACAATGAAATCATAAACTCTCTCTATCCAGAGATCAACACGAAATTTGTTAGCAAAAAATCGTACGGAAAGTAAATAAATATTACAAGTGTTCTAAAGGATAAACAAATAATTAAGTTTATAATTGCCACAAGCTTCTTGAGCCTTGAATCTTGATAACCTGAAATCAAGAAACACCAAATCTAGATTGTTACAACTGTGGCTGAGTCGAGAGATGGCTCACTGTCTTTAAGACAAGATTGCCCTGTATATATGTTTTTACGTTAGCGGGCAATAGTCTCCCAAGATAAAATAACAACAAATCAACACTACAAAGAAAATAGGTTGATTCTGACGAAGAAAACAAACATGAAATGACTGATGAAGAGTGAAAATTTAAAGGGAAAAAAAGAACTTTTATTTCTGGACTACTTTTGTTCTCAAGACTTGTGTGTCCCTCAAATTAGAGTAAGATTCTCATTTTCTAGTGTTTAGGATGAGGAAAGGTGTTAAGAGGCTAATTAAGAGGTACAATCAAGGCCAGTAACGCTTTGTAATTAGAACAAAACGTTACAGATGGTTAAAGCCATCCAAACTATTGACTTTCCGGTTGCTGGAAGTTTTTCCTGAAACTCCAGGGACCAAACTGTAAATACTAAGCAGTTTGGGGTCCAAAAAGATAATATCATAAATAGCCCAACAGCCCACAGCCCGCGACCCGTGAACCCGCGACCCGACCCGACCCGGACCGGGCGTGTGGGTGGTGGTGGCACGCGTATGGGCCTTGCCTTGAACCCAAACACACCTAGGTCCTCCCTCCTTCAAACACATGGCTTACCCCTTGGGATCCCAAACCTTTATCCATTTTTTAGGCTTATGAAATGAATAATTCTTCTTTTTTCCACCGATGTGGGAGATTTGTCTCACACCATATTTTCATGCCTCAAATACCTTACTTAGTGGATCAATATCTCATTCATTTCTTAACGAAATTTGACGATCCTTGGCCCTACGATCATCTACTCACTTAGTAGATTATGCACGTGTGAAGAACTAAAGTCTCCAACATGTGTAACCCCAGTGTTTATGTCATTAAAGATAGATAGACGCAACCTCCATCAAAGGCAAATTTCCAACAATCCCTTCTTGAAAGAGAATTGGTGCACACAGGGTGCCAAACTTCAGCAATCTTTCAGCGAAAAGATATTCAATTAGGAGAGGTAGCTTCCGCTTTGAACATTACCTAGTTGAATACCACCGGACTTACTTACTGCGCGATGAACGTGATATCTTGAACCGTGAGTGTTTAGTGTAAGCCAAGATAATGATACGAACACATTAACTCCACTTTATTCATTTTCAATCTTATTGTCCTGTCCGTTGTGGCCGTGGACACACTTGGATTCTTAAGTGCGTTCATTTGAGGCGGCCTGTCCTCGCACTTAAATATGTGATCTCCTACAAGGTATCCTGATATACCCCACTTCACAAGTGTTAGGAATCATTAAAAGTTTCCCCAATCTTAACCTCAACCATTTGAGGATCGTTAAAGGTTTGGAAGCTTAACCTTTACCCACCATGCAGGTAGCACTTTAATTTCTATCACAAGAACGACTTTGGATTCATGTTTCTTTACAGAAATCATCATCCGAAGTGTTCTTTCTTCCACCGAAGCGCTCAATTGAACCTTTTGCCGCTTAGTTTTCCTATTAAACTAAATTTTTGGGATCTCCAGTCAGTATGGTTGGGTTACCACCGCAAAGGTTCTTATTGTTAGGGTTTTAAGCCCATTCCCCTAGACATGCAGAATTCTTGATCTTCGGGTAATCCCTTAGTTAAAGGGTCCGCTATATTATCCTTTGATGTAATCAACGGGAATGACACCCGTGGAGATCAACTACCATACGGTCTTATGTCTTCGACAGATATATCCAGACGCCTTCATCCGTGCCCTTCCTGAAGCCGATCGTCTAGCAACAGTGTATAACTGTCGAAGGCACGAGTTTCTCCCAATAAGAAACATCCTCTAAGGAGTCGTGAAGTTACTCAACTTCTTCTCATGCTTTGTTTAAAGCAATAAACTCTGATTCCATCATGAATCGGCCGATGTAAGTTTTCATAGATGATTTTCCAAGACACACCGTACACATCCACTTGTGGCTTTGGTGTTCTTCATGTCCGATGTCTTATTTGCATCACTGTGTTCTCCCAGAACCGCTGGACATCCAGAATGCCATAATCCATAGATAAGTGAATATTTCATATATCGTCATATCCGATTTAACGCCTTCTATCGATCATTTCCAGAATCACGAGTGAACCTTAGTTCAACTGATCTACTTTGTAAGTCGATACCAGGTCGATTGTAGTGTGCAAAATACATTGAACTACATGTGATCTGCGCATATCGCTCCTGGTATATGGGTGCACCATGATTCCAATCAATTTTATGATTCATATCCATTGGTGGCTTCAACGAGACTGTCAACTATCTCATAAATGAGTTTGGAATTAGACTAGTCCGTTAGATATCTTAGAAACCCCAATTCCTACGATGTCATCTGTGACACCCATTTCTTTCATATCAAGACTTTATTTCAATATGACTTCCACTTTCAAACTGTTGTCTTTTTAACTTCAAAGTCAATGTTTCTGCTGTTAGATTCACTATTTCTGCTTCATCTGAACCTTCCAGGACCAAAATATAGACATTTCAAGGACAAAAAAAAAAGTAAAGAAAGAAGCCCAACAGTCCAACCAACCAACTCTGATCCTCCCCTTCCAACTCTCCGGTTAGGAAGGATGTATCAAGTAGCCGAGGCCTTATACTCGTCAGTGGATCCATCTACTTTGTACTCAATTTGAGTATCCACTTTTACAACCCAAAGGTTCTTTTCCCGGAGGAAGGTCAACCATTACACAAGTATGGTTCTATCTGATGGAATCTATTTCTCTCTCTCTAGCTTCTTTCCAAATCAGTGCTTCTGGAGATGGCAATTCTTTGTTAATTGTCAATGGTTCATTCTCAACCATGCAAGCTAGAAGGCCTGGAACAAGTCTTTGTCCCCTCTTTACTCCGTATTGGTTCAACATTTAGAATCCCTGAGTTCTGTATATCTGGAACATTAAGTTCTGGATAGTCATCAACTTCCGAGTCTTGTTGATCTGGAACGTCTAGTTCCAGACAATCAGGCACTCGCGGGTTCTTGTTAACCTCGAGCAATTACTTTTTTTTCTTTCTCAAGGAAAGTTATCTTCAAAGAATTCAGCATTCTTTGACACCAAGAGGCGATAAATACTACTGTTATTTGCAGATCCAGTAGATATGCAATCTACAGTCTTAACCCGTTTCGGTATTCCAACCTCTACCAAGCCACCCCACATCAAAATATTTGTAGGTGGGATCTTTTCCATATTTCACATGAAGGGTCATCCTTATCCTTATGCAGAGTTCTGTTGAGAATCGCATTAGCGGTAAGGATCTCTTAGCCCCACATATTTTGGGCGTACGACTTTGCGCTTGGCTAACACCGTTAGACTGAGGTGAGTAAGGAGCAGTCATTTGATGAATGATGCATCACATTATCCTCCTCTATCACTATGAATTTCTCAATCCGCAGGCTTCGTTGATTTTCAACTTCTGCTGTAGCACTTATCCACTTCAACAGCTTCATCTTTTCTTTTCAACAAACAAAAAGATGCAATACATTGTACCATCGTCAATGAAGGTCACAAAGTACTTGTCTCCCCCCTTTATTTTGTACAAACTTCAAATCATCCATGTAGGTGTGACTATGTTCTAGAGGAGCGATGCTTCTTTTGCTCTTCCTTTGACGGAATGGAAAGGGGACTTTGCCTCTTCGCTCACCTCACATTCATTTTGAGGGTTTTTGTCGACAGAATGCAACAATCTCAACTTAGTTAGCTTTTGAATGACTTTCTATTTAACATGTCTTAATCTATGATGACATAGATGCACGGATTCCAAATATATAATTCATTTGGCTACAGACATACTGTACCATTCTTAGTTATTACAGACCTGTTGGACTAGTCTCAAACCAGCTTGACCAATAGCGTCCCTGAAACCAAGTTTGAGACATGTATCACCTCCTTTTAGAGTGATCCCATTCTCGGAAGTCCTTTTGAGGACAACCTCTCCAACCCATTCTACTTTAGAGGTGGCGTTTCTTCACATGAACAACCTCTTACCCGTGGTTAGGGCGTAACCGGATCATATGTGATCTGGATACTCTGACCCACTCCAGTTGCTTTGGCAGAGTGAGTGTCCAATTTCTTTTCTACCTATCTTTTGACGTTCAGATCATTTAAGACCTGGAAACTCTAGCCCACTATAGTTGCCCGTAGGCTTTATACGACTGAGCGTCCAATACCATCCTATCAAGTGAAGGATCTTTTGTCAAATAGTGTGACAGGTTCAACGTCTTAAGATAAGTCATTATCTTATAGTCTTATTCCCTTGAGATTGGTGCCCAGACAATTCCTGGCGCTTGCTTAAGAGTGGTAACAGTTTTCGCACAGTCAGTGGATCTCTCTCCTTCGTATGTGTGAACATACTTTACACACTTTTAATAATTACACCCAAAAGAACAGATCTTTTAAGTTTTGTTTTCCAGTACCAATCTTTAACCGGGAAGGAGGGAAATTCAATTTCTGATTTTAAAGTGTAGGGAATATAAGTTTTTAATGAAAACACTTTCATATTCCTATCCTTGCTTTATACACTTTAATCAGACATCATTTAATCTCATTATTAACAAGGAAGGGAGTTAACGTAGCCCAATTTTCGGATTCTGGCCAACGTCAGTCACTTTGTTGGACTGAGTGTCAATTTCTTCCTTACCATAATTCAGATCCTTTGTCTGGGACAAATATAGGCCTTCTGCTACAAGATAGAACAACATCTTCAGCCTTCTCCTCTTATCCCAGTTGACATCCTCAACGTCTCATGGGCGCTTGCTTCCACCACTCTTGGGAGCGGTGACACCATCAACACCTTGACCGTCAACAACATGACCAACATAGGCGCTCTGAACCTCAGCATTAGAACCATAGTCTAGTTTGTTGACACAAATAGAGTTCCTATCAACAGAACTGTCAATGGAACTGTCTTCAACCAGAAAATCACAACCATAACCAAATTTGGTCACATAGTTGTTGACCGACATCTTTCGAGCACTAATGCAGTCTTGTCTTAAAATTATTAGCAAAAAGCCATACGGAAAGTAAATAAATATTACAAGTGTTCGAAAGGATAAACAAACAATTAAGTTTATAATTGCCGCAAGCTTCTTGAGCCTTGAATCTTGATAACCTGAAATCAAGAAACACCAAATCTGGATTGTTACAACTGTGATTGAGTCTAGAGATGACTCTCTGTCTTTAAGACAAGATTGAGCCGTATATATGCTTTTACGTTAGTGGACAACAGTCTCCCAAGATAAAATAACAACTAATCAACACTACAAAGCAAATAGGTTGATTCTGACAAAGAAAACAACCATTAAACGACTGCTGAAGAGTGGAAATTTAGAGGGAACAAAAGAACTTTTGTTTCTGGACTGCTCTTGTTCTCAAGACTTGTGTGTCCCTCAAATTAGAGTAAGGTTCCCATTTTATAGTGTTTAGGATGAGGAGAGGTGTTAAAAGACTAATTAAGAGGTACAATCAAAGCCAGGAACGTTTTGTAATTAGAACAAAACGTTACAAATGGTTAAAGCCATCCAAACTGTTGACTTTTCGGTTGCTGACAGTTTTTCCTGAAACTCCAGGGACCAAACTGTAAATACTAAGCAGTTTGAGGTTCAAAAAGATAATATCATAAACAGCCCAACAGCCCGCGACCCGACCCGGACCGAGCGTGCGAGGGTGGTGGCGCGCGTGTGGGCATAGCCTTGAACCCAAGCACACCTAGGTCCTCCCTCCTTCAAACACATGGGTTACCCCTTGGGGTCCCAACCCTTATCCATTTTTGAGGCTTATAAAATGAACAATTCTTCCTTTTTCCACTGATGTGAGAGATTTGTCCCACACCATATTTTCATGCCTCAAACACCTTACTTAGTGGACCAATATCTCTTTCATTTCTTAACGAAATTTGACGATCCTTGCCCTACGATCATCTACTCACTTAGTAGATTATGCACGTGTGAAGAACCAAAGTCTCCAACATGCGGAACCCGAATATTTAAGTCATTAAAGATGGGGGGACGCAACCCTATCAAAGACAAATTTCCAATAAAATTTACACAGAAGTAAGCGTCACTTTTCAGGGAACTGTTATGCACCAGCAAAACTGTGAATAGCAAGAGCCAGACAAATCAATCAGCAGTCAACAATTAAAGTAAGATCAAACAGATGTGAAAACTAAGCTAGGAAAATGATTTTGTCTTGAATTGATACTCTCTTAGTTCAATTTTGAATCAGTAATGGATGGAGATGTATATCATGAAATTGACAATGGATTAGTAGCTATCATAAGGAAATAATATATTGACTGAATATCTATATAATTTATACAAAATGCTACTTTAATTCGACAACAACATATAATATGTATGCATTTATAAAAAAGGAAGCTATTTATACAAAATGTTGTTCAACAATAACTTCTTAATTTGTATACATCAAATTTTCTGATGTCATTAACTATAAGTATCTCTATCACAACTAATTACTAAGTGTTTGTTTTTTTTTCCTTCATTTTTTTTTTCAAACAAAAGAAAACGAATTATCATATTTAAAAATAGAAATAGAAGAGTAATAAGTAATACTTTTTGTCCCTATTTATCAGATACATTTTTCTTTTTAGTCAATTTCAGAAAAATAACATATTTTTTTATTTATCAATAATTTAACTTTAAGCATTAACTTTTATCCTTAACGAGATTCTTTATTTGATAATAACTTCATTTTAAATTTTATTTTATTTAACGACATAATGTATAACCACTACTGTGTTTGATTTATTTTAAACCATATATACATCTGAAGCCCGGATCCTCGATTCCATCGAATCAGTTCTTCCCTTTGTCTTAGCTTTCCTGTAAACCCAAAGTCCCGAAATCCCTTCTATCCCTCTTCTTCCATTGCTGTAAGTCCTCCGCTCTGCGTTTCTATTTCTTGCTTTTTGATTTGATCTTATATGTATCCTCAGATCTTGTAATTATATTAGCTTGATTTCACATTTCCTGTTGTATAAATCTTGATTTTGATACTGACACTCAGTCACCCACGTACATAAGTTTGAGCAATTCTCTATCTATTTCTATTTGTCCGTGAGGGGGCGTTATTTGGCCTTTTTTAGATCTTTTCGGTTTTTGATCTTTTGTATCATTGTAGTTCCATTTGTTTTTTAATCGATGGATTACACAATTTTCTTGGTTATTGGTCATAGTAGTTACATGGATAAGTTTGAGCACTTGTAGTGATTATCTAGTTGAATTTTAGAGTGGAATTCATGTTAATTGCTTTATGATTCGATCCCCAAGTCAGACACTACTAGGCATTTAGCAGACTGACCTTAGACCAGGACATATAGACTGTAGAAAAAGAAGAAAAATATTTTATTTTCTTCCGCCTTTTTACTAAAGAATAAATACTACACATGTACTCCAGCTAACAAGAGAAGGATCTTTTTCCTTAAATTCAAGTTTGAAACTGTTTAGATTAGATTCTTAGTGCAAGCATAGTTCTCTAGTCATCTTAGTTTTAAGTGTCAACTGTATAGGCCCAAAATTAAGCTGATTAATGATTATCATTTTGTTCTAGATAGCTTCCACAATGTTCTCTCTAGCTTCTGCCACTCCTTCAGCTTCATTTTCCTTGCAAGATAATCTCAAGGTAATATGTCATCACTTGCTTCATCATTTGGAAGTTTCCCTATTTTTTACTGTTCCTATTTCATGCCCGTTGTTTGTGTTTGAGCAGTCAAAGCTGAAGCTAGGGAGTTCTGCGTTCTTCGGGAAGGACTTCGTGAAGGCAAAGGTAGGAATTTTGTGTTGTTTTTGTTGCCAATCTGTATTCCAAAAAACCAGTAAATAATATATTCTGAAAAATTATTCTTATTTTTTCAACACTGATTCTGTTTATTCTGAAAAATATTTAAGAATGAAAAGAAATCAAGCCCACTGAATGCACAGTGTGTCCTTAAGGAAATTATTCCCCTCAAGTACCCGAGGTTAATGGAATATATCCTCCCAGGATAGAACGATCTTACTCACCGGTGTATCGGTTCCTAGAGCAACGGTGTTAGCGAACCACTCAACAGCAGTAAATCACAACACTGGAATTTATTTGTGCAGAAGAAGAAGTTCAGAAAAATTAGCGAGTAAAATTCTGACGAATCAAACGAATTTATAGCCATGGAAGTACTGTTTCTGAAGGTTTGCAACCTCCTGAACAGCCACTAAAAACTGGTGGAAAATTTACATATGGGAAAGAAACCGGGTCGCGGGTCAGACACGCGGATCCGGATCCGGATCCGGATCCGGAGCCGGAGCCGGAGCCGGAGCCGGAGCCGGAGCCGGAGCCGGAGCCGGAGCCAACAAGGAGTACTTCTACTTATAAGTAGAAGAACTTTTCTTTCCACTACCGATGAGGGACAAATGCTTATTTTATAAAGCAAGAGGGAAAAACTCTTCTTTCCACTACCGATGAGGGACAAATGCTTATTTTATAAAGCAAGAGGGAACTCCCTCCATTTTCCATTCAATCTATCATTTAAACCCAACAATCCCCACATGAATGGGAAATGGCTATAAGATAAAGGAATGTATGGATAAGTGTGTAATTTACAATCAAGGATTAATTGCATCTGGATAGGTAGGTTTCCCTTTGAACTTTCCGTAGTGAACATATGTCGGATATACTCGGTCAATCGGTAGATTTGATATCTTTGAACCGTCGAGCTTTGGCGTATACCTAGACAACCATATGTCACACAATCAATTCTTTACCGTCTATGGTTCTTATGGTTGTGTTCGTTTCAGCCATGAACACCTCCTGGTTTCATGAGTGTATAGAGAATGGGCTTCTTACAATCATTCTCTTTGAAGCGGCTTACACTTCACACTCACATAGGTGATTCCTAAACGTGTTATCGTGTAGACACACTATTTGGTCAAACCTGCCAAACATAGAAACCATTAAAAAATAAACTTAAGCTTTTTATTAACTTGTTAAAAAAAACCTTAACATTTTATCCTTATTCCTGAACATTGTCTTCTTCATGAGAATGAATTTAGTTATTTGACAATGCCGAACTGTCAGTCATGACTTTGTTTGATCTCCTTGAACCTAGCTCTTGGGATCTCCAGTTTGCTAGGTAGAGTTACCGCCATGATGACTTGTCTTTAGCCTTAAACCCATTCCCTTAGATGATCTTTCAACCGCCTCTCTAGATAGGCCTTTTGTTAGCGGATCCGATATGTTATCTCTTGACTTTACGTAGTCAATCGTGATAATACCACTAGAGAGTAGCTGTCTAATGGTATTGTGTCGCCGTCGAATGTGACGCAATTTTCCGTTATACATAACGCTCCCTGCCCTACCTATTGCTGCTTGGCTATCACAATGTATACATATAGGTGCCAAAGGTTTGGGCCAAAATGGAATATCTTCCAAGAAATTTCGGAGCCATTCAGCTTCTTCACCGGCCTTGTCTAAAGCTATAAACTCAGATTCCATCGTAGAACGAGCGATGCACGTCTGTTTGGATGATTTCCAAGACACTGATCCACCCCCAATTGTGAAAACATAACCACTCGTGGATTTAACTTCAGATGATCCGGTGATCCAATTTGCATCACTATATCCTTCGATCACGGCGGGATATTTGTTATAATGCAAAGCATAGTCTTGGGTATGTTTTAGATACCCCAAAACTCGTTTCATTGCCATCCAGTGAGTTTGATTGGGATTACTTGTAAACCGACTCAATTTACACATGCTATATCTGGTCGCGTACAATTCATGATATACATCAAACTTCCCAACACTCTTGCATAATCCAATTGTGAGTCACTTTCACCTTTATTCTTCTGAAATGTATAGCTCATGTCAATTGGAGTCTTAGCAATATTGAAATTTAAATACTTAAACTTGTCAAGTACTCTTTCAATATAATGAGACTGCGATAATGCTAAACCTTGTGGGTTTTATGAATTCTGATGCCTAAGTTCAAATCAGCAACTCCTAAGTCCTTCATATCAAATTTGCTAGCCAACATGCGCTTAGTAGCATTTATATCGGCAATATTTTTACTCATTATCAACATGTCATCAATATATAAACAAATAATAACTTCATGATTTGGAGTATTTTTAATGTAAACACATTTGTCACACTCGTTGATTTTAAATCCATTTGCCAACATTGTTTGGTCAAATTTAGCATGCCATTGTTTGGGTGCTTGTTTTAGTTCATAAAGCGACTTAACAAGTTTGCACACTTTCCCTTCTTTACCAGGAACCACAAATTCCTCAGGTTGTTCCATGTAAATTTCTTCCTCCAATTCTCCATTTAAGAAAGCTGTCTTAACATCCATTTGATGGATTTCAAGACCATGTACGACTGCTAGTGCCACTAACAACCGAATAGATGTTATCCTTGTTACCGGCAAGGCCTTCCTTTTGTCTATAACCTTCGACCACAAGTCTTGCCTTATATTTGTCAACAGTGCCATCAACTTTCATTTTCCTTTTAAAAATTCATTTTGATCCTAAAGGTTTATTTCCAGGAGGAAGATCAACTAATTCCCATGTATGGTTGTTCAAAATTGATTCAATCTCACTATTGACTGCCTCTTTCCAAAATGATGAATCAGAAGATGACATCGCTGCTTTAAATGTTTGAGGCTCATTTTCAAGCAAGAATGTCAAAAAATCTGATCCAAAGAAAGTAGATGTCCTTTGACGTTTGCTACGCCTTGGATCCTCTTTACTTGGTGTACTTTCCTTTGGTTCTTCCCGCGGTCGTTTAGATCTTTCACTTGACGACTCACATTCAGTTTTATACGGATAAATGTTTTCAAAGAATTCAGCATTATCTGATTCAATTATCGTATTAACATGAATTTCGGGATTGTCCGATTTGTGAACCAAAAACCGACAAGCTTTGCTGTTTGTAGCATAGCCAATAAAAACACAATCCACAGTTTTTGGTCCGATTTTTACCCTTTTGGGCAAAGGAACTTGGACCTTTGCTAAACACCCCCACACTTTGAAATATTTCAAGTTGGGTTTTCTTCCTTTCCATAGTTCATACGGAAGGATAGCTTCCCCCCACAAGCTCTGCGGTAAACCGGAACTTATTAGTAAGGCATTCATCATTTCCTTTAATGTTCGGTTTTTCCTTTCCGCAATTCCATTTGATTGTGGTGTGTAAGGGGCAGTAGTTTGATGAATAATTTCATATTCTAAACATATCTCTGCAAAAGGAGATTCGTACTCTCCACCCCTATCACTTCTAATCATTTTTATCTTTTTATTCAATTGATTTTCCACTTCGTTCTTGTATTGCTTAAATGCATCAATTGCTTCATCCTTACTATTAAGCAAATACACATAACAATATCGAGTGCAATCGTCAATAAAAGTTATAAAATATTTTTTTCCACCGCGAGATGGTATTGACTTCATATCACATATATATATGTGTGAATTAAGTCTAAAGGATTTGAATTCCTATCAATAGACTTATATGGATGTTTAACAAACTTAGATTCAACACAGATTTCACATTTATATTTATTACACTCGAATTTAGGCAATACTTCTAAATTAATCAATTTTCGCAAGGTTTTGTAGTTGACATGTCCTAAACGAACATGCCATAAATCTTTTGACTCCAATAAGTAAGATGAAGCTGAATTTCCATTAATACTGTCAACAACCATTACATTGAGTTTGAAAAGGCCCTCGGTGAGGTAGCCCTTTCCCATGAACATATCATTCTTACTTATTACAATTTTCTCACTAATCAGCACGCACTTAAACCCGTTTTTGACGAGTAGTCCGGCTGAAATTAAATTCTTCCTGATTGTGGGAACGTGCAGAACATTGTTGAGAGTCAGCACCTTGCCGGAAGTCATTTTCAGAAGTATCTTCCCATATCCTTCAACCTTGGTCAAGCAAGATTTCCCATAAACAAGACTCTTGGGTCCAAATGAGCGTAGGTTGCAAATGCTTCTTTTACAGAATCAAGCCACCACTCCTTTGGGTTTCCAATCAAATTGCACTCCGATAGCATTGCACACAGATCATCCATATCATCATTCTTTTCCACCATATTGGCTTGTCCTTTTCCCTTGTTCTTTTTCGGGAGACGATAATCTGGGGCTTTGTGGCCAGCTTTCCCACAATTAAAGCAGTTGCCCTTGAACTTTTTCTTGGCTTTCTCTTTCTTTTGTCCAGTGAACTTTCTTTTCTTACTTTTTTGGGGCAGCCTCTTCAACAATATTTGCTCCCATAATCGTTGAATTCCCCCGTGACTTCTTCTCGGCTGTTTTGTTATCTTCCTCAATTTTGAGACGAATCACAAGATCTTCCAACTTCATTTCCTTGCGCTTGTGCTTAAGATAATTCTTGAAATCTTTCCATGAGGGCGACAACTTCTCAATCATTGCAGCCACTTGGAATGCTTTATTCACTACCATACCTTCAGCGATAAGGTCATGGAAGATAAGTTGAAGCTCTTGAACTTGGGTTCCAACAGTTTTTCCATCCACCATTTTGTAGTCTAGGAATTTGGCAACCACAAACTTCTTCAAGCAAGCATCTTCGGTTTTGTACTTTTTTTCAAGTGCACTCCATAGTTATCTGGAAGTCTCTACTGCACTGTAGACGTTGTACAAGTCATCTTTTAAGGCACTCAAAATATAGCCTTTGCACAAAAAATCAGCCTGTTTCCAAGCCTCAGTAACCATGAACTGTTTGTTGTCAGGCATGTCGGCGGCAGGCACGAGAGGGTCCCCACTGGTGAACTTTTGCATATCAAGGGTAGTAAGCCAAAAGAACATTCTTTGCTGCCATCCTTTAAAGTTGGCACCGGTGAACTTCGCAAGTTTCTCGGTAGGTGGCACAATGGGTACAGTTGTAGGAGTAAATGGTGCAATATTCTCAGAGGTAGTTCCAGTCTCAATTGCCATTATTCGTTTGTTACTGTCAAATCGACAAACTGTTTTAGTTAATAAAACCAGAATAGCAATTCAATCACAGACTTAAACGATGAAGATTTTATTTCTTCAAATCGCAGTATAATTATGAAACTTTAGTATTCCAATGAAGTTTTTATATCTTCGAGTCAGAATACTAATATTCATATGGAGTAGAAAACTACACGAGTTTTAATCTCCAAACCAGAATACAACAACGATGAAGTTTTTATGTTTTTCAAATCGTTGTACAACTATGAACTTTAATATTCCAACGAAGTTTTTATGTCTTCAAGTCAGAATATGAAATTTCATACGGAGTAGAAACCACACAGGTTTTAGTCTCCAAAACAGAATACAAATTAATCTAAAAATATAATTTCCTTAAGATTGTTGCCAATCTGTATTCCAAAAAACCAGTAAATAATATATTCTGAAAAATTATTCTTATTTTTTCAACACTGATTCTGTTTATTCTGAAAAATATTTAAGAATGAAAAAAAACCGAGCCCACTGAATGCACAGTGTGTCCTTAAGGAAATTATTCCCCTCAAGTACCCGAGGTTAATGGAATATATCCTCCCAGGATAGAACGATCTTACTCACCGGTGTATCGGTACCTAGAACAACGGTGTCAGCGAACCACTCAACAGCAGTAAATCACAACACTGGAATTTATTTGTGCAGAAGAAGAAGAAGTTCAGAAAAATTAGTGAGTAAAATTCTAAGGAATCAAACGAATTTATAGCTATGGAAGTACTGTTTCTGAAGGTTTGCAACCCTTCTGAACAGCCACTAAAAACTGGTGTGAAATTTAAATATGGGAAAGAAACCGGGTCGCGGGTCAGACACGCGGATCCGGGTCACTAACGGGTAGGATTGGATAAGTTAATTAATTTAATTAAATAATTAAAAATTTAAAGAAAATTTGGTCCAAAAAGATTATCAATCAATCAGATCATTTGACCAAATCCGAATCCGAATCCGAATCCGAAGACGGCGACGAAGACGGCGCGAGGGGAGACCCTCTTCTTAACCCTTTAGCAACAAGAAGGAGTACTTCTACTTATAAGTAGAAAAACTTTTCTTTCCACTACCGATGAGGGACAAATGCTTTTTTTATAAAGCAAGAGGGAAGAACTTTTCTTTCCACTACCGATGAGGGACAAATGCTTATTTTATAAAGCAAGAGGGAACTCCCTCCATTTCCCATTCAATCTATCATTTAAACCCAACAGTTTTGCTGTCAGGCAACAACTTTACTATCCCAGTAGGTTCTGTCATTTAGAGTAGGTTCAATTGGTGGGAGTGGGATGATTTGCATATAGATGAACTGGCGGCTTCAGCTTGGTGTATGATACAGGATGATCCCCTATCATGCTTCCTAAATCAACTCCAGAACTTATTATTATTTCCACACTACTAATTATTAAATGTGGTTGGATCAGTTTGTAACAACATTTTGTATTGTAACAATTAATTCAACAGGGTTCAATAACATTTTATTTCTGTTTTTCTTATCTTTGAAATAACGAGCTGTTTAATGAGCTCAAAGGATGTAATTGATCCTCCTTAGAAAACCAGTAGGGAAAGAAAAGAATACGAGCTCAGGCTGATTGCTTATTTATATTGTGTTAATATCCAAAATCCAAGGGGAGGGAGAAGAATGAACCAACGATGATACCTTGAATTCATTTATATCGGTGTGAATTGGAATCTCTTATCTAAAATCTCATGTTCTTCTCTTTCTGTTTAGCAGTCAAGTGGTCGAACTACTATGACTGTTGCTGTTAATGTCTCTCGATTTGAGGGAATAACAATGGCTCCTCCTGACCCCATTCTTGGAGTTTCTGAAGCATTTAAGGCTGATACAAACGAACTGAAGCTTAACCTTGGAGTTGGAGCTTACCGCACGGAGGATCTTCAACCATATGTCCTCAATGTTGTTAAGAAAGTAAGTTCTTGATCTTTTGTTTGAGCTCTAGTAGTTTGTAAATTATGAATAACTTGCCTTGTCCCATGTGTTCATCTTTAAATATTGTAATAACTTTCTGTAGTTTTGCATCTGAATGATGAGGAAATTACTTTTCTGTAGGCAGAGAACCTTATGTTGGAGAGAGGAGAAAACAAAGAGGTACTTGATATACTAAATTCAGCTTTTGGCCTTGGCTAGTTTTATGTGGTGGAATTTCTTACTTATTTTTATCCATGGATACGTAGTATCTTCCCATAGAAGGTTTGGCTGCATTCAACAAAGTCACAGCAGAGTTATTGTTTGGGGCAGATAACCCAGTGATTCAGCAACAAAGGGTAAATTTTTTGGTTTTTTACTTATAGTGAAAGAGTATCCTGGAACATGTAAATTCAGTTTCCTTGGATTTTGTTCTGCATGACATTGCTCGTTTCTTGTTCAGGTGGCTACTATTCAAGGTCTATCAGGAACTGGGTCATTGCGTATTGCTGCAGCACTGATAGAGCGTTACTTCCCTGGCTCTAAGGTTTTGATATCATCTCCAACATGGGGTGCGTATATATTGCTTTTGTATTAATTTGGGTGCATTTCAAAATACTGAATATTACTGTTATGTTTTGCAGGAAATCATAAGAACATTTTCAATGATGCCAGCGTGCCTTGGTTTGAATATCGATATTATGATCCCAAAACAGTTGGCCTTGATTTTTCTGGGATGATAGAAGATATAAAGGTTATTATCGTCCTCATTGTCATCTTTGTGGTCGAAGTTGTAAAGCAGTAGTGAGCATTGTCTTTTTCCTTTCTCCACAAGTCCATTGACTTGTGGTGCCCTTTGGGTGTGGGACATGCTCTGACTTTCAGTAATTAAAGGAGAGATGCATTATTCATTCTAGAATAGCATTGTATCTCCCAGATACTTTTTCTGTTTCGTGGTGCTCTTCCTTGCTATGCTTGTATTGATCCATAACTCTGCTAATGGTTTACATGTAGTAAAAAAAACATAGAAGATTTGCACGCTTGACAATGAAGTGTGTGTTGCTTTTCTTCTCTTTCTATTTCCTGGTAGGAACAACTTGGTTCTTTCAATGTGAGCAGTCATTTTCTGAAAAGGAAAATCGGAGGAGCTTGGAGCTCATACTCTGCTTAGAGAAAGTTTGGTATGTAAAAGGGTACCCTTTATCTTGTGCTATGGGTGAAGAATCAAAAGCAACAAGCCAAACCCAGTTGTTTTTAGGAAGCAACCTTTCCTCTCCCCTGCGGGTTCACCCGTGAGTATAATACCTTAACGTCCTTTAAGAGCCTCTGACAACGGACTTGACCAATCATGATGTTGCATCTTCTAGCTTACTCTTGTCTATTCCAACCCCCCTAGATTCAGATTCGACTTTTTAGTCTTTCAACAATTAATCAATTTAACCTTTCTAATATGTTTTACAATAGACCCTTATGGTCCGGCCCTTCCCGGGACCCCGCGCATAGCGGGAGCTTAGTGCACCGGGCTGCCCTTTTAATATGTTTTATGTATTCAAATTCATTTGAAGTGACTGAATAACTTTTGAGAATATAATTTTTCTGTGAGGATGGAATATGCAAAAAGTTGGCTGCACTCTCTCCTTTTAGGTCTTGAGTTCCTATGTTTGCGTGAAATATAGAATTTTATTTTTCTACATTGTCTTGGAAGTCAAATAGAATTATCCAGTACTAGATGTCTTTCATATGTCTGATCCATGTGTATGTGTAGTCTTGTTGGCCTTGCTCTTCTTCCCACATTAAAATTCAGAGTCCGAGGGAAGAGGTTTTTTTTTCTCTTCCAGTTCTTGTACAAGTCATTGACAAAATGTTATCGCGTTACCTTTTTATAGGCTGCCCCAGAAGGATCATTTATCTTGCTCCACGGCTGTGCACACAACCCAACTGGTATTGATCCCACACCTGAGCAGTGGGAAAAGATTGCTGATGTAATTCAGGAGAAGAACCACATTCCATTTTTTGATGTTGCCTACCAGGTAATCTGTGGTGAACCCAAAAATTTTCATTTGGTGAAGTTCTAAATTTCAAGTTTCTCAAAAGTTTTGATGGATCTGTCTGTATGTGTGTATGTGTGTATGTGTGTATGTGTGTATGTGTGTATGTGTGAGAGAGAGAGGGAGAGAGAAGAATGAAAGAAATATGAGATTGTTTCAAAATAGTGAAAGATCTTTCTTGTTTCATTTCTTTATTTGATGTAAGGAGACACCTCTGCCATAACGATAGATAAAGTTGGTTAAGCTGCTTTATACATATTTTTCGACACAGTCTTGTGTTTATCAATGAAATTTACTGATTTTTGAGAAAATGAATTTCTAAAGTGAAATTATGAGAACAAGATCATGTGAAAGTCATTGTTATTTAGATATTTGCACTGGAAACCTGTATTCTATAACAAATACACACTGCACTGCAGGGATTTGCAAGTGGCAGCCTTGACGAAGATGCCTCATCTGTGAGATTGTTTGCTGCCCGTGGTATGGAACTTTTGGTTGCTCAATCATATAGTAAAAATCTGGGTCTTTATGGAGAAAGGATTGGAGCTATTAATGTTCTTTGCTCATCTGCTGATGCTGCGACAAGGTAAGGTTGCCAATGCTGACTTTATTTATGAAAAACCAAACCCATCTTCCCCTCCTAATAAACATAGAACGACAAAGAAAGCACAATGTTACTGAAATGGTGGGATTAGGTCATACTGTGTCATAGCTGAAATAGATAGAGATGTCGAATTTGTTATGTCCTTGTTATTTTCTATTTGAAAACGGTGGTGTCTGGGCCAACTCACCTTGACTATTCCACCGGGTGTCAGCATCCTTTACCAATACAAGAACCGGGCAACTTTGCCAACAAAACTGAGGCAGATGAGCAAAAAAACACCCAACTTTTTTGACTCTCCTGAGTTTTGAACCCTAGTTCTGTGTTGACGAGCTGATAGAGTAAGATTAAGCATTTTCCTTGCTTTGGAATCAATGATTCCATATAAAATGCCAAGTACCAGATGATGTCTTTTGCATTGATAGCTTTTACTTTGTACCTATGCTCCCTCCTATCACCTGAGCCCATGGCCGAAGTGGATTTTATGTGGGTGAACCAATAGAATGATTTGCTTAATTTTATCTACTAATGTATGCATCACTACTAACGCACAGGGTGAAAAGCCAGCTAAAAAGGCTTGCTCGACCAATGTACTCCAACCCCCCCATTCACGGTGCTAGAATTGTTGCCAATGTCGTTGGAATTCCAGAGCTCTTCAGTGAATGGAAAGAAGAGATGGAAATGATGGCAGGAAGGATAAAAAGTGTGAGACAGAAGCTATATGATAGCCTCTCCCGCAAGGATAAGAGTGGAAAGGACTGGTCATTCATTTTGAAGCAGATTGGAATGTTCTCCTTCACAGGCCTCAACAAAGTTAAGGTAAAGCCCCGCGAATTAAGTTCTTGCTTCATTGCAATTTGCTTAAATTCAATTTGATTTGGTGGACAAAGTGTGGCCTTGATCATTCATCACAGCACACTCTTCACTAACACTTATTTTCAGAAAGACATTCTTTCCTTCCTTTCTGACCCAGTTTTTTAAGTTCAATATGCACAAGATAGTGCAGTGAGAGTCTCCTTACGACTATAACTATGTACTAGAGTATAATCAGCTGTGCATATATTTCTTTCCCTGTACCTGCATTTCCGGTGCTCATTCTTGTTCTCTCTTCTTGGCCACGCAGAGTGAGAACATGAGCAATAAGTGGCATGTGTACATGACAAAAGATGGGAGAATATCCTTGGCTGGATTATCGGCTGCTAAATGTGAATATCTTGCCGATGCCATCATTGACTCATACTACAACGTGAGCTAAAATCTTGGATTGTGAGAATAGTTTTGATAGTAATATCTGCAGGAATTTCAGTGTACTTCATTGTTCCTGTTGAGCACGTGGTCCTCTTAAATATTGTAATAATAGTTTCAGCTTGTCTGCGGGTCACAGATTTTATCTGTATGAAACAAAATATTTTTAAAAAATAATATGGTATTTGGTGATGGTAATGGCTGCCAGTGGTACTTGAGAGTGTTAGTTATGGTGTTGGTGTTGGTGTTGGTTGTGGGTTGTAGCTAGAGGTGATGGTGTCTGGCAATAATAGTTAAGGGTGGTGGTTTTTGGTGGTAATTGGTGGTGATGGCTGATAATTGTGATGAATGCTGATAGTTAATGGTAGTGGTGATTGATGGCGATTACAACTGGCTATGGTGATTGTTGTAGATGGTGGTTGTAGGTAGTGGACGGTGGTAGTTGATAATGATGGGGGCTCTGGTGATTAGAACGTCGATGAAGTAGTGGTAAACAGTGGCGGAGCCACATAGGGCTAGGGGGGGGATCATCCGAATCCCCTTCGGCGGAAAAAGAACTATTTATACATGATTTAAATTATTTTTTATGTATTTATATTAGATGTTAAATCTTCTTTGATTTTTTCGTATGTTTACTTTTTTATATTTTGAACCCCTTTAGTGAAAATTCTGATTCCGCCACCGGTGGTAAAATGTTATCTTTTCAGAAATTCTTGAATGGACAACATGTTAGTAATGTTAAGACATTGTTACATGTTAACGATTTAGATCTATTCAAATTCAAGACGTGACCTATTGAATAGATAAGATTGTCTAAGAATGTGACCTATTGAACTAATTGTACTCAAATTGTACCTATTAGACACATTGATGATATGACACGGTGTGTGTAGAGCACTAACTGTGAGCGCGTGAAAGGAAGAAAAATGTTTCTCCTCCTCCCTCCTCTCTCTACCTTCGACCATCCTCCTATGTAGCCACCCCGCCATTACCACACTGACACATTCTTCATAACCCAACTGCAATCCAAGCCCCAGTAGATCCAGTGGTGCAAAATTAATGTTTTGGGTTTATTTATTTTGAACTATTCCTACCTAATCAGTAGTGAATATCAAGAAATATTTAACTTAAATTCCACTGTATTTTAGAAGAGAATAATTATGTAAATGAATACATGTTTCATGCAACTCTCCAGCCCTTTTATTTTATTCTCGATACCGAAGTTTATTGAGGAAATTGACAGACAAATGCAAACAACACGTCCTTTATACAAGCACTCATCAATCACCTATCATTGTAGTTTTCCGGTTAATTTGCTTGGGAAAGGGTGGGTGGGTGGGTGGGGGGGCACTAGAAGCCAAAGAAGACGAAAGAGAGAAGGGGTGGGGGAGCTTATGAAAAAGTTAAAAGTCCTTTTTCTTGCTCAAATATTTATTAGCAATATCTTAAGCTCAAAAGCCACATGTCTTGATTGTATTCGTCTATTTGACAGGTCATCTGCGTGTAAGTGTCACGCGTTTCATTTTCTTGACCAGTTATTAATGAAGGGTTTGATAGGTACAATTTGAGTACCCTTTAGGTATTCAAAATAGGTCACACCCCTTAAGTGTAAACCAAAATTCTTGACAAGTTCAAGAGGCTATTTATTGTATTCAATCATAAATAAATAAAAAGACACATTTAATAAGTGAGATCTAAATTATAAAAGTATTTACACTTAATGATGAAATCTACTTAATTAAAATTTAAATATTCATTAAGTGCAAATAAATAAGGCTTAAAAGAATCCTAGCAACACTGGATCTAATGTGGAAACAACATCATGTCAACTTGTGTATGTACAGTAGTAAAGTAATGTAAGAAAGCAAATTAAACTAATAGTTGAATAATTAGCTTGCTAAAGAAAATATCATACCAAAACAAATGTAAAGTATTTCTCCTTTTCCTTTTTGGCTCTCTTTTACTTCCACTTCACCTTGTTTCTTTTCATTTTCAGAGAAAAATACCCAAACCTTATGTGAACAAATCTTAATCGTTAAAAATAACGAAAATAATTCCAAAATAAAAGTTTTTTAAGTGTTATTGCTGAATAGCAAAAATCAAAGAGTGCTTGTCACGACCCACAATTCAAGGTGGTTGTGAGGGCACTTACCCTAATCTGTATGCGAATTCAAATAAAAGTTTAAGTCCTTTAACAAGTCATTCAACATAAATAAAATAAGAATAAAATATAAGTTAATAAAAGCGTCTCATAACTCAATAAATGCGGAAAAATCATGTCATATACTTCCCAAAACCTAAAGTCATAATGATACGATATGAGATGACTGGAGGGTGATTATAAGAGATATAATTCGTGATGGAGCTCGACCTCAAATCCATGATGGTCCACGGAGCATTTGCACCATATTTGGGGAGCTTCAAGGGGCCTCAAGTGTGTATCTCCATGCTACACACTCATGATGATAGAGGGTGATCCGTTGAAGGCCATTGGAGACCCATGTGTGAGGAAGATCAAGCTATGGGAGATAGCATGAATGATACGAGTCGACTTGGATATTTGTGAAAAGAGATCATTTTCGCAATATGCTTCCATCATCCTTAAGAAGACTACCAAACAAGGCAATTACTTTATTAAGAGTATTTTTTTTTCATTAGTCTTCTTAGTCTATCTAGTATAAATACTGCTTTTATTATTTCATTAAGCAGCTTTGATGAATGTTGATTGAGAGTGATTCTCTAGTATCTAGGTTCTAGATTGTAGTGTAGTGTAGTGCTCCTAGTGAGTGTAGGGATTAATCCTTAGCCTGTTCAATTGAACCTCTCTTTGAATCTAACCATGTGGATGATTCAAACATGAGTTCAAGTCTCTTCTGCCTTGGATGATAATTAATTGTTTAATTTCTATCATTTCTTTCACAATCTATCCTTGTCTTTGATTTCAAATAGCATATGTGCCTTTAGTTGAATTAGATTGGGATGATTTGGTAACAAATCCAAGTTTGACCATAAATTCATTACTAATCGTGTCTTGCTTCTATCCTTTAATTTCTTACTTTAATTGTGTTGTTAGATTCCGCGTCTTTCCAAATTTAAATCGTATCATTTGATATCAGAGCTTAGGCTAGAGATTTGTTTCTACAATTCTCAATCCTAGGTTCTTCGTATTTTGAAAATCACAAAAATATGAAAATCACAAAAATCACAAAACAAATTTGAGTTGTTTGAATTGAGAGTTTCTATTGATAGATTTGAACTCCTAGAGGTTGAATCAATCACATATTCGAAATTGAAGCAAATTAGAGGTGTTTGGAGAAATCACCATTATTGAACTTGAAAGTTTTTGAAGAACTTGGAGAACAAGCAAGTGGGTTTATTAAATTAGTGTTCAATTGAGTCCAAAAACTATTGCGCTTTGTTTCCCTTGTTGAGAGGAAGCTAGATCTGAAATTTGAGCCAATTTGAAGTTGATTTGGTATTAGTTGGAATTTTAAATTATTCTTCATTGTTCATCAAGTTCTTGTGAAAAAAAGGACCAAAAAGTGGCGTTTGATCCAAAATTCTCAAGACAAAAGTTGGAAAAGTGTTTGTTGGGCCAAAATTAGCAAAACATTTATTCAAGTGGGTCTAATTCGTTAAAAGTACAAGGAATAATAAAAAAGTGGTCAGCCAAACGGATCCCAAGAGAAAAATTACATCATCATCATTTTCGGCTGCGGAGCACCATCTGTGAACCGCAGATGGCGTCGCAAACACCACATTCGGTTCGTAGATGAATCGCAAACCCAGTTAGAGAAATCTTTCCAAACTCAGGTCAATTTCTGCGACTGCAGATTGCGTCACATACAACATCTGCGGTCCGTAGACCGTGCTGTGGTCTAGCAGATCACACTTTTTCAAGTTTTGTGATCTCGTTTCATTCCGAATCTATTTCTTTTCACTTCTTTGATTCTCGAAACTATTTAACAAGTAATTCATTTTATTTGATTGTTAATTAGTTCTTGAGTCTTATTTTTATTTTGTGCCAATTCTTTTCGTGCTTTTCTCTTTTATTTTGTTGTGAATCTTGTTGTCCTCGTCCGTTTGCTTTGCTTTTCTGTTCTATGGTGTGACATAACTTCCACTCCGGACCTATTCTAGGATATTACTAGGTTATAATTTGAGATTGTAGGTTCTTGACGATTTTAAGGATAATCTATTAAGAGGGAAAAATGCAAGAGTGGTGAGAATAATAAAGTGGTGCTAGCCAAGCACAAACGACTACAAATACGAGCGTTAGTGAGGAACTCTTATTACTAATCTTGTTTGCTCGTATTGTAGGTACACAAAGAGGAGTCATAAGGAGAGGAGTTATAAGGAAACATGTCATCTATCGCTTCGGGTTTTTGATGATGACCATGATGATAACGAAACCTATGGAGACGATAGTGGTCACTATGATCATGAACCATATGATGGTGAAGAGTACTACTCCGAAGGCGAATATGAGGTAAATGGATCTCATGGATCTTATGAAGAAGATGATGGAGTAGAAAAGCCTAATGAAGAGTCCTCTGGTTAAAACATGGTTATGAAGATCATCATACTACACATCATGGATATGGAGGCGACTTGAGGTATAGTTCTTTCTCACACATACCTCATGAATCAATTTATGAAGAGTCGTATGAAATAGGAAGTTATGAGGAACATGAATCGAGGTGAATATGACCGTGAGGGTAGTGGGCTTGAATGTGAACCTTGTGAAGAATTTGCTAGAGGATATTCACGTGTATTCCCTCATGATACTTCCTATACTAAGCGAGATGGTATAAGTGTGTGGGTTGGAGGAGGTAGAAGTCATCCTAGAAGGAAATGAGAGTGTACATTTCCTACTTCAAGAAGTACAATGTCTTATGTTCCTTATCTTAATACAAATATGCTATGTTCTAAATATGGATATGATGTTGAAGGTAGGAGGGAAGCTTCGATGAGCATTGGGAGTAGAGGAAACCCAATGTATCAAGAGGGGATTGATCCAAAGAGGCGAGCTATCGAAACCAAGGTGAATATTTATGGATGTGCGGGATTCTTTCTTGTGCTTGATGATGATTGTTATACAAACTTCATCACCCCTCATGCGGTTGAATGGTTGAGGATACCTTGTGTGATAAGACGATATCCTTATTATGATGAGGTAGGGTATTGGGTTGATAGGAGAGTGAATGTATTCATTACACATGGTGAGTACCAATAGGAGATTTGGTGTGATGTGCTTCCCATGGATACTTGTCACATATGTTTCGGATATCCTTGGTTACAAGAACATAAGATTCCATATGGGCAAGGATGGTACAAGTGTGTAGTGGACAAGAAAGGGAGTTTTCGTTTTCCACCCATGCCCCTAAAGAAGAAGCAAGTGCAAGTGAACCGCTTCCTAGAGTGAGTGGTTTTGATCTTTTGTATTTTGAAAGGATAATAAATGCTCTCCAGCAAATAGTTGCTCAACGCTTGGCCAAACAGAAACCAACACAAGATGAGAAGGCTATCCCAAATGAACTCAAATGGAAGATTGAAGTGAAGGGCCATCCTAACCCTTCGAAAGGAATTTTGGGAGTTCATCCCTCTTCTAATGAATATGAGAGATACAAAATTAAAAGGAGTAAATGAGAGCCATGTGACAACTCTAGAGTGGAAAAAGGAGGGGTTGTGCGGAGGAACGTGAAGGAGTTGTCACAACTCATTTCTAACCCTTCTAACCTTTCTACTTCTTCTAGTTGTCTTGGTCCTTTTGTAGTTACTCATGAGGATGAACAATTGAAAGAATCCCAAGTTTCTTTGGGAAATAAAGTAACCCAAAACTCTTCAAAAGAGGAAAGCCCATGCAAGGCACTTGATCGAAGTAACGAGGGCTATGTACATAAGCTACAAGGTAACAAAGCTAATCCTTATACTCTATTGAACTTGGAGGAACATGTTATGACTAATAGCCAATTGAGTAAGGATGAAGTTTTGTCTTATGTGGATCATAGTGGATCTTTGATAAGTAATGATGATGTCTTTGTTTGGACTGTCCACACACTAGTTGATCCTTTTGATGACTGAATTGATTGTTTTTGCAAGATTGATTTGTGTGCTCCTAGTGTGTACACTTGTGATTCTATACTAGTTGGCTTTATTTGTGGTAATCATGTGAGTAAATCTTGTGACCTTGACATGATACCAATTAGTGTTAATATTTGTGTTGATCGACTTTATTGTATTGTTAATCCACTATTCGAGGAACCTTATGATGTGCTTAATGAACCTCCGATTAGTGATGATATTGATAAAGTTGATCCTTTGAATGAATATGACACACCACCCATATTTGACACATATGAAGATGAGTCCTTTGATCTTACTTTGTTAACTTTTGATGAAGCTCAAGGTTATGATAGTGTTATGTTCCATGTAGAGAGTCATGACATTGATCCTTTTGAGAGTGAACTTATGTGCCTAGTTGATTACTCTTTCCTTAAGAATAATATTTTATTTGATAATGACATGATTGTTGATGTTGATGTGTATGATTATATTTGTCGTGTGGTGTGGTAGATGTCGCCACATTTGGGGGTTGCAAAATCTATGGGAATCCAATGTGGAATGATGACGCTCTTCTCTATAATGAAGATCTTCCTTTAGGGTATGATAATACACTTGCGGGGAAATAGTATTTGAAAAGGGAATGTGAATCTTGTTTACAAATTGCTACTTCTTCCTTATGTGTCCAAAATCTTAGTAACATGTTTAATCTTGCTCTTGAACCTAATGGTGCGGCTACATTTGAGGACACCATAGATAAAGAAGTTGTTTTGCGTGACACCTTTCTTTACTACCTATTTGCATATGATGACACTCATGCGTGTATTGGGGGTGCATCTTATGAGGGGAAGGGTTTACCGGGGTATATTTTTGTCTTCTTGACTCTCTCCCTTGTGATGGGGACATCCTATTGGAGGGACATATAGCATTTATTGGGAAATATTGTTTTGGAAAAGAGGGCAACACTTGTTTGCTTCTTGACACTACGTCTTTGTGTGTTCCAACTTGTAAGCATATGCTTGAATATTTTCTTGAGTCTAAAGGTGCTCTTACTTGTGAGGACCCTATAGACGGAGTTGTTTTGCGTACCTCTTTCCTCTACTATCTATTTGCATTTGATGATACTCATACTTGTGTGGGAACAATGTTCTTCCTAAGAGTGGTCGATGCTTGGTTATACCACAAGTTTGTGCATCCTTGACATGTTGATAGTTATGTTTATTCTTACACTAACCCTCATGCTTTGAGGTCTTTGTTTTTGTATTTCCTTCTTATGGTTTTGCAAGGTTCGTATTTGAGGTCAAACCTTTTCAAGAAGGGGAGGATGATATGATACGGGATGGCTCGAGGGTGATTATAAGAGCTACAATTCATAATGGAGCTCGACCTTAAACCCATGATGGTCCACAAAGAATTTGCACCATATTTGGGGAGCTTTAAAGGGTCTCAAGTGCGTATCTCTATGCTACACACTCATAAATGATAGAGGGTGATCCTTTGAAGACCATTGGAGACCCATGTGTGAGGAAGATCAAGCTATGGGAGATAACATGGATGATATGAGTTGATTTGACTATTTGTGCAAAGAGACCATTTTCGCAATATTCTTCCATCATCCCTAAGAAGACTATCAAACAAGGCCCTCACTTTATTAAGGGTATTTTTGTAATAGTCATTAGTATTTTTAGCATATCTAGTATAAATACTACTTTTCTTATTTCATTATGCATCAAGTCTTTGTTTTGCATAACGGGAGCTTAGTGCACCGGGCTGCCCTTTTTTTATCATTTCATTATTCAACTTTGATGAATATTGATTGAGAGTGATTCTCTAGTATCTAAGTTCTAGATTGTAGTGTAGTGTAGTGCTCCTAGTGAGTGTATGGATTAATCCTTAGCCTCTTCAATTGAACATCTCTTTGGATCTAACCATGTGGATGATTCAAGCATGAGTTTAAGTCTCTTCTCCCTTTGATGGTAATTAATTGTTTAATTTCTATCCTTCCTTTCTCAATTTATCCTTGTCTTTGATTTCAAATAGCATAGGTGCCTTTAGTTGAATTAGATTGGGAGGATTTGGTAACCAATCAAAGTTTTCCCATAAATTCATTACTAATTGTGTCTTGCTTTTATCCTTTAATTTGTTGTTTTAATTGTGTTGTTTGATTCCGCGTCTTCCCAATTCAAATTGTATCACATAAGATGCTAATACGGAGTACATGTCTGAAAGTCTACAATAAACTATCCCAATAGTAAAGACATAAAAGTAAGATATAAATGGAGTCAGGTGCTGTGGAACTCTAGTAGCTCACCCAATAACTCCAAATGTTACGCCTTAAAGATCAGTGATAACATGTCCACCACTCGAGCTTGGAACAGATCCTGCACATAAAAAGTATAATAAGTGTAGAGTGATTACAAGAAATATGTGTACTCGGAAGCATCATTGACCGATCCTACACTGAAGCGATGGCGAGAGTTGGTTTTTCTGAGACTTACCTCCACAATTTATTAATAATCAATTCAACAAGCTATAAGTCACTTATGCAAGTAAAGAGTAGAAAGTCCACAAATCAAGTAAATAACAGAGACCAACATTTGAGATAACAAATGCTCTCACAACCACGTGAAGTTCCATAAAATACCAAGTAAGCAACTTAAGCCCGGTTCATCCCAATAACCAATGTATAAGTCAAATAATGTTGTGATGAGGGATTATGCTAGTCTAAGGGACATGTGGCAAGGTTTATACCACAATTTTGACTTGGGAATTCGTTTGAATGAGGTTGTGATTCAGACTTTTTAGTTTGGTAATATCTCTAGGAAATGAAATTGGTGATATGAAGAGATGCATGATAACTATGTTTTAAACACTTAATTGATCGACAATTGAGCGAGTGCATGTATGGCTAGAGGGAGTGATGGGAAATAAGTTGACGATTTAAATTGGCGTGGTAGCGAGATATCCAATGATACGATAATACGATTCGACTTGGGAGAAATGCAGAATTAAACAACACAAAATAACATAGAGTTGATAAAAAAAATATAGACGAGAATAGAAGAAAGAAGGGATTGAAATCAAGTGAATGATCACAAACCAAGGGAGAAAAGACTTGAACTCATGCTTGAATTACCACTTGGAATTCAAAGAGAGGATCAATTGAAAAGATTAAAGACTAATACTACACTAATCTCTACACTCCACTAGGAACACTACTCTACAATCTAGAACCTAGATACAAGAGAATCACTCTTATTCAATCTTCATCAAAATTTAGGAATGAAATAACAAAGATGGTATTTATACTAACTAAGCTAAAAAGACTACTATAGCTATTACATTTAAACCCTTAATGAAATAAAGACCTTCTATAGTCTTCTTTATGGATGATGACTTGTATTTAACAAGCCTCTTTGCATGAATATCCACCATCTCTTTGCACAAATAGTCCTGCTTCTATGCTATCTCCCATAGCTTGATCCTCTTTACATATAGGTCTTCGATAGCCTTTAAAGACTTCCATGCTATCTCCCATATCTTGATCATCTTCACACATGGGTCTTTAATGGCCTTCAAAAGCTCACCCTTTATCATTAATGAGTGTGTAGGTGAAGATATACATTTGAGACTCCTTGAAGCTCCTCAAATATGGTGAAAATGCTCCATGGGCCATCATTAATTTGAGGTCGAGCTCCACCAAGAATCATAGACCTCATAATCACCCTTGACCTATCCTGTATCATATCATCCTCCCCTTCTTAAAAAAGATTCGTCCTCAAATCTGACCTTCCAAGACCATAAGAAGGAAATACCAAAATAAGGGCATCAACACATGAGGATTAGAGTAAGAATAAACACAACTACCAACATGTCAAGGATGCACAAACATGTGATTTAACCAAGCATACACCATTCTTAGGAAGAACGATCTTCCACAAGAAGAATTAATAATGGCTACTCCAAATATCATGTAATGGTAGAAAGCAAAGGAATCAAGAATTTCAATATCACAATCATGTACTCCCTTTAAGTCTTCTCCAATACAAGATACGCTCCCCATACAAGTGTGAGAATAATCAAATGCATATAGCTAGTAGAGAAAAGAGGTACATAAAACAAATTCATCTGTAGGTCTTCATAAGTAAGATCACCATTAGACTCAATACCATATTCCAGCATACACTTACAAGTTGGAACACATAAAGAAGTGTCAATATGTAAGCAAGCATCACCCTCTTTCCCAAAATAATCCTTCCCAACGAACATGCTATATCTCCGTAAGATGAGGTTCCCATCACAATGGGAAGGGTCAAGAAGATAATGATATACCCTACTAGAACCCCTCTTATGTCCCTCTCAACATAAGATGCACCCCTAACACAAGCATGAGTGTCTCATATGCAAATAGATAGTAAAGAAATGTGTCAGGAAAAAGAACTTCTTTATATATGGTGTCCTCAAATGTAGCCTCAGTAGTAGGTTCAAGAACAAGATCAAGCATGCTACTAAGATTTTTAACACACAAGGAAGAAGTGATAATTTGTAAAGGTCTTCATTATAGGGAACCGTGTCATTATCCTATAGTGGATTCCTATAGACTTTGTAGCCTCCTAATGTGGTTACATCTACCACACCACAAGACATGTAACCAAACACATCATTATCAAATAAAATAATCCTTAAGAAGAGAGTAATCAACTAAATGTGGAGAGTCTAAGCATGTAATTTCACTCTAAAAAAGATTAATGGCATGATCCTCTATATGGTACACAACACTATCATGACCTTGAGTCTCATAAAATTTTAAAAAGGTATGATCAAGTCTCATATTCATATGTATCAAATAAGGATGGTGTGTCATATTCATATACACTTTCTTTCACATTATCAACTAGGTTACAATCATCACTAAATTGAGGTTCATAAAACACATCACAAACTTTCTCAACTACTGTACGCTCATTCCATATAAGTTGATTCACATAAGTATCATCACTAGTTGATAGCATTTCAAGCTCACAAGAATTGACAACATGACTACCATAATTAAAGGCAACTAGTGTATGAGCATTTCTATCAAATAACAATGTACTATCATTAGAATCATAAGTGTCAATACTAGGAGGACATAAATCGATCTTGCATGTAGAATGAATTTAGTTATCAAAAGGATCAACTAGTGTGTGAGCACTCTTAAGAATGACATTATCAACAAATGGTAAAGAATCATTAAGCTCATTGCAAGATAAACTATCGTTCATACTCAAACCGACATCAAGATCACTCAAAGAAGTAGGAGGATTAGGATAAGCTACCTTACCTCAATATTTCCTCAAAGGATCTTATTTACTTAAGCTGCCAATTGTAAGATCACTTGACCAATTGGAGGGATGGTCTTGGCATGCATTCTTTGTTTCAAAGAATAGGAGTTCTCTACATGAAGAGTTCTTTAGCAATTTATTTTCTTGAGTACCTACAAAAGAGTCTTTACAACAAGATGAATAAGTAAAAAAGTTAGAAGAGTTAGAATGATTTCACGACAACTCTTTCACGTTACTACACACAACCTATCCTTATTCCATTCTAGAGTTTTCACATGAATCTCCCTTAATCCTCTCAATTTTATATCTCTCATGTTCTTTAGAAGAGGGATGAGCTCCCAAAATTCCCTTCGAAGGGTTAGGATGACCCTTCACTTCAATCTTTCATTTGGCTCCACTTGGGGTAGCCTCCTCTTCTTGTATAGGTTGTTCCTTGGACAAGCATTGTTGAGCAACCATTTGGAGATCCCTTTTAATTGTTTCACAACTTTTGTCTATCCTTTTCCATAGTGAAGGATCAAAATCGTTCTCTATAGGAGGTGGGACACTTGCATTTGCCTCGGGATTAGAAGGCATGTGTGGGAATAGAAGTTTCCCCCTAGTATCCACTATGAACTTTTACCATTCTTGCTCATATGGAATTCTATGTTCTTGGAACCAAGGTTTTTCCAAACAAAAGTGATAATTTTTCACGAGAAGCACATCACACCACACTTCTTCTTCATATTCACCACAGAAAAAGGTTACCTTTGCGCTCTTATCAATAAAATACCCTCTTTAATCATAATAAGGGTTTCGTATCTTCACATAAGGTATATGAAACCATGTAACCGCTTGAGGTTTAATATAGTTGGCATAAATACCCTCAGCAAGTACAAGAGAGAATCCCGCACAACCAAAGACACTCACTTTTGTTTCAAGAGTTTGCCTCCACGGGTCAAACCTCACTTGAAACCTTGGACCTCCTCTCCTAGGATGACATCGATTTACTCGAACACACAAACTTATACAATTAGTATAGAAAGTGTCACACCTATAAGCACAAGCTTCAAGTTCATCACAACTTCCCATTTCTTGATGATCGCCATCAAATGATTCATAAGGTTTGTGTGAAGGAATGATACCTCAAGTTGTCTCCATATCTATGTCATGTAGTAGGAGACCCTTCATCCTTTCCATAGACTTCATCACATGGTTCGACTACTTCTCCATCTTCCTCATAAGATCCATGGGATTCATTGCCCTCATAGTCATCTCTAGAGTAGTAGTTTTCACCACCACATTGTTCATGGCTACATTAACCATCATCGTCATGGCCATAACTGACATCACTAAAGACATAGCCTTCCATGTCATCAAAGGATCTGAATCTATGTATGACATGATTCCTTATGTCTCATTTCCGTGTACCTGCAAAATGAGCAAACAAGGTTAGTAATAAAATTTCCTCACCAACACTCGTATTTATGTTTGTTTGTGCTTGGATAACACCACTGAAATGTGCTCAACACTCTTGCCTTTTCCATTCTCAATGGATTATTATTAAACCCGTCAAGAACCTACAATCTCAAATCATTTCCTAGTAGTATCCAAGGTTCGGTCCGGAGTGGAAGTTATGTGACACCAAAGAATGGACAAATAAACAAACGGACAAGAGCCAAAGAAGTATATCCGAAATAAACCAAAAAAAGCACAAAAACAATTGGCATGAAATAACAATACAAACACAAAACTGGGGGGAAATTTCCCTCCAAAAAGTTCTCAACCAATGAAATTGGTTTGTTTGAAATCAGACAAGACAAATTTCAATTAAAACTCAAAGAAAAGCAAGAGGATAACAGAGGGGCGACCTCACCCATAGGGGGTGGTGGTACGGTGGTGTGGAGGAGAGATGAGAGAATTTAATGCCATTTCCTCTTACATCCAAGAGAGGTGTAGCAAGAATCGTACGAGCTTGACTATTTGCTATTTCTGACAATCAAGGAAGATGAAGCAAAGCAGCTAGGGTTTCCTTCAACCCCAAATTGTGACAAATTCCCAAAAGGGTAAAACATATTGGCATAATATGCCTTACGAGGAGAAGATGGGTCTGGTCTGGGCCTGTTTTTGCCTGGGATCCATCGGTTGTAATTTAAAACAAACATAGCCCATTGGCTTTACAAATTAAAATTAAAATTAGTATTTTTGCAATTAGCGAAGTGACCAAATATTTTCACAAATAGCCTAATTAGGTTGAGAGCTTTAATTTAAGCCCGCATTTGACACTAGTTAGGATTTAGGAAATTAAAATCATGCAAAAGTATTTTAAATTTAAAACATGACTTGAAATTGAGGTGTAATTCCCTTATCATATTTAATTAGATAATTTCCCAATAAAACTGGTGCCTTCTCTCCAACAGTTGCTTCAATCAATGTTAAGTCTGACTACGCCCGCAGTGATAGAGTGGAACATTAATTATTTAATATTGTGAAATCTTTTAAAATAATTACATTTATAATTATCGGTTTAAAATTCTAAAATTATGATTAATGATCAAAATATGTAAAATTAGGATATGACATACACTATATATACCAAGTGATATTTTATGAAATGAAATAAAAAATACTCCCGGAATAATTTTGTGAAATTACACTCACCTTGTAAAAGTATTATTTCAACTCCGTCTGTGACTCGGGATCCTTGAATAATAAAATAAAATTATTGGAGGGTAAAAATTAGGTGTCAACAACTGCCCCTTCGTTGTTTGGGGATGGCTAAACAATCCCCGAGCAGCAAAATTTGATTGACCAAGTTTTTAGCCGACCCATCAAAAGTTACTTCTCATTTTCATGCAATTTTTGAAATTTGTGGCCGGACCCTGGTCTTTGGGTTTCCTACATATCTCAGGTTGCATGAGAATTCAAGCCACTTGTAGTTCGAGTCAATTAGACTACTAGAAAACCGATAAAACAACAATATCAAACCAGAAAATTCCAAAATAATTTTATTGGAATGTGACCGATCCTCGGAGGTTGAGTGGCCTACATATCCCTGGTTTTCGAGAATTATATCACTTGTAGTTCGACTTGATGGCCCAAAAATGGTGTCCCTTATGTGGGAATCCCTTTGACCTTTTAGGAGCATACCCGACCGGTTACGAGTTTGAAAAACAAAAATCATCATAATTTGCGAGTGAGTTTGGTACGAAGTGATGTTCAGGCTCATGTATAGATACTTCTATTCTCATTGGTATATATTTTTGACTGGATGCTCAAGAACAAGTTCCACATTTGCTCCGCATGCGTCTTGATCTAGTCTACTTGCTTTCCATCTCCTGTAGCTTCGACCTGTTTCCATGTGCTGGGACCTGCGTGTTAATTATTTATATTTATCATACATGTGTAGCTTTTTTTGTTGTACCCTCCTGGGTGACTGTTCTGAATGGGTGACACCTCCGACACTGTCTGGCTCTATTCACTTTGTTAGTTTTTGTTGTTTGAGCGGATGCCACTTCCAACACCGTCTAGCTCTACTGACTCTGTTGATTTTGCTGATCGGATGCTACCGTGACACATCTGGCTCGTGCGTATTTTTGTTGAGTGGATGCCACTTGAGACATCGTCTAACTCATGCATTTTGTTGAGCGGATGCCACTTGCGACATTACCTGGCTCATGTATTTTTGTTGAATGGCCCTCTCAGCAGTATTTGTATGGATGGCCCTCTCGATATTCAAATGTCATCTCCTTAGCATGTTTAAACTGTAAAATTTGAGAAACCTCATCAATAGATAATATAGTATAAACGTCACCTAAGGTGGATGAACAAGTATGCCCCTTTCTAAGGTGGGAAAGAAAGTATGTCCCTTTCTAAGGTGGACAAGTATTTATACATCCCTTTCTAAGGTGGATGAGTAGTTATACGTCCCTTTATAAGGTGGAAAAGAACTTATACGTCCCTTTCTAAGCTGGACCAACAAGTATGTTAAAAATAAATATCCCACGTGCGGGTAAAACAAATAGCAAATCCCACTTTTGGGTAAAAATAAATTGAGATACCGATAACCATGTGTTTGACATGGTTTATGACTCATTTGAGACTTATCAATGTGGGTGGCCAACTGCTTTCTTTGAAGATTTTGACCGTCATCGCCTTCGTCTTTGCCTTTGAGCATTTGGCGATTGTCTTAATGTAGTATTGCTAAAGTCTGTTCTGATGGTCTTGCCACCTGTACTCACACCAAATGATTAGTAGATACATTGTCGCTTCACTAGCGATCATAGTTAAAACAACCATAAGAAAAAATATGTAGAAAGGTTAATGTAATATGCAAGACCACCGAGCGTCTTTTGCTGGTTGTAGCGGCAGGCCACACTTTCCATGTTTTTGTCCATATATGGTAGATTTTTGCCTTTGCGGGAGCGTTTGGTATTCCTCTTCAACAAATTTGCTTCGATTAGCGGTCAAGGAAAGTCGTTAATGACTTGATGTTAACTTTTTGCAAAATTAATAAAGCAAAAGGCGTTAAAGTAGTTGAAAAATGCACGACAAAGTATTTATAATAGATAAGAAAGTTCAAAGTGTAGCCGTTTGGCTTAGTCTTTATTTGGTATTTCTGATCATTGTAGAAGAATTGATGTCCACTTTGTCTGGCTTGATCGTCTTGACATGCAATTCGGCATGTCAAGCGTGTCTTCAATTTGATCGATAGACACGATGCTTGACGACATTACCTGCAAAATTCTTGTATAGAAGTTAGCAAGGAATGAAACCGTTCGATGCAACGATCATAGTTTGGTTGATGTCTTTGATAGAGTCATGTTGATTAGGCGACGACGTCATTCCAAGTCTGAATTGGAAGTTTAAGACCCTCTAAAAAATTCTGCCCCAGTTGAAGTTGTGTCCTTTTCATGCCGAGTCCGAATTGGAATTTTTGAGACCCTCTCAAAAATTCTGCCCCAGTTGAAGTAGTCTCAATGACCTCTCATGCCGAGTATGAATTGGAATTTTTGAGACCTTCTCAAAAATTCTGCCCCACTTTCTAACTATGGGATAATTGAGGATTTTTTGGTAGTGTGACCGAGTCCTACATGGACTGTCTAAGTATCCCTTTTTGGGAAATCAGGTCATCGCATAGTCTATGTCATGAGTTGTTTACACCACAAAATCTAATATATCACCGTTAGTAGAAAATGTACTATAAACATAATTGGTAGCGACATTATCATGAATCTTCGAGACAAGTGTCTTGTCCCATGACAATCCACATTAGAAATAGGCACTGTTCCACTTTGATGTGGTCAACCTAATATGTGTCACACTTAGAGGGCAGACGACCTAATTTGAAATACAGGTAAGTATCACAATTTTAGGGTGGACGACGTGAATTGTCCAATTTTAGGGCGAACGACATGGGTTGTCACAATTTTAGGGTGGACGATCCGGTTTGTCACAGTTTAGGGTGGACAACCCGATTAAAAATAAAGCAAAGTCTTGCATTTTTAGGATGGACAACCCGGTAAGTGTCACAATTTTAGGGTGAATGACCCAATTAAAAATAAAGCAACATGTCACAATTTTAGGGTGGCCAACCTGGTAAGTGTCACAATCTTTGACCGGATTTACATCACCCTAACTTTGAAAAAGGAACACTGTGGTCTTCCCGATCGGATTTACATCATTTTGACTTTTGAAACGAAGACTGCGGCCTCTTTGACAAGATTTATAACATTCTGACTTTGGAAAATGAACATTGCGGTCTTCCCAAATGGTTTTACATCATTTTGACTTTTGGAGCAAAGACTGCGGCCTCTTTGACCAGATTTACATCACCCTAACTTTGACAAACAAACACTGCGGTCTTTCCGATTGGATTTACATCATTTTGACTCTTGAAGCAAAGACTACAACCTCTTTGACCATATTTACATCACCCTGACTTTGACAAACGAACACTGCTATCTTCCCGATGGAATTTACGTCATTTTGACTATTGGAGCGAAGACTGCAACCTCTTTGACCGTATTTACATCACCCTGACTTTGAAAAATGACCACTACGGTCTTCCCGACCGACTTTACATCGTTTTGACTCTTGGAGTGAAGACTGCAGCCTCTTTGACAAGATTTACATCACCCTGACTTTGGCAAATGAACATTGCTATCTTCCCTACTGGATTTATGTTGTTTTGACTTTTGGAGCAAAGACTGCGGCCTCTTTAATCAGATTTACATCACCTTGGCTTTCAAAAATGAACATTACAGTCTTCCCGACTGGGTTTACGTTGTTTTGACTATTGGAGCAAAGACTGCGACCTTTTTGAATAGATTTACATCACCCTGACTTTGACAGGCAAACATTGCGGTCTTCCCAACTGGATTTACATTGTTTGGCTTTGAAGATGAATAATACGGTCTCTTTGACTGGTTTTACATCATCTTGACTCTTATATGGCTCATGGATGGATTGTCTTTTTCATTCTTTTATCAGTTGTGACCCTTTTATTTAGAATGCCATTTTTCCTTCGTATGGCTCTCATGGCTGAATTTTACTTCACTCGTATTTTCGTCGGTTGTGACCCTCTCGATCAGATGTCCGTTTTGTCCTTGTAAGACCTTCATGGCCGGATTACGCTACCCTTGTGGCTCTTTGCTCTTTTTATAGCTCTCATACCCGGATTGTGCCACTCTATGGCGCTTTACTCTTTTCGTGGCTCTCATGGCCGAATTATGCTACCCTTGTGGTGCTTTGCTCTTTTCATGGCTCTCATAGCCGGATAGTGCCACTCTTGTGTTGTTTTGCTCTTTTTATGGCTCTCATTTATGGATTACACCGCCCTTGTAGCACTTTGTCCATTTTATATCCCTTTTGGCTAGGTTGGCTCGTTGCCTTTTGATACTGAGAAGGGTCATTACCCTGATTCCTTTTGATCTTATGGCAATCACCCTGATGCCTCCTTAAATTTGCGAGCAATATCATCGAAGTCCACTTTGATATTCGTACTAACCTGTACTTAAACAAGATGATTAGTAGCTACGTGGTCGCTTTGCCAGCGATTGCAGTCAAAATAATCTTAAAAAGAGCTTTTTAGAAAGATTAATGAGATATACGAAACCACTGAGCATCGTTTGCTCGTTGTAGAGGTAGGCCTTGATTTTTGCCAATTTTGGTGATCTTCGCTTGTACTCTATTATAGTCTCACATAGATTTCCTACTTTTGTAGGAGATCTTCAACAAGTTATTCAGATTTTGGGTCAAATAGGAGTCACCGATGACTGGAAGTTGACTTCTGCAAAATTTCATAGCGAAGTCAATAGTGTAGTCAAAGACAATGACAAAGTAGTTTTTAGAATTGAGAGTAGGGTTAAAAAATGCCATCGTTCGGCTTGTGCCATCGAATAGGCTTTTTGTTTTATATTTCTGCTCGTCGTTGACTGACTCGATGGCTGTTCTGACCGGTTGTGATGATCATGGTTGGGAAAGTGATGTCGTTGATCTTTGATACTTAGCCTTGATGTACTATTCTTTAGTATGTTCAGTGTCATCTTTATGTTCGAGGTTGATGTGCAATTTCTGCGAGATTCAAATGTGAATATTAGTAAACTCATAATGTTGTTATGATAAAAACAAATGATAAGATAACATAGGAGTTAGAGATGAAGCCATTTTGGCTTATGGTGTGAAAATCCAGCTGGTGCCTCATAGTCTTGATTCCTGATCTCAACTTTACATAATGCCATCGCATGTAATATTTTAAGAACAAATGTTAGTAGTCATAATAAAGTGAAAGGAATATAATTGAAGATAGAGTTTGAGGTAAAGCTATTCGGATTATAGAGCTGAGGCCGCGATGGACCTAATGACACCATTGGTCAAGATTTGACAGACTTGACCTTGACTCGAGGCTCATCGGCTTGTAGCGTCTTATCCCTAGGCTTAAAGAAAGTTTATTTAGGGTTAAAATGATTAACTCGTGTTAATCCCACCGAATGTCTCATGATAGACTGATGGTACCTGGAATATGAACCATGGGATAAGTGTTGAGTGGGTCAAGGGCTAAATAGCCGATTTAGGGACGTCAAGTAAGGCACGCTCCCATTTGTTTGGATTCCCATAGAAAGGGATGATTTGTTTGTTTGATTGGGTAACTTTGTTCTGAATTTTTGGATTCCCGTAAAAGGGAGGAGTCATTCGTTTGATTGGGTAACTTACGTTCCCATTTATTTGGATTCTCGTAAAAGGGAGGAATTATTTGTTTGATCGGGTAACTCCGGGATTTGAACAAGTATAGCAAATTTGTCAAACTTTTTTGAACAAATTTCCTCAGTTTCCAGTCCTTAGGGTACTTAATTCAAAATGTTCACGAACGAAGATTTGAATAGTTTGACTGATTCAAACACGTGCTCCAGTTAATCACTGAGGGTCCGTAGTTTGAAACAGTGGGAAGAATGAATATTTGAAGACTGATTCAAAACGTGCCCTTATTCCTCACTGATAGTTCGTAGTTTGAAATATTGGGAAAAATGAAGATTTGAAGACTGATTAAAAAACGTGCCCCAATTCCTCACTGGGGTCTATAGTTTGAAAAAGTGGGAAGAATGAAGATAGTTTCAAAAACATGCCCAGTTCCTCACTGAGGGTTCATAGTTTGAAACAATGGGAAGTATGAAGATTTGAAAACTGATTCAATAACGTTCCACAGCTCCTCACTGAGGGTTCGTAGTTTGAAATAGCGTAGCTCATGGATGGGCTAAAAAGGATCATGACTTAAGTTTTGTAACAAAAACCCTTTGGTGGTCCCCATGAGTCTATCAAATGAAAAAAACTCAAAAGGTAATCGTGTTAGTCCATTGATCATAATAAATAGAGCATGTAACGTTTGTGTAGGTTGTTTTAATGAGATTTAAGCTACTAAATGAAGTTGTAAGGACATGGATAACATTGTGGTAATGAGTGAAGGTTGTTGTGCTCGGATATGTTGAGTTGAACTATAAATGATCCTATAAAGTTACATAAATAAATTGTTCATTAAACTGTCTAAATAAACTTCCCTATAGGTATGAATTCGATTCACACCCCAACCTTGGGGGTGTGGCCGCCACCCGGTGCCCTAGGGACCGAGCATACCACTTCTGATACTTGTAACATACTCAACAACATAGGGGCCGACAAGGCCTCTGACGAGTGATTACCTAATCAAAGATACAATCACCTGCATTCAGAAAAGGCACAACATACAAATATATACAACAAGGCCGACAATGCCGATATAAAGATAACGTATCCACCGAGAAGGTCGAGAAGTCCATACAAGACTACTATATACAAAATGACTGTCTACAAGTCTCTAGAGAGTACATTTTCAACATATGGTATGGATAGGGCCAGTACATACCGAACTATGTACATATATGCAACCACCATACCTATCAGCTCACTATACAACTCCGGAAGAAAGGAGCTTGACAACTTTCAGCTGAGTCGAGTCACCTACTGTGAGGTATTGTCTGAATTCCAATATGTACCTATAGGCATTAAATGTAGTGCCCTAGCAAGGAGTCATCAGTAAAAAAGATGTATTACATATGTAAGGCTAAAACTTTAAGCAAGTGCAATACTGTAAATAAAGCATAAAGCTGAAACTGCAACTGAGTACAAAACTGTAAATAGAGCGGTAGAGAAAAAACCTGTACTTTGAGTGCCTCAGTAGGCAAGGGATATGCATACTTTGTTGTAAAACTCTTGTAGACATATATAAGTATATATATTTGCCACATATAGGGGCTATCTCATTATCATTCAACCGCTCTTGGGGGCTATTATAATCATAAATATTACACCTTGCAATTATGCGTGTGATCGAATGTATGATTAGTTGATTTGGGCTCCAACAACCCAATTATGAGGGTCACGTATGACTTATATAGGTGTATAAGAGGTGTACATATGGTTGGAATTCAATTGGATTAAAAAAATCACATCTCAGCAAAGTTCGATGAAGATTGAGCGATATGTTAAGCGATCCGCCCCGCGGAAGCAGATCTGCCTCACGGATCAGGGCCTTAATTCCTCACCTCACTACCCCATCTGCATTGAGTTCTATGCCTACAGATGGTGTTCTGCAGCATAGAACCAGCTGCAGAACAGAGGAAATGAAGAGTACTATTTATAGCCAAATTTAGTGGCCTTTTCATTTCACCCGAAATCTGATCCCAACATTTCCCAAACCCTCTACTATATATATATAGAAGGTTTTATATCATCAAGGATCAATTACATACAAGTTTTAATGGAAATCTTCCATACACAATCCATAGGAGCTTGTAAATCATCCTAATACCAAGAGGAAGTGGAGAATCTTCTTGAGCTTGGAGAAGAAGTTATGGTGCAAGCTTTCTTGGATGGTTTAAGGTAATACCTTGGTGTTTTTTTTTTATCATATCTAGCCTTTCATATCTTGGTTGGAGTTATTGAGAAAAGCAACTTGTGATAGTTAAGCTAAGAACTCCCTGAAGAAGTTGCTATTGTTTTTGAATTGTTCTTGGGTTGTTCTTGAATAAACTTGAGATGATTATGGCTAGAAGTTGGAGTATGTACTATTATTGTTGTAGTTGTTTTGTTGTTATTGAAATGAAATTCAGGGCATATTAATAACCTTGTACGCCATAATTGAGAAATACGCCTTCTAGGTGCTCGTTGAATTGTTTGAATGAATCGATCTCTAGTTGGTTGATCTTATTTTGATCCAAAACTTCTATATTATGTAGATGATTTCTCATAAAGCATTCGAGGGTTTAAGAGGTATTGGTAACTAAGCAACACATGTATGTAAGGCTATTCCCTTATTTCATAAGCATGACATCCAAAGTATTTATCATTTTAAAAAAGAAACGCCAAAGCATCATCCTATTCATATGTCGCCTATCCCTTGTCGGAAATAGTTACTTTTCTATATTTGCATTCCATGTTATTATTGATCATCTGGTTGAGATCACTCATTTCAGGTGGAGTTTCTTAAGTTATAGTCTTGTATATCTACAAGTTGTCGTCGAAAAGTAAAAGAAAATATCAAACCAAAGTTAAAGGCTAAAAGAAGAGGTTACCTTCAAAGAATGAGTCTAATTCACATGTTGTTGTCCTTCATTGAGCATATATTTTATATCATAATTGTATTAAGGATATCTTGTTTGTCTCCAAACTTCATAGACCTAAAAAATAAGGGTTCCAAAGAGTTAGTCATCGAGTCGACTGACAGTCGTTTCAAAGAAAAGTCAAAGAATTTATGAATTTCAAAGAGGCCAAGAACCATTGTTATTACAATGTATATATATATATATATATATATATATATATATATATATATATATATATATATATATATATATATTATTTAGACCACTATTGCGATCAGTCGGTGAGAAGTTGTACATGTACATTATACACACCATGTCGCGCTATAGTTCGCTGGGCGAGCCACTTATATGTGCATCCGTATATATACCTTAGATTATACCTGAGGGAAGTGATATATTACACCTCGGGTTATAAGCCGATGGCAGATTATAAACCAAAGTTGCTATACAAAGAGTTCAATACAGTTTCAGAGTTTCATTGTTCACCCTTTGTGGAATACAAGTTATCATAGTATCATATTTCTTTTATGATTCTCTTTACAACTTATATTTTCATATTGCTATTCATGCTTTACATACCAATACATTTTATTCGTACTGACATCCCGTTTGCTGGGTACTGCATGTCATGCTGCAGATTCAGATAGAGGTGCAGGTAGAACTCTCCAATAGGAGCTGGTTGAGTTCTGCGGATTGAGTAGTGAGCTTCACTTCACATGAAGATACCGAGTTAGAGTCATAAGCTTAGTTTAGTATAGGTACAGTTGATGGGTAGGTTGAGGCCCTGTCTCAGTCATATCACAATTATGTTTTCCATAGAGGTTTGTAGATTTGGTTGGCATATTCAGTTGATCTATACGATGACCTTGCCATTTTTGTACCATATTGTATATTAAGTTTGGAGTTGTTGTACTCTTCTTGTTGTGAAGTCCAAATGATTTCTTTTATATCTATGTTGTTGTCGCCTTGTCAGCCATAATTTCTATTTAGTTACATGTTACATTTTAGGGTGGTACGCTTGGGCCAGTATGACACCGGGTGCTGGCCACCGCCCAGTTTGTGGTGTGACAAACTTGCTATCAAAGCAGGTCAGTCTTAGGAGTCTACAAGCCGTGTCTAGCAGAGTCTTGTTTATGAGTATGTTGTGCACCACACTTATAATCAAAAGGTTGTCAGGCATTTAGGGATGGTTTTTGTTCTTTCATCTCATAGATCGTGCCGTAGAGCTGATTTTTAAAATTCTAATCTAACTGAACACAATTTCAATTCTGACAATAACTAGAAAGACCTTGGTTAACTCATATTCATAGCCAACCCACGAAAGATTCTGACAAAGATTATTGACCCACTAGAGGTGAGAATATGATATTGAAATTTCAGAGTATGAGCGACTGTCTCCACATATATACAGAGGAAGTGATATAAGATCGGAAAGATAAATCATCGACCTTAGAAATATAGAAAGAGTAAGGTGATGGAGGTACCAAATGTCTGAAAGGTGGAAGATTGTAACGAGATCAGAATTCAGATAGAGTAATGAAAGACTTGCTGTCTCATCTTCAGTTGTGATAGAATCTCAGTCCCATTTTAAGCAGTGATAGAATCACAGTGAGAAGTACCTATTTCTATTATTGAATTATTAATGTCAATGGACATAGTTTAAAAAAAAGTGGGACCTCAGAGTTAGTGAGAATTTAGCACGATCCTCAGCATGGACGACGATGAAGAATAGTATGGTTAGGCAGTGGTATCCCTTTAGAGAACGTGTACATGATGTACCCAGGAATGTTTAGCCAAATATTACCTTGAAAGGATTCAAAGATTAGTGGGCCAGGAATGAAGCCCTTTGTGCGGGAGGTAAATATTTCTATCAGTGAGACCTCTGTAAAAAAATGGAGAAAAGGAAGATGTTAGACGTAAGAAAGGGTTATATCATAAATGTATAGACGAGTATAAAATATGATATTGATAGAATGAGAATAATGTAAAGGTAAATGAAACATTAGGATAAATGTATGAGACGATAAAAAGTCATGATATAAAGTATAGAAGAATGGCAAGACGTGGCCAATAAAGATAGAAAGTAATGAAAGAAGTAACGATTGGGACGTCGAGGGGAAGGTGTTATAATACCGAGTACCTATTACGAGATTTGAGTAAGCCAAAAATCAATGGGATAGGCCATCAAGATGACTTAGACATTAAATCAAGGAACATTAACGTTGAGTCAATCCTTCAGACGGGACAGAATAAGAGTTGAACACTCTCGAGAGGATATAATAAAGAGATACCAAAGAATGGCATTTAAGCGAATAGGTATGCACGGGGAATGTTAGTGTCACCCTAGTGGCAAAAGGAAAATAAATGAAAGAGGGAGAGTTGGAAGTGATACCATCGGAAGGTAGGGTTCCGTGGTAATAGAGCGAATGCCAGAGTTAAAGCTAGATAGATTTCTCCAGGATGAAGTCAATCGTGTGCCCCAAATTTCATTGGTTACGAGATAAGATTAGAGCAGAGGTGCCTTGTCCCAGCTATTTTGTTCATCTAAATTCAGGGAGGACGTATTACGATACCAAGACATGAATTAATGTGATAATGGTAAGTAGAGCAGTGCCAATTTTTGGCACAGAAACCCAATGATCCGCATGGAAGGATAAAACATCAAAGGCCTAGATGACTAGTGTACGGAATACAGATTCCCACCTAGATAAGATAGTGTGGTCTAAAGATAAAAGTTCAGTATGTGTTCATACATGTTCTTATCGAAAATATCTCTCTCAATGGTTGTAGTTAATAAATTTACATAGCTAGCCCCGTTCTTAACAAATATAGTTATTTGTATAGTTAAGGATTATACCAGCTGTCCATTAATAAGAGGTCATAAAATTCCAGAATGTTTAAATACATGTACCCCTAGTAGAAGGGGCTCGGTGCAGTAAAATTCTAGAATGTTTAAATACATGTACCCCTTCTAATTGCTCCCAGATGAGTGGTTGAACTGAGCACACAATTTTGATGCGCAAGGATGTATAGGAAGGTATGATATATTTCTAAGAGGAATGGGATGATCATCTACCCTACTACGAGATACGTTGTACAAAAATTATTGAGTTATCATCGAGATATATTTTATGGGACCTTGTATGGTCGGGAGAATGAGTCATCGATCAAATGAGTTGATGCGAAAAGGTAGGAATTATTTAAACTGGTGTGAGTCCTACTAGTTCCCAACCCTATGGGAGGAGCAAAGTCCTCTTTAGAAGTTGATATTGATCAATAAGGATTGCCAGGAAATACCTACCAATGTGTGATATCAAAAGTTTAAAGAACACCGCTAACACTAGAGTGAATTTTATAGGGTTCTAATTATAAGAGTCATGATGAGCTTTGATAGAAAGGCAAGTTACCCTCAGATACTTTGGGTCGTATAAGATTACTCAATAATCTAACCAAATTATTTATGAGCTTAAGATTTTCTTCAAAATCAGAGGAAGCTCAATCAGTTCTCGCGTAATGATATTACCGAATTATATAAGAGGTTCCTCTCATATATTGCCTATCAAGAATGTTCGAATTATTAAAGACCTGTCCTATGAAGAGGTATCGACTACTATCCGTTATCACTAAGTCCAGAAGTTTTGGACTCATGAGATGGAATTCGCTAAAGTACTATGAAAGAGAAATGGCATAGACGTAATGTTACAGGTGGCAGAGAAAGGCATGAGATCTAAATATTCTCACATACTCCGGATATCAGGTTCATGTAAACTCGTGCGATATGATCTCCTTGTCCTACTCGATAGCTGTAAACTTGTTGTATGCACCTGTACAGATAATGATAATCAGATAGATATGATAGATGTAGCTCAGACACCAGGAATGGACTATTAAGGTAAGATATGTCTTGCCCTTTTTTATTACTGATAGATTTACGGTCATGTGAGGTCGGTATGTTATTATATTGCTTTGGATAACCCTATGTAGCACTTATGTTGGTTTGGTTGTTTGGAAGGTTGTGGGTTAGTCCTATTTATAGAGGAAATTCTATTGAAACCCAAGAGTTAAAGACTCTCAGTGACATTCCTCAACATTTGAGGACGAATGTTCCTAAGGAGGGAATGATGTTACACCCCGTGATTCTGCGTGTGATCGAACGTATGATTAGTTGATTTGAGCTATGGAAACCCTAGGCCCTTTCCGAGGGTTATGTATGACATATATTATTGTTTAACATGTATGCGGATGGTTCAAAGTCAATTGGTTTTAGGGAATCACATCTCAGTAAAGTTCGACGAAGATTGAGCGATACCTCGTGCAAAAGCCGATTTGCCTCGCGGATAAGGCCATGGATCAGAGACTTCATTCCTCACCTCATTGCCCCCATCTGCATTGGGTTATACATATGCAGATGGTGTTCTGCGGTGCATAACCAACAACAGAACAAAGACGGCGGGGAATACTATTTATAGCCAAATTCGGTGGCCTTCTCATTTCACCCCAAATCCGACCCTAATATTTCCCAAACCATCTCCTACTTCTCTCTAAGGTTTATATATCATGAAGGATCAAATCCATACAAGTTTTAAAGGAAATCTTCCATACACAATCCATAGGAGCTTGGAAATCTTCCTAATAACAAGAGGAAGTGGAGAATCTTCTTGAGCATGGAGAAGAAGTTATGGTGCAAGACTTCTTGGCTGATTTAAGGTAAGTTCTCGGTGTTCTCTATGATATCTATCTTTTAATAGCTTAGTTGGAGTTATTGATAAAAGCAACTTGTGATAGTTAAGCTAAGAACTCCATGAAGACGTTGCTATTGTTGTTGAATTGTTCTAAAAATGATTATGGCTAGAGGTTGGAGTATGTATTGTTGTTGTGGTTGTGTTTTTGTTATTGAAAGGAAAGTGGGGGCGTATTAATAGCCTTGTAAACCATAGTTGAGAAACACGCCTTCTAGGTGCTCGTTGGATTGTCCAAATGAATCGATCTCTAGTTGGCTGATTTTATTTTGATCCAAACCTTCTATATTATGTAGATGATCGCTCGTAAAGTGTTCAAGGGTTTTAGAGGCATTGGTAACTAAGTGACACAGATATGTAAAACTATTCCCTTCTTTCATAAGCATGACATCAACCGTATTTATCATTTTAAAAAAGAAACACCTAAGGATCATCATATTCATATGTCGCCTATCCCTTGTCAGAAATAGTTACTTTGATATTATTGAATTCTATGTTATTGTTGATCATCTGGTTGAGATCACTCATTTCAGGTGGAGTCTCTTAAGTTATAGTCTTGTATATCGACAAGTTGTCGTCGAAAAGTAAAAGAAAATATCAAACCAAAGTTAAAGGCTAAAAGAAGAGGTTACCTTCAAAGAATGAGTCTCATTCACATGTTGTTGTCCTTCATTGAGAATATATTTTATATCATAATTGTATTAAGGATATCTTGTTTGTCTCCAAACTTCATAGACCTAAAAAATAAGGGTTCCAAAGAGTTAGTCATCGAGTCGACTGACAGTCGTTTCAAAGAAAAGTCAAAGAATTTATGAGTTTCAAAGAGGCCAAGAACCATTGTTATTACAATGTATATATATATATATATATATATATATATATATATATATATATATATATATTATTTAGACCACTATTGCGATCAGTCGGTGAGAAGTTATACATGTACATTATACACACTGTGTCGCGCTATAGTCGCCTTGGCAAGTCACTTATATGTGAATCCATACATATACCTCATAGTATACCTCAGGGAAGTGATATATTACACCTCGAGTTATAAGCCGAGGGCAGATTATAAACAAAAGTTGCTATACAAAGAGTTTAGTACAGTTTCAGAATTTCATTGTTCACCCTTTGTGGAATACATGTTATTAGAGTATCATATTTCTTTTATGCTTCTCTTTACTACTTATATTTTTATATTGCTATTCATGCTTTACATACCAGTACATTTCATTCGTACTGATATCTTATTTGTAGGCGGTGCTGTATGTCATGTTGTAGATTCAGATAGAGGTGCAGATAGACCTTCCCAATAGGAGCTGGTTGAGTTCTACGAATCGAGTGGTGAGCTTCACTTCACCCGAAGCTATCGAGTTAAAATTATGAGCTAAGTTTGGTACATGTATATTTGATGGGTAGGTTAGGGCACTGTCTCGGCCATATCACAATTATGTTTTCCATAGAGGCTTGTAAATTTGGTTGGCATATTCAGTTGATCTATATGACGACCTTGCTGGTCTTGTACCATATTGTATATAGAGTTTGGAGTCACTGTAATCTTCTTGTTGTGACGTCCAAATGATTTATTATATATCCATGTTATTGTGGCCTTGTCGGCCACAATTTCTGTTCTGTTACATGTTATATTTTAGGGTGGCACGCTCAAGCCAGTGCGACACTGGGTGCCGACCACCACTAGTTTGGAGTCTGATAATACACTTCCCAACTGCAGTGGTATGCACATTTAAGTGCTTACTTGGCCGACTATAGCACGGTGTGATATCGTATAATATATAATTATATATAGTGCATGCAATGACTCTAAAAGGGCCTTATGAATATGATTGGAGTGACTCAGGGTCGTTACCCTCCGATTATCATTATGTAATTGTGTCTGTAAGAATGGGCTAAGAATCTACAACAGCCAAGTCATAAGATTCAAGTTACTATCATGTCGGGAAATGCTCCAAAATAGAACAATAAGAGTCATGAACTATAACAATATGATACAAAGGTATTCACAAGCCTAAACCTTAAAAATAGAGTTCCTATTTGAAGAGACGTTGTTATGATTACGCTTATTCATAGATCATGCCAAATGAATGAAAGAGTGAGCCTTAATATACCTTGTTGATGACCAACACCACTCCTATGAATCCTCGCTTGTCCTACAATTGTCTGCCTAATAAATAAGGACAATCCGCATCAAAATCTATTCAAGAGTTTCAAGAACTTATCGTTGTGACATTTCGTCGAACACTTAGCGTACATACTTTAACCCATCTTGTTTTCATGGTCACTTAAGTTATTATTGTCTTCGTTATAATCTTTACAACACGACAATCATATTCCATGAAATCTAGCCCTAGTTACCTCAAGGCTTCACTACAACCATCCAACAAACAATACATCAACTATGATGATCACTATAGAGTTTCATCTCAACTCCTTCATGGATTACCTTACCAAAAGATCACTTTAATATATGGGAACTTAAGAAGACTTAATAACATCAAGAATCATACCTTAATCAGAAGTAGAATCTTGAAATCCAATCTTGTCTTTGCTCTTACCCATCCTGGATCATTCTACTTTACCATACAAGTGTCATCTTTCCCCAAGGCACGATTTAGGTGTTGTAATATGATGGGTTTACTTGGTAATACCTCTTGGAACTTTGGATAATGTCTAGGGAGAGTTTGGTGGTGTTCGAGATAAGTTTGGGTCGAAATGAGGGTCAAATAAGCAAGCCACTACTTAAATAAGCAACGATGGTTGGCCATTGCCTCTGATGTATGATGGAATCTGCAATGCATATGCCTTATGCGGACAAAGATCCAAGGGAATATTAGGGCAGTGAGTTGGAATTGATTCCCGAGCCCATATGTGCCCCTTTCAGTGAGGCGGATCCCATCCATGATGCAAAATGCTCTAGCGTATCGATCGATCTTCGTCAAAATTCATTGAGATGTGATTAATTTGATCCCAATGACTTGTAACCATCCGTATAACTTTGTAACAACCATTTATGTTATAAAACACCTTCGGGTTGAGGCTCAAGTTGTCAGAGCTCAAATCGATTAACCAAGTTCTTAAATGTGCACGAACGATGAGTAAAATTCAGAATCTCCTACATGTAATTCCAACTTTGTCCCAAGGCCTTCCTTATCCTTCTATGGGAACTTTAACTTGTTTCATCTTACATTGACTTGAAATGATGCACTCAACGTAAGGATTGCAAGCATAAAGGGCTTAGTAACTCTTTAACTTTCATGACTTCTTCGGGTTTCAACTCAATCTTTCCTTGATCTTCCCAAGGGAACCCTCTTTCGTAGTTGGATCCCTAACTTAAGGTATATTTGATGGATGAAATTATGGAGTGTAACATCCTTCCCTCCTAAGAACATTCGTCCTCGAATGTTGGGGTATGACTACTCAGGTGAGGTGATTCTTATATTCTTCAGAAACTTTGGCCGAGTTTCTCTTGTACATAGGATTACCTTTACCTGTCGCGTAGTCAGCTACTATCACTATTTCATCATGGGGTTACACAAACTATATCAGTACATTATTGGTCCCACGCGGTCGTACATCTCTTTTTACAATATCACTTAGCAACCACAATTTATTCAAACCGTTGAACCCTGACATTTGATTCGGTCAGTTCCTTCACTTTACGATGACAACTTGTCAATATACAAGATTATGACTTGAGAGGCTCCATCAAGAATGAGTATAGTCTCAACCGGTATCCAATAATAAATATGAGATGCAATAATAACAATAGAGCTACTCCCAATAGGGGATAAATGATAGATGAATACAATAACTCTTTTGACGTTTCTTTTTGAAAATGATAAATACTTTGCAGCATAAGTAGGGATATACTGAAAGGCTACGGTACGATAATCGTCAGTGATCGGGGTTCTTTGGAAAAGATAAGGATCTCCTGAGTTCATTTCTTTTTTTCTCCTTTCCTTGCATTTCTCTTTGTACATTGCTTTCTTACTTTGTTCATATTGTCGCACTCGTAGGCGTAAATTATAGAAAACTCACTGGTCCTGGGATTTTCTTTATTCAACAAGTTCCTTTCTAATCCCACATTCCTTTCGGCATGTCAACGTTTGAAGTAGATTTCCAATATATGTCATTAGTATCGAAACATAAAAACCAGATGGGTAGATTCCACAGTTAGGGGCATAATTGGTTGGTCGTCCATTTCATTCCTTAGTCAAGTTCGGGTACTATGGTCATGAATATCTCGGACTAAGTTTTCTTTCTTTTCAAATTTCATCGTACTCTTGCTATCGATTCTTTTAAGACATCCCACCATTAACTAGAGAACTTTATCATAACCTAATACGTTGAATCAGATACCCCTATCTTGAGTCACTTCCTTTTTCATTATTCAATAAGAGTCTTGTTCATATCCCATACACAACGCCTCATACATCGGCCTAATAGTATTTTGCATAATAGTTGTCTCTCCTTAACCGATTATTCCAAATTCCTCCAAAGTTCCATATCTCCACTCATAACTTGTGTCCGGTGGTTTTGAACCTTTGTCTTAATTAGCCTCTTAAGACGGAGGTGGGGTTAATCCTGGACATTCAAAGTCCCTTCAAAGCTAGTTTCTCAAAAGTAGTTCACCGTAGAAAGAGCGCTTGTATAATGACTTGAGATAACTCTAGAAAATAGAAAATCTTCTTAATGTAAATCGCCAGCCAATCCATGATTATGTCAGCAGTTTTGACTATTATGATGCAACCTGGAGAGTCAGTTATGCGTTGGTCCTTTAGGTCAGAATGGCTTACCATGATAGTGTGATGATTCTTAATGATTATCGTACCAACCAATAGTCCTTAGTTAATTTTTCCAACTTCGAGTGCACATCTTCTTATATGCTGTCGACCAACATATTAATTCTCCGATCACATTGAGGTTCTCAACACTAGCTCTATTCCATATCACAATACTTGACAATGGACTCTAAACAAGGCTTTTTGTCATGGAATTACTCTAGTTCCCAATGTAAGGAAGGGTTCATTTGCATTCTACGTTAGGGAATTATCATCCATTGGCTTCTATTGTGGATGGATACATTTTACCATCATGGGTCGACTCTTTCCTTTGGTCTTTGGATTAGCCCTCTTTCAAATGATACACGACCCAATCATTCATTATCTCCTTATCTATTATGTAAGAACTTATTTCTTATAAAGTTTCAACCAGATATTCCATAAACAATGCTATCAAATCCAAAATAAGCTTATCATGTCTTAGTCGTTTCCCATGTTTGCTAAAGTATCCTTTCTCGATTCATATCATTTCCTTTCGACTCACCTTATTTTCCCTTTTGTTTATGTACTGGAAATAAGACATCCTCTCACCTTTGCCATATTTTAACTTAATCAACCTTATCTCTTAGGCATCCACTATTTTTACTTTTCCTAGACCTGTGCCTCCCTGAGAGCAATATTTATTCCATACTAAAAGTGCAATACTTGACCCTTGTAACTTCGAGATTTTCTACTCATCATATTCGACCATTCATCGATTGGGTATGTCGTATATACCTTTTCTGGAGGGACACTTTTGACATAATTATATTGTTCTTCTGTATTGACACGCTAAGGGTCATCCTACCTTTTCTCATAAAATGATTCACCTCTGCAACGTGTCGATTGCCGAATTCACCATGATCACCATACTTGAGTTAATGCTTTCACCTTTATGGATTGGCTCAGGTTCCCTTTGCAACCTATGTCTATAGACCTTTCATCAATTATAGTATCCATCTCATAGAGTTTCCAGCCAATTTGCTAAATCCAAAGTTTATCGTTATGCACTTACTCTTATTCTTGCTTCGTCCTCCCTGTTCTTTAACTCCTTTCCTTAATGTCTACCTTGGACCCTTTGGGGTCATTGATCATTTTATCATTCCGTTATATGCCCACATCGGACCTTACTCGTCATTACTTCCACTTACTTGTGCTCCAACGTCTTGCTAGTATTCAGGGTGGAACTAATGCTTAACATATACAAGTTTAAATTGTATCCTAATTTCAATTTACTACTGACTCAGGCTTCCCCCCTTAATGGATATTAGATTTGCTCTTAACCCGCCACTCGATCCTTTAACCTTTACATTTCTGGCTCAAGTTCCTTTAAGGATCCCTTGATTAGATGTATTCCTTGTACTTATCGCTCCCATGCATAGAGGTTCTATTCCTTTGAATGTGAGGATCTTCATATCATTTGTTTTCCATGGTAGTTATCTTTATGGTGCTCATACTATCGTGGGTTCCACCCTGGTCTCATTATCAATACCTTTACTATTAAAATATTTCCGCCCATCAGCCTTTACGAGGAATACCCTGTGGCCTCAGTACTTTGTCATAACATTTCGCTTACACTTGCCGAACATCCGTCTACCATTCATAGTCATTCTTTTGTCATATCATGATCTTTATCGTAACTATATTTCACCAGGTGTTCTTTCCCGGTCAGCTCATAGAATCACACCACATAACTCAAAGTCCTTATCACTCGTCGTTGTAAATCTACAATCCTTTGCTGCCACCCACACACGAAATTGTTAACAATAGATGTGGTATGCTATTTTTCTTCAATGAATGGAAATTAACTTGTTTCCATCCCTCATACATCATCCGATCCTTGTGGAGGGGTTGGGGCATGACACTCTACGCCTCTTTCTTTTAACTACCTTCTGGAATGAAGCTTCGTGAAACTTGATTCCGGAAATATATTCCCTTACCATGTTCTAGGGTCCCCCCCTCATTCTTCGGGCTCGGGGTTTCTATTTAAATCACGCACTCATAGAAAATATTTATGTTCAAAATATGTAAATCACTAAGGGACTAGAAAGGTTCTCGTGATATTTGAAGCTTTCCAACGATCCTTTTTGTTTTATAATTTATTTTGATCTTATATCAGCTTGCCATTTCTTACTCAAAGCTTGGGATTTTCGTATAATCACTGGGTGATACATTAGCGTGAATCCAGCACTAGCTTGGTTTGGGTACTCCATACCCTTCCAATTTATAATACATATACGGGACCTTACTATCCATTGGACTAGCAACTTTCACTTCAGTTGATATCATTATATTCGCGATTATCTCTTACCGAAATATCTTATTCCATATGAATTTCAGGAAATTTACTTCTAAAATGGTGTCACCCTTCTCGACTATAAAACAGATCCATACTGTGCAGTTAGAAGATAGGTAAATGAGTAGGAAAATCAACGGTATACCTGCGCTCGTCTGCCCTCCTCGGGTAGCATCAGAACTTGAGGCTATATCATCGCTCTCCTCTTTCTCATGTAGGCCAACATAGGATACTCTCTATCTTGTTTCCTCGATTACCACACTAATAACAACCTCCTATTTCCTTACGACAAGGCCCAACATGCATATATCCACACATCTTAAAATATGGCCTAGACGGTCCTACTCGGTCTGAACCATTCCTATTCTGAACATGAAATATTGAAGGTTGTCACCTCTGTCTCGACCTTACCTGAGAACTCTGATCGTACCTGACCTGTCACGAGACTCCATCATGTTGACCACATATCCACAATCCTCCCTCATTATGTCTTCTACGATGATCACTAGCCACCCTAGGCCTCTTAGTCCTTGCTTCCTCTCTAACTAAGTCAAACCTACCGAACATCAACTGTCTCTAGTCAACGGGCTCCTTAGGCTATAAACTCTCTGACCCCTCCAGGGGTCTACCACTGTCAATCATATCAAGGTGGTATCGTGCCTTAGAGGAAACCAGTTGGGTCAATACCTGAACCGCCTTCCTAACATCTTCGTCAGATGGTGTTGGAGGTATATCTCATGGTATATCTAATGGTGCGGGGATCTCTCTTGGCGCCCCTGATTGTATCTATTTTGAAGACTTGTGGGGAGGTAACCCGCTCGTATCCTATAATGGGACGGTCTCGATAGAAGGTCTATCTCACGAAGAAGACATCACTGAAATTATAAACATAGCAAGGTTAGAAGTAGGATACTTACAACTCAACTCTAGTGCTTGATCTAGATCAAGAAAGAAGAGAATCATCCTAAATGCCCTGTAGCCTCTTGTTTATAAGTGTGGCGCGCAACACACCCAGAAGCAAGACACTACTAGACACATCTTGTAGACCTCTCTAGGACTGACCTGCTCTGATACTAAATTTATCACACCCCAACCTTGGGGGGTATGGCCAGCACCCCGTGCCGTAGGGCCCGAGCGTACCACTCCTGATACCTGTAATATACTCAACAACATAGGGGCTGTCAAGGTTGATATCAACCTAATGAATCCACTGAGAATGCCAACAAGGTCACACAAGACTACTATATACAAAATGAATGTCTACAAGACTCTAGAAAGTACATTTAAAACACCTGATCGGGACAGAGCCCGCCATACCCAACTATGTATATATATGCAATTACCATACCTATCATCTCACTAGATAGCTCTAAAAGGAATAAGCGTCACAACCATCAGTTGCGTCGAGTCACCTAGTGCGAGGTATCGTCTGAATCCCTATCTATACTTGGGGGCATGAAAAGTAACGACCCAATAAAGGGTCATCAGTACAAAATATGTACTGAATATGTAAGACTGGTGCCTGGTGCCGGCCACCCCCCTCCCCCAAGGTTGGGGTGTGACAAACTTGATATCAGAGCAGGTCAGTCCTAGGGAGTCTGTAAGCTGTGTCTAGTAGAGTTTTGTTTATAGGTGTGTTATGGACAACATATATAAGAAGAAGGCTACATGTAATAGGATGAATACCTTTCTTCTTGATCTAGATCATGCGATAGAGCCGAGTCATAAATATTTATTCCTAACTTTCATTTTGTTTACCTTCTCAACATGCCTACTACTACTAGATGAGAGGTGGCTATACAAATATTAGATGAGGATGCAGGAGAAATCACCAGTCAAGAACCGCTCGCTAATGTAGATCAACATAATCCTCAAAACGAGGCTGATTCTCAAGCTTCCAGAGCAGCACCCCTACCATCCCCAGAGGGGCATAGAGGAGTTAATGTACCTCCAGATCTTCTTCCGATTGTTCCTGATCAAGATTTAGAAATACCAAGTGTTGTACAACTGTTGACTTAGTTAGTGGCCTCTTAGGCCTAACACCAGACCCCCGGTACTACCGATAGAGCTGTTACTGCGAGAGTTCAGGATTTCATCAACCTAGACCCCTTGGTATTCATGAGGACTAATCCAAATGCGGATCCATATAATTTTTGGGATTGGATGCATCAGACCTTGTGAATTATACATGCCACCGATAGTGAGTCAGTGAAGTTTGCTTCTTATATGTTGCAGGATGTTGCCGCCACTTGGTATGAGACTTGGGAGCAATCTATAGGGCCTTGTTCCCCACTAGTAGGATGGAGGAATGTTTTAAGGAATTTTTGCAGTAGTATTTTCCTATTGAGCTTTGACGAGCTAGGCAGGATAAGTTTCTACATTTGGAGTAGGGTAATATGAGTGTCCTGGAGTATAGTATGCAATTTAACTCCTTAGATGAATATGCTCCTACAGTTATGGCTGAGATGAGTGATCGAGTATATCAATTCGTAGGTGGTTTGGGACCACACATAGTTAATAAATGTACTATAACTTATCTGAATCCAAATATGGATATTGCTCGCATTCAAGCCTACGTACAGAACTTGGAGGATCGTAAAAGCCAATAATAAGTTAATAAAGAGCGAGATTAAGGTTAACAAAAGAGGGCCCGATCCATGAGTGATACAGGAGACTTCAGAGGTGGGTTCAGGCTACAGTTCTCTAGGAACCTATCTTATCCGGCAGCTAGTGCACCACCGTAGTTTCAAGGTCAGCGCCATGATCGAACCACTTATTATGGTCAGGGTCAAAGTTATCGGACATTAGGCCTGCAATACAGAGGCGAGTCTAGTCAGGTGAGACCTCCATTTACTTTTTATGATCCGTATGGTAGAGCTCATTATGGGTAGTGTCATCAAGGTTCAGATGTGTGCTATTCATGTGGGCAGCCAGGTCATATTATGAGGTTTTGTCCGATGAGAGGCGGGGTCTATATGGCCCAGCGGTTAGGATCTAGAAGATTTTTCTTCATCAGTACGCCCTCCTAGGTAAGGTACATGGATGTCGGCTGGTAGAGGTAGAGGCAGGAGTGGAGCATCTAGCTCCGACGGTTATTAGAATTGCGTTTATGCATTGTCGGGTCGACATGACCTGGAGTAGTCACCAGACGTGGTTACAAGTATATTATCCATCTTTTATCTTGATGTGTATTCCTTGATAGCCCCAGGTTCCACATTGTTTTATAATACCCTTTTGTTGCTAGCAAGTGTGGTAAAGAACCTAAATATTTGCTCAAGTAATTTGAGGTGTCTACACCTATGGGTAAGTTCGTGATTGTTAGGCATATATATCGGGGTTATGATGTGATGATATATGATTGTCACACTTTAGCTGACTTAAATGAATTAGAGATGGTGGAATTTGACATTATTATGGGTATGGACTGGTTGGCTTCTTCTTATGCTAACGTGGATTGTTGGACGAAAGTCGTTCGCTTTAATTTTCTAGGTAAGCCCATTATTGAATGGAAGGGCAATGTTGCAGTACCTAAGGGGAGATTTATTTCCTACCTAAAGGTACAAAAGATGATTTTGAAGGGATAAATTTATCATTTAGTACGAGTCCAAGATGCGGAGGCACAACCTTTAACCCTTCAGTCGGTTACTATTATTAATGAATTACCTGAGGTGTTTTTCGACGAGCTTCCTGGCATTCCTTGCGAAAGGGAAAATAATTACTCTATTGACGTGCTTCCTAATACTTAACCTATATCTATTCCTCCACGCAGAATGACCCTTGCTGAGCTAAAAATTCGAAACTGAAAAATCTCTTGGAGAAAGGCTTTATCAGGCCCAGTACTTCCTTGTTGGGTACACCAATGTTATTTGTTCGTAAGAGAGATAGTTTGTTGAGAATGTGTATTGATTATGCTCAGCTGAACAAGGTTACTATTAAGAGCAAATATCCACCTCCCAGAATCGATGACTTGTTTGATCAATTGCAAAGTGAGAAGTATTTTTCAAAGATCGATCTCAGATCTGGGTACTATCAACTAGTCTTCAGGACTAGATACAGTTATTATGAGTTCCTCGTTATGTATTTTGGTCTGACTAATGCGTCAACAAATTTCATGGATTTGATGAATCGGGTATTCAAGCAGTTTCTGGATATCTTTATAATTGTATTTATTGATGATATTCTGGTGTATTCTCGATCATAAGTGAATCACACAGATCATTTGCGAGCGGTATTATAGACGCTCACGGATTGTAAACTATATGCTATGTTCTCTAAATGCTAGTTCTAGTTGAACTCGGTGGCTTTTCTAGGGCATATAGTATCAGATGAAGGCATCAAAGTCGATAATTAGAAGTTTGAGGTAGTTAAAAATTAGCCGAGGCCCACAAATCCTACTGAAGTGCGTAGTTTCTTGGGCTTAGTTGGAATTGGACATTGTAGAAAATTTCTCTTCTATTACCACTCCATTAACAAAATTGACGCACAAGGTGGCTAAATTCCAGTAGATAGATACTTGTGAAAAGAGTTTCTAGGAATTAAAGAACCGATTAACATCAACACCTGTTCTTGCCCTTCCCCAAGGATCAGAGGGATATGCTATATATTATGATGCTTCTCAAGTGGGGTTGGGTTGTGTTCTAATGCATCTCGATAAAGTTATTGCATATGATTCAAGAACTGAGGAAGCATGAGCAGAATTACCCAACTCATGATCCTGAGTTGGCGGCTGTTATATTTTCTCTAAAGATATGGGCCCACTATTTATATAGAGTTCATATGGATTTGTTTACAGATCATAAGAGCTTGAAATATATATTCAGGCAGAAAGAATTAAATTTGAGGCAACATAGATGGCTTGAGTTGCTGAAAGACTATGATGTCGATATCTTGTACCATCTCGGCAAAGCAAATGTTATAGCCGACGCATTGAGCCATAAATATATAGGCAGTCTAATGCGTGTGGAAGATGACAAGTTGGAGATGACTAAAGATCTATATTGATTGGGCAGTTTATGTGTGAGATTACTTGATACAGGTGACGAAGGTGCTATAGTTGAGAATACCGCCAAATCCTCTTTGGTGGAAGAAGTAAAAGCATAACAATTTGATGATCCAGAATTAGTTAAAATTAGATAAGGAATGTTCTTGCAGAAGAAACAATAGTTCGAGTTATAAGATGATGGGGTTCTTAAATATAAGGGTTGATTATGTTTGCCTACTGTTGGAGGATTTCAAGGGCACATTATGGCAGAAATTCACCAGTCTAGGTATTTTATTCATCCGGGACCCATCAAGATTTATCATGACCTTCAAAAAATATACTGGTGGAATGATATAAAGAAGAACGTTGCGAAATTTGTTGTTCAGTGTCCAAATTGTCAGCAAGTTAAGGTTCAACTTCAGAAACCTAGAGGATTGCTTCAAAATATAGAGTTTCCGGCCCAGAAATAGAAGAAAATTAACATGGATTTCATTACAGGATTACCAAGTTATCGTCAGAAGTTTAATTCCATATGGATTATTATGGATAGATTTACAAAGTCAACTCACTTCCTACCCGTCAAAACTACCTACTCTGCTGAGGACTATACCTGGCAATATATCAAGGAGATAGCTGACTTCATGGGGTTTTGGATTCGATTATATCTGACAGAGTTGCCGGATTACATCTAACTTCTAGAGGTCCTTTCAAAAAGGTTTGGGTACTCATATTAGCATTATCACAAATTTTCATCCTCAGATAGATGAGTAGGCCGAGCGCACTATTAAGACGCCCTAGGATATGTTGTGAGCTTGTGTTTTAGACTTTAAGGGAAGTTGGGAGGACCATCTGACGTTCATTGAGTTTGACTATAATGACAACTACAAATTCTAGTATTTAGATGGCACCATATGAAGCCATGTATCGGCAAAAATGTAGATCTCCAATCGGTTGGTTCGATGTGGGTAAAACAAAGTTACTAGGACCCTATTTGGTAAAACAAGCTGTAGAGAAGGTCAAACTGATTCATGAGAGATTGTTGACGGCTCAGAGTTGACAAAAGTCCTATTCGGACAACTGGCATCGAGATTTAGAGTTTGTTGTGGGAGATTGGGTGTTCCTAAATGTGTCGCCTATAAAGGGCGTGATGAGATTAGTTAAGAAAGGCAAGCTTAGCCCCAGGTATGTCGGACTGTATCAAATTGTTCAGAGAATCGACCAAGTGGCTTATAATCTTGAGTTTCCCTCAGAGTTAGAAGTTGTTCATCGAGTATTCCACATATCTATGCTTCATAAGTTCTTAGGTGATCCCTCCCGCATTACCCCCATTGAAGAAGTTTAGGTTACAGATGATCTGTCATATGAAGAAATTCTTATTGCTATTCTAGATCGCATAGTCCGTAAGTTACGAACCAAAGAGGGTGCTTCGGTTAAAGTACTTTGGAGAGATAATATTGTAGAAGAATTGACATGGGAGCGAATGAGGATATGAAGTCTAGATACCCTCATTTGTTTCAAACTTCAGGTTTATATCAATATTTGTGCGATATGATTCTTCTATTCCTATTCTATATTTCGAGCTTAATCCATGTACGTTATTTAAGTGATATTGTTGTGAAAGATATGGCAGGTGGAGCACAGGTGTCGGCAACAGAAATTTGAAGTAAGTTATGGCTAACTTTTTCTGATTACTACATACATAGACGATCGTGTGGCATTGGATATATATTTGGGTAGCTTCACAAGTTTTGGATAGTCCTGTTTACAAATGAAACTCTACCAAAATTTTTAGAAACCTAGTGTGTTAGAATATTCCTCAACAATAGCGGACGAATGTTCTTAAGGGGGGAAGGATGTTATGCATCATAGTTTCACATCTAGTCATACTTTCGATTGACACCGGTATTCCGGGAAGATATGTGACCTTACGGAAGGGTGATGAAGATTTACAGCTTGTTTATAGAAGTATCGGGATGTATAGGAGTTAAACGAATTGAGGAGAATACATTTTGACAAAATAAACAAGTTTTCAAAAAATACGGCCCAAATATATGGACCGTACAATTTGGAGCTTGAACCATAATTTCACCTGCAGATTTTCATGTTTCCATTCTAGTTATATGGTCAGAATGTACAAACCGTACATAAATGTATGGATTGTACATTTGTACCATACAATTGGGCGGTGCAGATTCTTTTTTGGATATAAATTACATTGCTTGACTTGGGGGTGTCATTTTACATCCTTATAGACCCTAGAACATCCCTAATATCCTCTAAAAGGTTCTCCAACACCTAGAAGCTAAATCAAAAGCCAAATCACACAAATTTGACGTGAAAAATCTTGTGAATATCGTTAACTTTCCTTCTTCCTTGTTGCGACGATTTCAAAGATATCTTGGTACTGAAGTAAGCTAAGAAACAGAGTGTTATTGGTGGAATTAAGGTAAGCCTCACCTTCTATAACTTATTTTTAGGTTTGTACAAGTATTGAGTCAAGGTTTGTTGGAGGATTCTTGAAGAAGTTAGTGACTATGAATCATGAAGCTAAGCTGTGTTGTGTGGGTTGAAGATGAAGGTAATTGTTCTAGGATATGTTGAGTTTGAACTATAAATGATTTTATAAAGTTAAGTACATAAGGTTTTCGATAAAATGTGTAAATAAACATCCCTATAGGATATGAATTATGTATTAATACCAATCCTTCATGTGATGTAGATAATCATCCATAGAAGGTGCGAGGACTCGTGGGATGTTTATAGCTTCGTAAATAAGGTATGTAAGGCTAATTTTCTTCTTTGACATGACTTGGTGTAAACACTTCCTTGAAATGATTCTCATCTCGTTAGGTTGAATAAACATAAGCCTCTCCTGATGAAATTGGTCATATCTCTTGTATACTCCCTATCTATAGCAACTTCCGTATTCTATATGTCTTAGAATGATTAACTTAAGGTTGAAGAACATATTGACAATAATGACAGTAAAAGGATAACGACCATAGGTCACTCTGACTCTGTTCATGGTATCCCTTAAGGTCGGTCATGCATTGCACTTATATATATGTATTTATTTTCTTACCACACCGCATTATAGTCAGCTGGGCTGGCATATATATGTGCATACCACTGATCAGTTGGCCAGATATTACCACATCCTATATGGCCAGGCAATTTATAATGAGCTCACCCTATTTAGGGATTTGATATTGTACTAAGTGGCCCTATAGAGTGGACGATTTTACTTACATTCATTTATTCATGGTTGTAGAAGTTGTATGCCCTCAGTGGCCCTTTTATGAGTTCTAGGTTGACATTTGTACCTTACTCTCTTGTATTACATTTTTTTTTACATATGTTACCTGCCTTACATATTCAATACATCTTTCATACTGACGTTCCATTTCTGTGGTGTTGTGTTCATGCCCACAGGTACTGATAGATAAGCAGACATACCTCCCCAATAGGGTACTTATGTTCAACAGTTGGTAGTTGCACTCCACTCCTTCAGAGTTGCTATTCGGATTCTATAGGTACTTATATATATATTTTGGTATTTTGGGTATGGCGGGGCTCAGTCCCGACCAGTTGTTGTATTATAGTACTCCTAGAGGCTTGTAGACCAATATCAATGTGTATTTATTTTGTTTGGCCTTGCCGACCTTCTTGTTAGTTGGCGAAACTCTTGTTGTGGCCTTGTCGGCCTCAGTTACGTATAAATGCTGCTGTTAGGCCTCTTCTGCTTGCAGGTTTTACATTATTGTCATGTTATTGTTACTTGGAGGCCTTGTTGGCCCATATTTTGTGTTAGAGATTTCAGGTACTATAGTTGGTTCGCTCGGGCCTTCGAGTGCCGGGTGTCGGCCATCCTTCCAAGGTTGGGGTGTGACGATATGAAATCTAGATACCTTTACCTCTTCTAAACCACATGTTCATATTGACGTCGTATAATACGATTTCCTTACTCTTAAATTATAGTTGACTAATTTCATATTCCTCATACCTTATTTAGGGGACAACAATAGTCAAAGTAAAACCGAGGCAGTTCAGATTACATAATAGAAGTGTATAAGGTGAGTCATGGATAACTTTAATACTTATTGATGCGTGATGGTCATGTGAGGCCAAGGATTTATTATATGCCCCTGTGTGGCACTTGTTTTGGGTTATGGCTGCATGACAGGTTTTTAGATAGTCCTATTTATAGAGGAAACTCTGCCGAAATTTCTAGAAAATCCTTAAGAGTTACAAATCTAAAGATATGTTACCCCTACATTAGAGGATGAATGTTCATAAGGGGGGAAAGATGTTACACCTCATAGTTTCACATCTAATCGTGGCATTGATTCACACTGGTATCCCGAGAAGATACGAGACCTTATGGAAGGATAATGAGGGATAAAAACTTGTTTATAGAAGTGTCAGGATGAATAGAAGTTAAACGAATCGATGAGAAGACGTTTTGATGAAATTTCGCAACTTTCCAAAATGTACCCTAAAATGTATGGATAGTACAATTTTGTATAGACCATACATTGTGTCATGAGGGACCGTACCTAGTTTCTGAAAATTCCATAATTTTTGCTTAAGACATACGGTCCAAATGTATGGACCGTACATTAATGTACAAACCATATGTTTGGTTGTACATCTTGGTGGTCGAAAGCTTCTTTTTCATATATAAATGAAGCATCTCGACTTTGAGCTTTATTTTTCATCTTTTACAGACCCTAACACCTCTCCTATACTCTCTCAAAGGTCTACTAACACCATAGTATTAAATTTAGGAAAAAACAAGCAAGTTTGACATGGTGAACCACGTAGTTGTCATGGAATCATCTTTCTCCTTGTTGTCTCGATTCTGGAGAATCCTTGGAGGTGAAGTAACCTTTCTTTTGACAGAGTTATTGTATATAAAGGTAAGTTACATCTTCCTCTACCTATCCTTATGATTATATGGATGTTTGGAGTAAGTTGTTGAAGAACTTTCAGAAACCAAAACTTGTAAATTTTGAAATCATAGTTGTATGGATTGTTGGGCTATTTTACAGGGAGTATAAGGTGGAGTTGATAATCAAAACTTGTTGGTGCTTGTTGTGAAGATAATGAGAGTGTGTTTGGAAGGCTGTGGTGTTGATATGAATAAGTTTCCATTGTAGATAAGCACGAGAACTTTATGCACTTAAGTTGTTTGAGAAAATTACTAAGTGAATATTACCTTTAGCTATTGAGTCTATTTTGATTCCAATTATTCGTTTAATGTAGACTACTGTTCGTACAGCATTCGGGAGCTCATGTAGACATGAATCATTACTTAAAGGGTACTAGATTCATGTCTACATAATTCTTGTCGAAAGTACCTTTCCGTATTGAAATCTTATATCATTATCTTAGTTTTGTTGGCTGTATAATAGTTTACATTCCCCCTTGATGAAGTTTTCAAGCCAGTCTTGTATATCGACAAAGTGTTGTCTTAAAGAGAAGGAAAAAGTCGAGTAATAGAAAGGCCAAATGCCACTATTATTATAGTAAATGATTTACACCACAAAAATAATATCGGTGGACAGTTATATATATATAAGTGCATACACACCCGAGCTATAACCGAAGGGCAGTTACATATATATACACACGCTGGACTATAATCCGGAGGGTAGTTTATATCGTATGATGTATGAATAAGGGTCTCATAGTATGTTTCAGAGTTTCACAATATTGCCCTAGGTGGCTTACAGGTTATATGGTTGTTAGGTTGCCTCTTTTATCTTACTAAAAGTTTATACTTTTATATCGTTATTCATGTTTTTCATGTCGAAGGTTCAGATAGGGGCTCGAATAGACCTTCTTAGTAGGAGTTGTTAAGTCTCAGCTAGCAGTCGATAATCTTCCCCTCTTCCAAAGCTTTCTGGTCAGGTGTCGAGTTATATCATATGTATATATGTAGATATTGGGTAGGTCGAGGCCCTGTCCTGACCATATGATAGTACAGTTACTCACAGAGGGTCGTAGACATGTGTAGTACGTTCTGTTGTGCTGTATGGCCTTGTCGGCCTTGTTATCCTTTTGTTGACTTGTGTTGTGGCCTTGCTCATATATATATATATGTTAGATTTTACTCTTTCCCTTTAAGTTTGTGGCCTTGTCGAGCCTTCTACAATGTTGCTATTCAGGTTATATCCTTGTACGACCTTGTCGGTTGGAAGTTAAATATATTAAGAAGTCTGGTCTTTAGAGTGGTATGCTCGGGCTAACAGGATACTGGGTGTCAGCCACACCCTCTAGTTTGGGGGTGTAACAATACCCTGCTACACATAACCTCGAGATGTAGACCCACTGTAGTAACCATACCGGTGAACTCTCTTATCAGACTCAAGTCTGTGGAGCTTACCCTTCACTGACTCCACCATCTTGGCATGCTCTGCCATAACCTAAAAAGAAGCCCCAGAGGCTACCAACTGTAACATTGCCATTTGGATAGAAATAGACAACCCTCTCATGAAACACCTAAGTTGCTCAGTCTCTGTAGATAGTAATGACACTGCATAGCACGACAAAGTATGGAAACGAGCCTTGTACTCATCAACAGACACACCCCTATGATCCAACTTAGAGAACTCATCCCTCTTACTCACTCGCAAGCTAATGGGAACATACTTCTCAAGGAAGACCTGATAGAACCTAGTCCAAGACAGTAGAGGTGACCCTACTAACCGACAATCAATATACGACCTCCACCATTGCTTCACATCACCCAAAAGCTGAAGAGCAACAAAACTAACCCCATGAGACTCAACAATACCCAAGATATGGAGCCTCTCATGGCTACTCACTATAAACTCATAAGCGTCCTCCTCAGGTTGACCATAAAAAATGGGAGGTTTCATATTGGAGAAATGCTCCCATATCTTCCTCTCATCACGGGTAATAACAACTCCTGTCACCGGTCGAGGACCAAACTTTGGAGCCGAGATCTCATCGTTACAGTGTACCAAAATAGCAGCTGGCTAAACCCATGGAGTATGGAACTCGGGAGTCTGACCTCCTCCTACCCGGGTCTGTGACTGACCTAGAGTAGCCAGGAGAATGCCCATGTTACACCCTGTACTTTATACGTTGTTATCATTATAAGATATCTAGCGTAAGCTTATAGAGGATGAAATCCATCTACAAGGTTAACGAGGGTTTCTCAGAATCTTAAGTAAGTTAAGGTGAATGAGACTTGGAAAAACAAACGGGATGTTGGATACATAAAAATTGAGTTGCTTGCTTACCATCATACTTGCTAGAGAAACTTTCTTATCCATCCTACCAGCTTGAGCTACTTAACACATGTCATGATTATTAATTAGGATGAGACACATGTGTAAGTTAAGAAGGCCATCATGTGACATCTATTATATTAAGCAAGAAGGTGATACGTAGGTGTGTCACATACTTGCTAAAGGGGCCCAAATTAATCCACCTAATGGGGAAAGTGTTGGTCGACCAAGAGGCTCCTTAAAGGGCTAATGAACATCATCTTTCTCCATTTTACATTCATTAAATTAACTCTCAAGTTAGCCATGGAAGCCTTCTCCAAAAAGCTGATCTTTCCATAACCTTAGGAGACCTCAATTGATTCTCGTTCCTTTTAAAGTTTCAATTGGAAGATAAACTCCATCTATCTATATTCTTACCCTCTCCAGGGTTGTTAGATGAAGAAAAAATTCGCCTCCAAAATGGTATCAAAGCTTGTAAAGGAATAGAGTTATTAAAATGAAGAAACATCCGTCTTTTGAGAAGATTAACATGCTAAATAAAACAAAATTCTTATTCAAACATATTAGGCATCTTTTGATAAAAAATAGAAATAGTAATGAATTGATAATGAAATACTAGGATGAATTACTAAGAAAAGGTAAAGAAACATTATCCTTAGAAGAATTAAATAGCTTGGTAGATGATAACATAACAGCTTATAGAGAATGGTTACATTTAAATAGTTAAATATATATGTGCAATCATAGAATAGAAGGTTTACAAGAAGAATTATGGATGTTTACAGAACAATATGGATGAAAACAAATTAATAGAACTTCAAATAATAGCAGAAAACCCGTTTACATACAATAGAGATATAAATGAACATATAGTAAGTTGTAGAATGAGTATACATCTTATAAAAGATAGAGATCAACATTTACAAGAAAATTCCCAACAAATAGGTGAACAAGAAAATACTATTATAACCTTAAGAAATATGATAACACTAAAAGATGAAATATTAAGACAAAAAGAGGAAAAAAATATGAAACTAAGAGAAGAAAAATTAAGAGAAATAATCAGAAAAGATAATGAATTAAAAGACCTAAATGATATTATAGAAGAACATTATAAGTACATTAACATGTTAAGACATGGATAAAGGAAAAGAAACAGTAGAAGATTCTAAAGAAACATATTACCAAATGAATACATATGAAGGAGGAATAACACAAACATTAAGCTTTAAACCAGAAATATATCAAAAAATACAAGATGAAAAAGAAGAACCATCTATTAAGAAAATATTTAAAACTAGATGGTTTGAAAGAAATAAGATATATAACACAAAAGCATGAAAATATAATAGACACAACTAGTGTAAATGGAAGAACAAAAATAAACTTGATAACAAATGAAGTAATAAAAAGAGAATTAGCAAAACTATCTACTAAAGAAATTAAAAAATATAGAAACATATACTTTGGAGGAGTAAAATTTACTATAAAAGCATACTTTCAGAAAAAGCATAGATACACGTATACAAATATACATACTAGATGATAGGATATTAGGAAATTTGCAAGATGCTTTAATATAGTAATAAAAGGAAATTTAATATATCAAAAACTAAAATTTACAGTACTACCAAATTTTAGTATGTCATTAAAAGATGAACATAAAGACTTACTTTAACACTATATTATAAATTAGATGGAATAAATATGCCACCAGGTAGTAAAGTTATAAGTATAGAAACAAAAATAATATATGCCCCAATAGGAAATCATCATGTAACGAAACAACATGAAATCAATATTTTAGTACCAAAGATGTACCAGGAAATATTAGAACAAATAGAACACAAAGAAAATTCCAAGATAACCATACCAGAAGAAATATATATGGATTTTAGTACCAGAAAACTAACACCATCAAAAAGATTAATACCAAAAATAGAAGGATCTAGAGTAAGTATCACAAAAGAACCAATGATATCGAGACAAGATAGCTTAAGATTAATACAACCCAGAATATTTAATTTAATAAATATACCCAGTAATAGATTAAGGATTAAAGTAATACTATTCGATGGTTTAATAGCAACGGATTGTATAGCTGAAATAAATACAGGAGCTAATAAGAGTTTTATACATAAAAGTAAGATTAACGTAAAATGATTGTAAGTTAATAGAACCACAAGCTTATAATTATCCTGAAAATGAAAGAGAAATAATAATTACCAAAAATTACCATTTTGGTGGCGGATTTTTTCTTCATCTAACAACCCTGAAGAGGGTAGGAATATAGATGGTATACTAATAAAGTTCTATCTAAGTTTGTCAAATAATAAGCATGTAGTACGGAAGCGGTTATTATCAATTCGAAATTTATTTTTTAAATAAAAGTCTATAACCTTCTACCAATATTTAACATCATAGTTGTAGAGACTTTTACTTACCAAGATCATAATTAGAAACATATAGTCTGAAAACATACCTCCTAGCAGAATTTCAAGATTACCGGATACTCAACCCACCCTGGCTGTGCCTCCCTTGTTCCTCACTGAATTCGACGGGATAAATGGCCTAGGTGCTGGGAGTTACTCGACAGACTCTTTCTTAAATCTTTTTAAGAGATGTAGTTTTATGGACTAGTATGGTTCTAAGTATAAGCTTTCAAAGTATTTCTTCTCTGGTATTATAATATTCTTGTTGATATGGGTTATAGACTAAAGGGTTTTTTAGCTAGACATGAGAGAGGATATTTAGAATATTGAAGTTGTTGTATTTCAAAGATATCTTCCGAAGTTACAATGAGGATATTTATATGGACAACCTCTTCAATTTATTACATTATTGCTATGCTGCAAAAGTCTAAAAGCAAATAGTAATTTGCTACAAAAGTCTAAAAGAAAATAGTAATTTGCTACAAAAGTCTAAAAGTAAATAGTAATTTGTAGATTTTCTTCAAAGTTGTTTGTCTTTGTTGCAATTTTTTCAACGTTGTCAGCTATCATCTTTTTCATTGATTCTTTGTGGGTCCGACGACTTTTGCAATTTGAGGCAGGTTGCTTTCTTCCACAAATATCTTGCAAGCTGTCTTCTTGGCCTAATAAGACAATTTTTTTTTTCTTTCTTCAAAATTTTTATTTGAAGCACTCGATACTCCTATAGAATAGGAACGGTATCTCTTTTAGTAGTATGATGATAATATATGAGCTTGCTATAGTTAGACTACATTGGGCCGTATCAAATTGTTACATTGTGGCTTTCTGTAGTTACACTACATTGGGCTGTTTCATGCGAAAGGATTAGAGGATCCTTCTTTTTTCATCATAGTATGAGTAATATTGACATCTTGTATTGTTCCATAGTTGCACTGGAATGGTTGTGTTTCATATTTATAATCCGGTCATGCATGTTTGTAAGTTGCATAGTGTCCTGAGATAGTATGTCATTGTAGAATAAGGTAGTGATTTCTTCAAATTCTTCACTTTTGGAGGTTTCAATGATGCAGTCTTTTCTTGCTTTTAATATGTCTTCTATTTTTTATTTCAGTCTTAATAGTCCAATGGCTCTTTTGGCACTCAACCATTCTTGGAATTTTTCCAGGGTACATGGTATCTTCATCTTGAGATCTTCATCATCTCCATTGATGTTGTTATTTTTTCCAGTTTTAAACAATTGACTTATTATAATAGGTTTTCCAGTTAAATCAGTTGAGGCATCAAATAGTTGTACACCATAGATACATTTTCCGAATGATTCCATCATTGTTTTAACATAATCTATTATAACAAGTGGTAGTTTAGAAATATTGTAAAATGTTTCATCTACTATTATTTTATCTATAAAATCACAAGTAAATAATTTTGAAACTATATCAGGGTTAGATTTTTCACTACACAAAAATCTTGGGTATTTGCTACGTTTTGCACTTCATAAAATATGATAATCATAAAATTTATTTATTTATTCATAAGCTGTAATATATTCAGGTGCAAATTTTAGTTTGTCACACATTAATACTGTTGTTGATATTTGAGAAGATGATGTTGTTATGGGAGATTGTATAGTGGATGACATCGTTGCAAGCTTGGATGTAAAAGTTTTTAGTTTTTCTATAGTAGGTTGATGGGATTTTAAGTCTTGTAGGTTTTTGAAATTTTGGAAAGCTTCTGTTAGTTGTTTTAGCAGATGTGTATTTATTGTGTTTTGGTTGTAATGATTTCTTGGTTATCTTTGATGATTTTCGTAACATTGATAATATATTCTTCAAACGTGTCACTGCTGGTTCACATTGTTGTACTTGCTAAGAAAATCAGCTCGAATATTTTTAGTTTCAGATATATTTTGACAATAAAATCGTAACAATAAAACAATGATTGTCATTTTCTTCTTTTGTTTAGTTCTGATAAAAGGTCTATTTTGTTTGTAATAAAATCTTTTACATGTGTGTTATCGGTTCTAACAACAAATTTTACTGGTAATAAGTGATAATAAAATCTCTTTATTCCAAACTTTATTGCTAATAGTTACTTTTCATTAATATGATAATTTTTCTCATTTGACTTCCATGTTCCACTTCCATATCCACAAATTAATGGTTTATCTTTATCTATATCATCGTTATCATATGCTATGAGGACTGCTCCCCATCCTATATCACTAGCATTAGTAAAAACTTCTAGTTGATCTAGTTCCGTTGGTATTCTATGTTTTGGCAAGGCTTTTACTTTTTCCTTGATTTCATTTACGGCTTTAGTATGTTCTTCTTTCCATTCAAAGGTTATACGTTTTCTAGTTAATTCTTGTAATGACTTTCTTAAAGTGGTAAATCCTTTATATGATCTGAAACATAGTTTACTACTACTAGAAATTGTTGTACTTCTTTCTTATTTTCTAATTTATCTTTAAAATTCTTTATCTTTGTCACTATGTGTTCTTGTAGTTGTAATCCTTTATTATCTATAATTTATCCTAAATATTCGATACTATTCTTAAAGATTTCAGATTTCTTTTCAGATAATAATATTCAATGTTGTTTTACAGTTTTTATAAACTCTTCTAGATGTTTTATATGGTCTTCCAGATTATCACTATATACTAATATGTCATCAACATATACTATACAAAATTCTGTTAATTTTCTGAATATTTGGTCCATGCTTCTTTGAAATATTTGTGGTGCATTTTTCAATCCAAAGGGTAGCACATTCCATTCGTAGTGTCCTTGAGGGGCACTAAAGGCTGTTAAAGATTTTGATTCATTTGTTAGTTTTATTTGCCAAAATCCACTTTTACTATCAAATTTACTAAATTATTTTTTATTTTCTAATCTATTAATAAGGTTTCTTTTATAAGGTAAGAAATATCTATCGAATATTGTATTTTTATTTAGTTCTCTATAATCAATTACCATTCTAGTCTTTCCTCTTTTTTGTTCACTATGTTTTCTAACTAAAAAGGCTGGGCTACTATGTAGACTTTTACTCTCTTGTATCATTTTTAATTCTACCAATTCTTTTATCTGGGTTTCAAACTCTTTTTGATCTGTTGGGCTATATCTAATAGGTTTAGTCCTAACTATATCATTAGGATTTATTAACTTGATTTCAGCATATATCCTTTCTTTTTCTCATAGTTGTATTGTATTTTCTCCAAAATTCATTCTCAATATATTGAGGTATTTTTCCTTTAATAGTTGTAGGTTGTTATTCCTATCAGATCTTATGTTACATAGTCTTAATGTGTGTATTGGTAGTATCCTTTTTAATATTATCCATTTATTACATGGCGTTTGTAGGCTAAAAATACTATTATTTATAACTTGTGTTTTAAAGTAGTCTAAGAAATTATTTCCTAATAATACTTGCTGCTTCATGTCATCTAATTGGTATATTATTGGTAGTCGAAATATTGTTTTACCTAATATGATTCTCATATTCTCTGCTATTATATTCAACTCTTTTATTTATTCATTAAATCCTGATACTCTTGTCCTATGTGTTTTAGACATTTTTTCATTTGTGTGTTTGTAACACTTCTTTCCTTGCTAGGCATAAGTCTGCTCCACTATCTATAAAGATTTTTTGTTTTATCATTTTATTAGGCTTATATTCTATATGAGCTTCTATATAAATTGCTACCATTTAATTAGGTATTACTATTTTGTTCCATATCTATTTCGCTTAATCTTCGTTGAATATCTTCATCTTGTTCTATTCTCTTACTTCTTCTAGTATTTCTTGCCATCTTATCTCACTCAATCTTTGTCTTATTCTATTAAGGTTTGCAGTAAATTTTTTATATCTATCATTATAGTATTTATTCCCTGTTTCACTAGTAGTTGTAGTTATAACTAGCTTATGGCGAACATGCTCTTCACATTGTATCCAGTAATTTCTTTCTTCTAACATTTTTCTTTTTTCTTCTTGTAATTCCATTTTATTCCGAACTACCTTCACTTTCTAAGTTTTGGTTAATAAAGTTAACATTTTCTACTTCTGATTCACTTTCCTCATCAATTTGACTGACATAAAAGTCTTCATATTCATACCATCTATCATTATTCTTCCTTTATCTATTATAGACTCATTATAAATTGTGTTGTATTTATATATTTTACACCTTTCTTCTTTAGCGTTGGACATTTATTAGCATAATGTCCTTTTTCATTACAAATCCAGCATTTACTTTCTTTAAGTTTTTCCTCTTCTTATGGTTTTATATATTTTTTTTCCTAAATTTTCTCTTATATTTAATTTTTTTCCTCGTTTCAGGGCTATTTCTATATTTTTTAAATCTCTTTTTCCTATAAGGTTTGTGTTGTTGTTTGTTGTAATTATTATATCATTTATATCTCTTTTGCTGATATTTCTTATTTTTATGACCTTTCTTATATTTCCTTTCTTTTCTTTTATCATCACATCCAAATACTAATCTTCTTTCCGTAAATCCACATATTTCTCTTAATCCTAATTTCTTATATTTTTCAATTTTTTATTGCATTCTATATTCTTTACATTTCGCATTAAGTATTATTCTTTGTCCTAATGTGTTTTTTTTTGTTCTAGTTGGATATATTCTTTTGGTACTTCAGTATTATATGGTGTCGGTAGATGATCATAATAAAGTTGTTGATATATTAAACCTTCTTGTGGTAAGAATCTAGTTTCATAAAAGAATTTACTTAAACTTATTGTATATTATGGCAGTTTATTAATCTTACAGCATTTCATGTTATTAAGATTCATTATTATTTCAGTTTTTCTTTCTGCAAATACGTTTTCTCACTAACCATTTTTCTCCTAAAAATTCTCTTTTTAGTACAATGTCAAATATCATTAGCATAGATTTCCAATCTCTTGCATGACTAAATACTTATCCTCTTAATTGGTATGCTATAGATTCCATCCAATATGCTACTTTTCCAATTAATGTTTTTGATATCAGGTCGTAAATGTAATCTAGGTTTTCAGTATGTGTCGAGTTCATTAATGCTATATAAATTCCAAGATTCCAATCATTTATTCTTCTTCCTATTTCTTATTCATCATAAACATTGTCTAAATCTAGGAAATATCCATTAATGTTTACACCTTTGTGACATTGAGCCTAAAAATTCTTTAAATTCTGCTTGTTATCCTACTGGTATGTGTTCTGGTAATCTAATATGCTTTCTTGTTATTATTTCTAAATTAGGGTCTATTAGTTCTTCTTCAGGGTAATCATTAGTGTCTTCATTTATTATATCATCTTTTTCTACTTCTGTTTCTACATTTCTATTAAATTCATCTTCTACATTGCTTTTAGGTTTTTCTTCTATGACTGCATTTACACTTTTCATTTTTTTAAAGCTTCTATGATTTGGTTGTTTTCTTTTACTATTTCTGAGTTTTCTTCTTTTTCTACTTCTTCTATGAATTCTGCTACTTGTATTTCTTGATTAATTAATTCAATATTACTATCTTTATCTGTATCAATATCAGTTTTTTCATTATTAGTTGTGCTATCATCACTTGTTTTAATAGTTTTTCTTACTTTCTTTTTCCTTTTAACCTTGTCATCTATTCCTTAAGGATATATAATTCTTCTTTTAATTCTTCAAGTTCTTGTTTTACTTCATTCAATTCTTCTCTTGTTTGTTTTAGTTCTACCTTAGCTTCCTTTAGTATTTTCATTGTATCCTTAAACTTATGTTTATATTTACTTAATCATTATTCATTATTATGTGATCTTAATTTTGTATTTTCTGCCTTTAATTGACATATTTATATCTCCTGTTTATCTAATTTTAGGTATAAGTATTCGGCAGTTTTTTCGGTGTCATTCAAATAGATGTTTTCACCTTTTAAATTATTATTATTATTTGGTGTAGTCTTAAGGTCTTTTTTCTTTATAGGTTCATATTTGTATCTTTCTTTTTCTATAATATTTTTTTCATGGTTTTTAAGAAATGGAATTACTCTATGTTCTTGATTTTCCATTAAAATTGTCCCGTTTTATTTAATATTGCCAGACTATCTAATGTTTTTTCTATTGTTTTTGATAATTTGGGTTTTATTTCACTTATATCTACCATTATAGGTTCCTTACTTCTTCTCCAAACATCTATTGATACTAATTCTGATTGTTTAGTGTTAACCACTTTTTCTATTAGGCTTGTACTAGGTTCATTTCCTTCTATTACTTCCTTACCTTTATTTATATCTTCTACTAATATGTTAAGTTTTTCTAATATTATTTTAAATATTGGTACCTCAGATATATTTCATAATCTTGTCAACTCTTCTCTTATCATTTGTTGTATTTGTGTCTGGTTTTATTTTATTTCATGCATTATTACTAGGGTGTTTTTTTTATCTTTTCCTTTACTATTGTTTCTTCCCATAATGCATTAATTTTTTCGTTAGGGTTATTCTGGATTATTTATTATTTTCTTCCATCCGTTTCCCATATCTATCCATATTTTATCAAATTTATCACATTGTTGTTCCAATTGTTTTATATTATTTTCTAATTTCATTTCTTTTGCACTGTATTCTAGGTGTCTAAGTTGAGAAAATATCTCTTCTGATAAAGCTGTTTTTATTGCTTTTAATTTTTTTTTTTTCGTTATTATTTTTCTCTGTATGTTCATATCTTACTTATAAATCTTATTTTTCCTTGGTCAGTTACTTCTATTCCTTCGTTATTAATTTTGTAATCTATCATGGTTAAAAAGTCACTTCCTAATAATAGTTCGTTAAAACTATCATATTCGATTACTCCAATAATTATTTTATATTCTATATCTTGGATTTTAAATTTTAAATTAATACTTTTTGTAATTATTATTTCTCTTTCATTTTCAGGATAATTATAAGATTGTGGTTCTATTAACTTACAATCGTTTTCGTTAATCTTACTTATATGTATAAAACTCTTAATAGCTCCTGTATTTATTTTAGCTATACAATCCGTTGTTATTATACCAACGAATATTATTACTTTAATCTATTACTGTGTATATTTATTAAATCAAATATTATGGGTTGTATTAATCTTAAGATATCTTGTCTCGATATCATTGGTTCTTTTGTGACACTTAGTCTAGATCCTTCTATTTTTGGTATTAATCTTTTTGATGGTGTTAGGGTTCTGGTACTAAAATCCTTATATATTTCTTCTGGTATGGTTATCTTAGAATTTTCTTTATGTTCTATTTGTTCTAATATTTCTGGGTACATCTTTGGTACTAAAATATTCATTTCATATTGTTTCTTTACATGATGATTTCCTGTTAGGACATATATCATTTTTTTTTCTATACTTATAACTTTACTACCTGGTGGCATATTTATTTCATCTAATTTATAATACAGTGTTAAAGCTAAGTCTTTATGTTCATCTTTTAATGATATACTAAAATCTGGTTGTACTGTAAATTTTAGTTTTTGATATATTAAATTTCCTTTTATTACTGATATTAAAGCATCTTGCAAATTTTCTAATATCCTATCACCTAGTATATATATTTGTATAGGTGTATTAATGTTTTTCTGAAAGTATGCTTTTATAGTAAATTCTACTCCTCCAAAGTATATGTTTTTATATTTTTTAGCTTCTTTAGTAGATAGCTTTGCTAATTCTCTTTTTATTACTTTATCTGTTATCAAGTTTATTTTTGTTCTTCCATTTACACTAGTTGTGTCTATTATATTTTCATGCTTTTGTGCTATATATCTTATTTCTTTCAAACCATCTAGTTTTAAATATTTTCTTAATAGATAGTTCTTCTTTTTCATTTTGTATTTTTTGATATATTTCTGGTTTAAAGCTTAATGTTTGTGTTATTCCTCCTTCATACGTATTCATTTGGTAATATGTTTCTTTAGAATCTGCTACTATTTCTTTTCCTTTATCCATGTCTTAACATGTTAATGTACTTATACTGTTCTTCTATAATATCATTTAGGTCTTTTAATTCATTATCTTTTCTGATTATTTTTCTTAATTTTTCTTCTCTTAGTTTCATATTTTCCCCCTCTTTTTGTCTTAATATTTCATCTTTTAGTGCTATCATGTTTCTTAAGGTTGTAATAGTAGTTTCTTGTAAACGTTGATCTCTATCTTTTATAAGATCTATACTCATTATACAACTTACTATGTTGGTTTATATCTCTATTATATGTAAATGGTTTTTCTGCTATTATTTGAAGTTCTATTAATTTGTAGTCATCCATATTATTCTGTAAACATCGATAATTCTTCTTGTAAACCTTCTATTCTACGATTGCACATATATATTTCACTATTTAAATGTAATCATTCTCTTTAAGTTGTTATGTTATCATCTACCGAGCTATATAATTCTTCTAAGGATAATGTTTCTTTACCTTTTCTTAGTAATTCATCTTGGTATTTCATTATCAATTCATTACTATTTCTATTTTTTATCAAAAGTTGCCTAATCTGTTTGCATAAGTATTTTTTTTATTTAGCATGTTAATCTTCTCAAAAGACGGATGTTTCTTCATTTTAATAACTCTATTCCTTTACAAGCTCTGATACCATTTTGGTGGCAAATTATTTCTTCATCTAACAACCCTGAAGAGGGTAGGAATATAAATGGTATACTAATAAAGTTCTATCTAAGTTTATCAAATAATAAGCATGTAGTACGGAAGCAGTTATTATCAATTCGAAATTTATTTTTTAAATAAAAGTCTATAACCTTCTACCAATATTTAACATCATAATTACAAAGACTTATACTTATCAAGACATACCTCCTAGCAGAATTTCAAGATCATCGGAGATACTCAACCCACCCAGGCTCTGCCTCTCTTTTTCCTCACTAAATTCGACGGGATAAATGTCCTAGGTGCTGGGAGTTACTCGACAGAAAGTTTCAATTGGAAGAGAAACTCCATCTAAACCGGTCATCCCCAAATTCTTAAGATTCTGAAGTAATCATCTTCTTTTTCTTCAATTCAAGTTGAAAGATTGTCTCCAATCTTGAATAATCCAAGTGAAGGAAATTGATTCTTATCCAAGGTAAGCTACTTCCATGTTTCTGCCCTTTTAGTTCTTGAATTAGGTTAGGGAAACCTCTCTTCTTTGTGTATGTAAGCTTATCTAAGTTCTAGCTAGTTGTGTGGTGAAGAACTTGTGAAACAGGAGCTGAAAATCAGGTGAAGGTTTTTGTGTTGTTGTGGACTATTTTGAGTTGTTTCATGTGAGGATTTACTGGAGTATGTTGTGGTTAATCTTATTGGTGTCTTAACTAGATTGTGGAACTAAGAATTGATGAAGAAATGATCTAAAAATCAATTTTGAGTGGTATTGCATATCATGGTCCTCAATGGCAAATACGAGTTACATGTTGATCCTTCTTGACTCTCTTTTACATTGATGTCTTACTTATGCTCTTATACTTTCCATATTGAGTACATTATTTGTACTGACGTCCATTTACTAGTGATGCTATGTTCATGCCCGCAAGTTCAAGTAGACAACTTGATGAGCCTCCACAGTAGGTTCACTATTCAGCTTGGGTTGGTGCACTCCTCTTATTTGGGAGTTGCTATTGAGTTTTGGTATGATTTTATGTACATATTATGGGTATGGAAGGGCCCTGTCCTAATATTATGATGATGATGTTACTCCTAGACTCTTGTAGACGTTTTCCATGTATGTAGATGTCATGTATAGCCTTGCCCGCATATGTTTGGATGTATAGATGTCATGTATGGCTTTGTCGGCATATTATGTTATGTATGGACTTCATGTCGGCCTTGTCGACCCTTGTCATGTATATGTATATATTCATTAGGTTGGTATCATTAGCTGTTTACTATTTTTGACTCATTTCAGTCTATCTGCCCGTTTGTATGTTAAAGTGTATGATACATCATGTATGTGGTGCTCGATCATGTAAGGCCCGAGCGTCGGTTGTGCCTCCCAAGATTGGGGCATGACAAACTTGGTATCAGAGCAGGTCTGTCCTAGGGAATCTACAAGTTGTATCTAGTAGAATCTTATGTATGGGTTTGTTATGCACCACACTTATATACGGAAGGCTACGGGGAATTTAGGATGGTTTCCTCTTCTTTTTGAACTAGTATCGTGCTATAGAGCTGAGTGTTTATAATTTCAACGATGCCTACTAAAACAAAACAGTCAACATGTAAAGGGATTAAGAGGGCTACGAGAGATGGTACCTGTTAGGTGCCACCCACTAATGTAGTACATGGTGAGTCCCAAAGTGAGATTCTATCTCGTGTTTCTCAGACACCGCTAGCCCCAAAAGAGCTGAGAATGGCTGGTGTGCTTCCAAATTCTCCATCTAGTTCCCCTGATGATATACGGAGTGCAGTATATTTGTTGACTCAGATAGTGGCCGCTCAAGCCCAATGTCAGAATGTGGGAGTTTAAGCTGCTGAGAGGGCATCTAGTACAAGGGTCTGGGATTTCATCAACCTGGATTCTCAAGTGTTTACTGGATCTGATCCGAAAGAGGTCCTACAAAACTTTATAGATCAGGTGCATCAGACCTTGCGGGTAATGTGTGCTATAGATACAAAGGTAGTAGAGTTAGAGTCCTATATATTGTGAGATGTTGCTATCTTATGGTATGAGTCTTGTGAACGACCTATAGGATCTACTGCACCTCCAACGGTACAAAAAGAGTTCTCAAAGGCTTTCCTACATCACTATCTTCCGGTAGAGATATGATGAGCTAGAGTTGAGTGTGTGGGAGTACAACCTTCAGTTTGACTGCTTGGCTAGGTATGCTCTTTCGATTGTAGTTGATATGAGTGATCGGGTACACTAGTTTATACATGGTTTGAGGTTGCATTTGATTAATGAGTGCATGACAGCCTCGTTGCACCCAGGCATAGATATTGCTCGTATGCAGGCATATGCTCAAGGCTTAGAGGAGTGCAAATAACAACAACGGGTAGACTATGATAGGAATTAGAGTAAGAGGACTAGATCTTTATGTTCTTATGGAGATTCTTGAGGTGGTTTTAGGCCACAGTTTGCTAAATGTCCGACCTATCTAGCAGCTAGTACACCATCACAATTTCCAAGGCCGAAGTATAATCGATTTGGTCAGTCTAGACCGAGTTAGAGATTATGAGTATCAAGGTCTCAGTATAGAAGGGATTGTAGCTAGATGAGGCCGCCTTTTTCTTGATGTGATTAGTGTGGTAAGGCCCATGCAGGGCAATGTCATCGAGGATCTGATATTTGATATTCTTGTGGCTATCCTGGTCACATTATGAGATATTGTCCGATGCGAGGTAGTGGTGGTATGGCTCAGCCAACTGGATTTATGGCAATATCTTCATCTTCGATGTGCCCTTCAGGGCACGGTCCTCAAGCACCAGTAGGGAGAGGTAGTGGTAAAGGAGGAGCATCTAGCTTAGGCGGTAACTAGAACTGCATCTATGATTTGATGGGTGACAGGACCTAGAGTTTGTTGACACCCAATTTTGTCCCGTCTTTTCAAATTTATTTGCAATTATAAATATTTTTAACACCTCAAAAAAAATTTAATCTATATACATACAGGCGTATATATATGTATTATTATTCTCTTATTATTTTTATTATTCGCATTTTTTACTCTCATTTGCATTTTTATCATAATCATAAGTTTTATCAGAAAGTTCTATGTTATTTCATTCTCGAAAAATTGCATCGCATTTCCATTTTTTTATTAAGCATTAAACATTTTGAAAATATTATATCTTTATTATTATCACATCGTTATGTTTTTATTTAAATAATTTACATTTTTATTCAATGCATTTTTTATATTAAAACCCCTTTTATATTAAAACCCCTTTTTCTTATTTCGGCCCACCCGAAATTCCATCACCCAAACCCAAAACTCCTAAGCCCAACAACCCTTTTTCCCTTTAATTCCCCCCAAAGCCCAACCGGCCAACCCGCAGCCCACACCCGAATCGTCCAACCCGTCGGCCCAAACCCATTCCCCCTATTCCCCTTACCCTTTAAACCAAATCAAAACCCAAAAACAAAAAATCAAAAAAAACCCTAACACCCTACCCCCCAAAATCGCCGCACACCCCTACACCCCTACCCCTACATCGTCGCACCCTACGCCTGACACCACCAATCGCCGACACCGCCGCCCAACACCACCAACCTACCCCATCACCTCTCACCGCAACACATGCCCCAAGAAATTGCCCCAAAAATCAGTTTTTGTTCCCCCTTTATTTTGAAATTCAAACTCGTTGAAAGGGGGTATGGGGGTGAACATTGGAGAGTTCGAATCCACCTATAAAACCCCCCCTTTGTTCACTGTTAAAGGAGGACCGGGGGAACCGAGACCGGAAAAAAAAAGATCTGTTGTGTTCTTAATTTTTAGCATTCGCTTTCATTGTTATTCAAGAAATAAACAAGTCCAAAATCCGAAAGAAAGGGGTGAGTTTCGATTTTAAATACTTCTATTTGGCTTTGTAAAGCCGAATCTGGAAAATCTGTTTGACATATTGTTGTTGTTCTTCACTATTTTGATTTTGTTTTTTTTTTATTTTTCGGGTCTGGTCGACCCGGGTCGGGTAAGAACCATATTTTTTTTTGTTGTTGTTGTTATTGGTTATCTGAAATTGGTGAAAGTATTTGATTTCGGGTTGAATCACTGATTCGGGTCGGGTCACTGATACGGGTCGGGTCACTGACCCGAGTCGGGTCGACCCGATTTGGATATTTTCCAAAATTCTTGTATTTCGCATCTTATATGTTGGTTATCTGAAATTGGTAAAAATATTTGATTTCGGGTTGAATCTCTGATTCGGGTCGGGTCACTGACCCGGGTCGGTCCGACCCGGTTTGGATATTTTTCAGAATTCTTGCATTTCGTATCTTGTATGTTGGTTATCTGAAATTGTTGAAAATATTTAATTTCGGGTTGAATCTCTGATTCGAGTCGGGTCACTGACCCGGGTCGGGTCGACCCGGTTTGGATATTTTCTAGAATTCTTGCATTTCGCATCTTGTTATTGGTTAGCTGAAAATCTGAGAAGAAATCTGATTCGGGCTTGACACCTGATTCGGGTCGGGTCACTGACCCGGGTCGGGTCGACCCGGTTTGGGTATATTTTTAGATTTTTGCATTTTTACATCTTGGTTGTTGGTTATCTAAAATTGGTGAAAATATTTTATTCAGGGTCGAGACCTCTGATTCGGGTCGGTCGACCCGGATTGGATATATTTCCAAAATTCTTGCATTTTATATCTTGTATGTTGGTTGTCTGAAAAATCTGAATTTTGATTTCGATTCCGGTCACTACTTCGGGTTGCATTTCTCGGGACGTTTATCCGGGTCTATTTTCAGAATTGGGTCACCCACCCAGGTCACTTTCCAGAACTTGGGTCAGTTTTTCATAAATATTTCTTAATCTTGTTTCGGTTCTGAAATTTCAGAATTCGGGTCATATTTTAATTGTTTACTGTTTGTAACTTTGGCACTTGAGCATCCGTCATTCGGCTATGTTGTTATTTCGTTGATTGAACTAATGCTGCATTCTCTTTGTTATTTTGTTGATTGAACCGATACTGCATTCTCTTCGGGAATTACTGCTCGATTTCAGTTCGCTGTTTGGTTTGTTTTATTGTTTTAAATAAAATACCACGCCTTTCGGGCATTGCTTTTCTGTTTCAGTTTACTGTTTTGGCATTTAAACATCCGTGCAACGAATATCTTACTATTTTACTGTTTTACTAATTTTACTGTTTTGAACAAATACCGCGTTTGTTAAGCATCGCTTTATTTTCTGTTTCGGTTTCTTTGCTCGGTTTTAGATTACTGTTTTACTGTTTTAAACTAAACACCGCGTCTTTTCAGATTTTGCCTCTCTATTTTTTTTCTGCTTACCACTTACTGCTTTGATTTAATTTTGCTGATTTGAACACGATACTACACTGGCCGATGAAAAATATCTGTCGATTTTGAGGCCTCCACAGTTGTAAAGACAGAGAATATAACTTCTGGGCAAGGATAAGACTTAAACCTTACTTCATCCGAGAGATCAACATGTTTAGTAGGCGAGGCGACTAAAATAACCAACAAGTTATATGTTCGCAGCCACGACGTGATTATAATGATCTTTTATTTTCCATCCGAGAGACCAACATGTTTAGTAGGCGAGGCAATCAAAATAACTACCGAGTCATACGTTTGCAGCCACGACGTGATTGGAATGGTCTTTTCAAAATCTAAGTCTGATCCCTCCGTGACCAAAACACGCATTGTTTTGGATACGGATCAAAAGTTATTTGTATTTAACTGTTTCTAACCGTTTGTTCTTGATAGCTTGCAGGGAATAAAGTAAATAAAGGCAGATATTCCTCGGAGTTTATTTATTTTATTTACTTTCTTTAATTCAGCTTTTATCCCGCTTTGTATTGTAATATTATTTATCGCACTTATGTAACTATTGAAATGCTCAGAATAGGCAAACTTAGAATTAATTCATAGGGTAGTTTAAAACTTAGAAATCCTTCGCTAGTTTATTTATTTTTAGGCTCGTCATGCATATTTAAAATTTTCACAACAAACTTTGATCATCTTCTGTTCACTTTATTAATTGTACAACTCAAAATGATTTCCAAAATTACTTCTTTGGCATGATAAGTAATTCTTTTTTCTCCTTGCTATTAATTGTCCCAAATGCATACTTTTTCAACTTTACATGTATTTTTATTTAATATCATACAAATGCATACTTGTACAAAATGCATCATTTTACTAAATACTTGCAACATCATTTTAAGTTTATATTTTAAAACATGCATTTTTCTTAATACAATAATTAACCTGAGTTTGATCGGATAACCGCAAGTTAGCGGATCTTAAAGGATGCCTAACCCCTTCCCTTTAGGATAATAAAGAACCCTTACCTAGAATCTCATTAGTTTCGCAGACCTTAAAATTGGAGTTACATTGCAGCATTTAGTTAATATTCAGGTGTCCTAATTCACCATAAATAAATTAGGTGGCGACTCCTTAACCATTTACCCAGGAATCAACCAATACGTTGTGCTCCGCTCTGACCCCGCATCGGGTCGAAAAATGGGCGCGACAGCATGGCGACTCCGCTGGGGATTTTCAGGTTCTTAACCATAGCAAACACAGGTTAATTATTATTGTGCTTTACTTTTTGTTCCTTATTTGATTTAATGCTTTGATATGTTTCATTTGTGAAATTTTGCATAACTGCTTTAATTGCTATATTCTCTTAGTGCTTTCACTAAATTGACATTTCGCTCATATTTCTTCCACTCTGGAAATTGACACTATCACACATTACACGCGAGGTGTGTTTTGCGCACCCGCAAAATTCTTTTAAATTACCAAATTTTAGGAGAGTTGGCGTATGCGCGGAGCGTCCGGACCATCCGGTGGCCGCGTAGCCTTCTCACTCGAGTGGTCCGCTCGGGAACCTTGAGTCTAGTAAGCCAAATCTTAGAAAATTTAGGATAGAGCTATACCACCCTTTATTTTAAGTCATGCATGCATACACCTTAGGTGGGTCGATCCTTGGCATCGACTCCACAATTAAGAAATCCACCAAAGTTGTCGACGGGTCTCACAACCCAACGACCAATCAACAAATTGTGTGTAGCGTGATAATAATAGACGAATTCAAGCCTAATCATGACATGCCGAAATTGGAAAATGCGCGTTCATTTTTCATTTCCAACAAAAGCATTTCAATTTAGTGGCTTGGATCAATCTATCATAATCTCGCATATTTGGCGTTTAGGCTCACCTCCGGCATAAGAGAGGCCCCATGCATATTAGGACGCGCATTTAATTTCCATACAATCTGCTTGTTATTTTCTGCTGCTTCCCATTTTCTGTGCATATTATTTAAAGTATTAATTGCCCGCCTTATACTAACTTGGTTTCTTCATTTTTCAGAAGGTTTATTTTTGCTTAAATTATTTTTTCCCGAGGTTGATTTGTGTTGACTAAAACTGGCGGAACACCCCTACTTCACGAGATCAAAGACCCGATCATTCAGCAAAATGACTGATTCAGATGCATCCGAACAGACTGGCCTGGGACTTATCGCTCTTTCGAGAGATGAACCAGAAGCTTCGGAAAATAGAAATGCTTCCGTCCAAGAAAAATACATCGCCCAACTGTTACAACAGATGGCAGCCATGCAGACCGAGATAGAGCGGCTCCAAAATCTCACCAACTTGTCCATTAGCGCCAATACCCCCACTCCCTGAACAAGGGACGAATGCAACTGCACCGCAAACTTTTTCATCTCCTGAATCGCCATTTCCCCAAAACCTCCCCGAAAATTTGCCACTAAGCAAGACCAATCCACAACATACTAACCCACAAGTTAGTCCACAACAAAGGCCGCTACAAAATGATCCGGCATCCTTCACAACTCCACATACCCAAATTACCCCACTCATCCAAAACACCCCTTCTACGCAAAATCACCCGGCAGCCCAGCACATACTGATGTCACACATCGCTGATCACAACAAGCAATATGTGCCGCCAGTATATGTAACGGAAGCCCAACCTTTTACTACCGCAACACCAAACATGGCTCTTCAGGAAACTGGCCAGTATGAAGAGATGGAGAGACAAGTAAGGATCAGAACCGATGAAAGTGTGGCGAGAGAAATTCATAGCCTAAAAGAAGCATTCAAGAATATCCAAACCAGCAAGGGGCATGAAGGACTCGAGTACGAAAATCTGTGTATGCATCCCGACATTGAATTGCCTGTCGGATATGAGGTGCCAAAATTTGACTTGTTTGATGGGAAGGAAAATCCCCACGCTCATTTAAGATCGTACTGTGACAAACTGATTGGGGTAGGTAAAGACCAGGCTATCATAATGAAATTGTTCGTAAGGTGTTTGACAGGAGAAGCACTCGACTGGTACACGAGCCAAAACCCGTGAAAATGGCGTAATTGGGGCACGATGGCACAAGATTTCGTAGACAGATTTAAGTTCAACACTGACACAGTCTTGGATAGATTTTATCTGATGAAGTTGGAAAAGAAATCCACAGAGACCTTCAGAGAGTACGCCATGAAGTAGAGGGCGGAAGAAGCAAAAGTTCAACCACCTATAGCGGAAAGTGAGATGACCGCTCTCTTTGTACAATCTTTGAAAGATGCAACATACTATGAAAGAATGATAAGCGTCATAGGACGAAGTTTCTCTGAAATTTCTCTGAAGTTGTAAGGATGGGAGATTTCATAGAAGAGGGAATCAGAACTGGAAGAATTACAAACTTTGTATCGTTGCAAGCAACGAGTGAGATAATTCAGTCGGACTCATTTGAGGGAGCAGTAAAGAGGAAGAGAGACGGAGTATCCCTTGTCATGACAGTTCAGAAACATAGGCCAAATCAAATGTCAACCTACCAAATGGCATCACCCCAGCCTCACTACTACAATCAAAACAACCAAAGTTCTCAACTTTCCTATTATAGCCCATACACCCAAAGCCCTCAACCTTATTATCAATACTCACCTGCTCCCTACCATGTCTACCATACCCATCCAATATATTGCCTGCCTCGAGCGCCTGCCTATCCGAATCCCCCACAATATCAGCCTGCATACTTACCTCATCCGCAAGTCCATCCACCAAATGCACCCAGACCCCGCGCAAAATACGAAAGAAAGCCAGCCAAAACCTATACACCTTTAGCCGAACCTCGAGCCCAGTTATATGAAAGACTGAAAACCGCAGGAATACTCCAGCCCATCCCAGGAAATGTCCCCAATCCTGTTCCCAAATGGCATTATGAGACTAAACATTGTGCATACCACTCGGGAATCCCTGGACAAGACACTAAAAATTGCTATGCCCTCAGAGACAAAATCGAGGCATTGATCGAAGAAGGAGTTATCCAACTGAAAGGACCTTCCTCTAATGTAAACAATAACCCTTTGCCAAATCATGACGATGCCAATGTAAATATGATTATTGTTGATGAAGAACACAACTTGGAAGGAACCATTGTGCCAGTCCAGAGAGAGGAAAAGGTTGAATCATTGGCCTTTATCACCCCTATGATTACAGTCTAAGTGAGGGCACCGTTTGGAGTAGAAGTACTTCCTCCAAAGTCGCGGGTCATGACACCATATTTTCTTGGAAAAGTCTTATCAACCAACCTCCAAAAGAGAGATATGCTCCTTTACCAGAGCCTGTTCCGCCTCTAGGTCAGTCATTTGTCAAAGCATGCGCCCCTCAGGAATCAAAGGAGGACAATACAGCCAACCTCGTTAGGGGATTCAAAAGTTTTTTCATTGATGAAGAAGAAGCATAATGCAATGTGATTCTCAGTGATTACGCTAGAGACTCAACCATTTGGGATGCAGAGAAAGGAGATATTTTGGGAAAATTGGACCTGTGCCCCGACCTTGTTTCTCCCGGAAACTAGTTAATTTCGGTAGTGTTTAATGAAACAATGCGATTCAGATTGAGGCCTGAACCACATCTATGCATTTAATGTGTTTTGCCTCCACCTTTTGAAAGCTTAAAAAGACAAATTTGCATTGCTTTTTCTATTTTAAAATCTGTCTTGTTTAATAATTTCCTTTTCTTTTTCATCATGCAAACAAAGTCCAAAACAACGAACAAGACTTCGAAGAATATGAGGAAGACTCACAACTGGAAGAACTGGGGCATAAGCCAAAGCCAGGTTTGGATGAAACATCAAGATGGTTGATAATTACAAAGCATTGGTACGAGCATTTTTTTTACTGGGGCAACGTTCGAAGCCAAATGGATACAGAATCATGTACGAAGAGACTGATTGATGAAAATCAGATGGACGCAGTTTTTCCGGGGCCACTTTATCAGAATAGAATGGTTAAAAACTATCAATGCTGATGTAGTGAAGAGATACTATATTTAGGAATTGTTATTCTCTATGTAATACTTTTTCCATGTTGTAAAAGTTGCGCTCCCTCGGCGGATACGCATAGAACCCACATAGGGTTTCGTCTTTTTAAGACAGATATTTCCCCAAAATCTCATTTTTTTAACCGCATGAACTACGCTATGACCTGATTCCCTTGGCGGGATACGTAGGCGGCCACATCAGCTTCGGTCCCACTTTTATGAAATCCCTTACAATCCCCTTTGCTTGTAATGAATTACGTTATGACCTGATTCCCTCATGGGGATACATAGGCGGCCTAAATTTGCTTCGGTCCCACCATTAGAAAACATTTTCTCCTTTATCTCACATATGACAAAATGCACCCATCTGATCACCCTGATAGGACAGGCAAGCAACCCACACAAGACTCGGTTGTCCGTTCGAAAGTTCATCATCCTCACATATCGGAAAGTGGGGCATTTTTAAGGGATCACTGCCAGAGGACGCCGATAAACATGGAAAAGCATCGGCAAACTAAGTCTTCAGCCAGAAGAAGGATTTTGGATAAGACGTTTGCTTTGTTTCACCGCATGTCACTGCTCGACAGACATTTACATATATGCATACTTTCTTATAAGCAAATTATTTTCAACAAATATTTTCATTAGAGGTCGACAAGATTTTTTTTTACTATATGCATACTTTTCTTATAAGCAAATTATTTTCAACAAATATTTTCATCAGAGTTCGACAAGAACTTTTTAATGATATGCATACTTTCTTATAAAATTATTTTCAACAAATGTTTTCACTAACGGTTAGCCAAGATTGGGAACCAGACAGGGGCTACAGATCCGAATCAACAGGACATGCAACTATCAAGAGCCAAAGCTACAAAGTCAACGCGAATCAACCGCCCCTCCCCCGAACTCACAAATTTTTTTTTGAGTACAGGTTCTTCAGGTTGTAAGAAGCAAGGAAGCCACATCACTTATGAACAATTTCCCAAAGAATTTTGGCATCACAGCTCACCACAAGGATCACGTTCCTGTTTTGCATCTGTACAAACACATCATCTTGACCTACAGGGTCCCGACTATTATGTCTGCACAAAAATGTTTATTTCGAATCACAGGGAATGACAACACAGCAAACCCGACGGCAAAGACGTCGCATCACATTTTCGCCCGTGCCAGGACGACATTTCAATTCACAGTCTACATGAGTTTGAATCAGCAGAAGATTCAGCACAACGTGGAACCATATTACATCAAATTGACGGAAAAGACATCACAACTATATTTTACATCAAACAGCATTACAACAACGTCATCCACTATACGGTAGCGCATCAGTTATCTTTTACAGCATTACAATGACGTCAACAACATTACAATGACGTCTTCAGCACAACAGTTATCTTTTACAGTATTACAACGACGTCTTCAGCATAATAGTTATTGTTTACGATAATACAACGACGTCAACAGCATTACAACGACGTCTGCAGCATAACAACTATCTTTTACAGCAAAACAACATTACAACGACATCAATAACATTACAATGACGTCAACAACATTAAAACGACGTCTTCAGCGCAACAACTATCTCTTACAACAAACAACATTACAACAACGTCATCGACGTTACTGCAGCACATCAACTATCTTTTATAGCATTACAATGACATCAACAACATTACAACGATGTCATCAGCGTTATTATTACAACGACGTCAACAACATTACAATGACGTCTTCGGTGCAACAACTATCTCTTACAGTAAACATCATTACAACAACGTCATCGACGTTACTGCAGCACAACAACTATCTTTTACAGCATTATAATGACATCAACAGCATTACAATGATGTCATCAGTATTATCATTACAACGACGTCAACAACATTACAACGTCGTCTTCAGCGCAATAGCTATCTCTTACAACAAACAGCATTACAACAACATCATCGACGTTACTGCAGCACATCAACTATCTTTTACAGTATTACAATAATATCAACAGCATTGCAACGATGTCATCAGCGTTATCATTACAACGACGTCAACAATATCACAATGATGTCTTCAACACAACACGTCGATACAATGATGACATCAGCATTACATTATTGCAACAATGTCATCAGTATTACATTCTTGCAACAACGTCATCAGTATTACATTCTTGCAACAATGTCATCACAATGACGTCTTTAACACAACACGTCGATACAACGACGACATCAGCAATGACATCAGCATTACATTCTTACAACAACGACATCAATATTACATTCTTGCAACAACGTCATCAGCATTATCAGCATTACATTCTTACAACAACGTCATCGCGTTACGTTCGTGAGCTTTTTAATTCGCAGGAACTTCAGCATAACGAGGAATCTCTTACGACGAACCGAAGTAATTTCTCTCGATGATCAAGACAAAATTGGCTACTAAGTCAACTTCTTTGGCCGAAAACTCTTTCATCGTCTCCGGCCAAAGAGGGGCATCTGTTGACACCCAATTTTGTCCCGTCTTTTCCAATTTATTTGCATTTCTAAATATTTTTAACACCTCAAAACAATTTTAATCTATATACATACATGCGTATATATATATATATATATATATATATATATATATATATATTATTATTCTCTTATTATTATTATTATTCGCATTTTTTACTCTCATTTGCATTTTTATCATAATCATAAGTTTTATCCGAAAGTTCTATGTTATTTTATTCTCGCAAAATTGCATCGCATTTCCATTTTTTTATTATGCATTAAACATTTCAGAAATATTATATCTTTATTATTATCACATCGTTATGTTTTTATTTAAATAATTTACATTTTTCTTCAATGCATTTTTTATATTAAAACCCCTTTTATATTTTAAACCCATAACCCATTCATTTCCCAATCCAAAACAATTTCTACCCAAACTAAAACCCATTTCACCAAAGCCCAACCCATCACCCATTTAATTCTACTCAACCCAAAATAATTCAACTCCCATTTCTCTTATTTCGGCCCACCCGAAATTCCATCACCCAAACCCAAAACTCCTAAGCCCAACAACCCTTTTTCCCTTTAATTCCCCCCAAAGCCCAACTGGCCAACCCGCCGCACACACCCGAATCGTCCAACCCGTCGGCCCAAACCCATTCCCCTTATTCCCCTTACCCTTTAAAACAAAACAAAACCCAAAAACAAAAATCAAAAACCCTAACATCCTACCCCCCAAAATCGCCAAGACACCCCTACACCCCTACCCCTACGTCGCCGCACCATACGCCTGACACCACTAATCGCCGACACCGTCGCCTGATACCACCAATCGCTGACACCACCAATCGCTGACACCGCCGCCTGACACCACCAACCTACCCCATCACCTCTCACCACAACACATGCCCCAAGAAATCGCCCCAAAAATAAGTTTTTGTTCCCTCTTTATTTTGAAATTCAAACTCGTTGAAAGGGGGTATGGGGGTGAACGTTGGAGAGTTCGAATCCACCTATAAAACCCCCATTTGTTCACTGTTAAAGGAGGACCGGGGGAACCGAGATCGGAAAAAAAAGATCTGTTGTGTTCTTAATTTTTTAGCATTCACTTTCATTGTTATTCAAGAAATAAACAAGTCCAAAATCTGAAAGAAAGGGGTGAGTTTCGATTTTAAATACTTTTATTTGGCTTTGTAAAGCCGAATCTGGAAAATCTGTTTGATATTGTTGTTCTTCACTGTTTTGATTTTGCTTTTTTTTTATTTTTCGAGTCGGGTAAGAACCATATTTTTTGTTGTTGTTGTTGTTGTTATTGGTTGTCTGAAATTGGTGAAAGTATTTGATTGCGGGTTGAATCACTGATTCGGGTCGGGTCGACCCGATTTGGATATTTTCCAAAATTCTTGCATTTCGCATCTTGTATGTTGGTTATCTGAAATTGGTGAAAATATTTGATTTCGGGTTGAATCTCTGATTCGGGTCGGGTCACTGACCCGGGTCGGTCCGACCCGATTTGGATATTTTTCAGAATTCTTGCATTTCGTATCTTGTATGTTGGTTATCTGAAATTGGTGAAAATACTTGATTTCGGGTTGAATCTATGATTCGGGTCGGGTCACTGACCCAGGTCGGGTCGACCCGGTTTGGATATTTTCCAGAATTCTTGCATTTCGCATCTTGTTATTGGTTAGCTGAAAATCTGTGAAGAAATCCGATTCGGGTTTGACACCTGATTCGGGTTGGGTCACTGACCCGGGTCGACCCGGTTTGGGTATATTTTTAGATTTTTGCATTTTTACATCTTGGTTGTTGGTTATCTAAAATTGGTGAAAATATTTGATTCAGGGTCGAGACCTCTGATTCGGGTCAATCAACCCGGGTTGGATATATTTCCAAAATTCTTGCATTTTATATCTTGTATGTTGGTTGTCTGAAAAATCTGAATTTTGATTCGGATTCCGGTCACTACTTCAGGTTGCATTTCTCGGGACGTTTATCCAGGTCTATTTTCAGAATTGGGTCACCCATCCAGGTCACTATCCAGAACTTGGGTCAGTTTTTCATAAATATTTCTTAATCCTGTTTCGGTTCTGAAATTTTAGAATTCGGGTCATATTTTAATTGTTTACTGTTTGTAACTTTGGCACTTGAACATCCGTCATTCGGCTATGTTGTTATTTCGTTGATTGAACTAATGCTGCATTCTCTTTGTTATTTTGTTAATTGAACCGATACTGCATTCTCTTCGGGAATTACTGCTCGATTTCAGTTCGCTGTTTTGGTTTGTTTTACTGTTTTAAATAAAATACCACGCCTTTCGGGCATTGTTTTCTGTTTCAATTTACTGTTTTGTCATTTAAACATCCGTGGAACCGATATCTTACTATTTTACTGTTTTACTAATTTTACTGTTTTGAACAAATACCGCGTTTGTTCGGGCACTGTTTTCCTGTTTCGGTTTGCTGCTCGGTTTTAGATTACTGTTTTACTGTTTTAAACTAAACACCGCGTCTTTTCAGATTTTGCCTCTCTATTTTTTTTCTGCTTACCACTTACTGCTTTGATTTAATTTTGCTGATTTGAACACGATACTACACTGGCCGATGAAAAATATCTATCGATTTTGAGGCCTCCACAGTTGTAAAGACGGAGAATATAACTTCTGGGCAAGGATAAGACTTAAACCTTACTTCATCCGAGAGATCAACATGTTTAGTAGGCGAGGCGACTAAAATAACCAACAAGTTATATGTTCCCAGCCACGACGTGATTATAATGATCTTTTCTTTTCCATCCGAGAGACCAACATGTTTAGTAGGCGAGGCAATCAAAATAACTACCGAGTCATACGTTTGCAGCCACGACGTGATTGGAATGGTCTTTTCAAAATCTAAGTCTGATCCCTCCGTGACCAAAACACGCATTGTTTTGGATACGGATCAAAAGTTATTTGTATTTAACTGTTTCTAACCGTTTGTTCTTGATAGCTTGCAGGGAATAAAGTAAATAAAGGCAGATATTCCTCGGAGTTTATTTATTTTATTTACTTTCTTTAATTCAGCTTTTATCCCACTTTGTATTGTAATATTATTTATCGCACTTATGTAACTATTGAAATGCTCAGAATAGGCAAACTTAGAATTAATTCATAGGGTAGTTTAAAACTTAGAAATTTTTCGCTAGTTTATTTATTTTTAGGCTCGTCATGCATATTTAAAATTTTCACAACAAACTTTGATCATCTTCTGTTCACTTTATTAATTGTACAACTCAAAATAATTTCCAAAATTACTTCTTTGGCATGATAAGTAATTCCTTTTTCTCCATGCTATTAATTGTCCCAAATGCATACTTTTTCAACTTTACATGTATTTTTATTTAATATCATACAAATGCATACTTGTACAAAATGCATCCTTTTACTAAATACTTGCAACATCATTTTAAGTTTATATTTTAAAACATGCATTTTTCTTAATACAATAATTAACCTGAGTTTGATCGGATAACCGTTAGTTAGCGGATCTTAAAGGATGCCTAACCCCTTCCCTTTAGGATAATAAAGAACCCTTACCTAGAATCTCATTAGTTTCGTAGACCTTAAAATTGGAGTTACATTGCAGCATTTAGTTAATATTCAGGTGTCCTAATTCACCATAAATAAATTAGGTGGCGACTCCTTAACCATTTACCCAGGAATCACCCAATACGTTGTGCTCCGCTCTGACCCCGCATCGGGTAAAAAAATGGGCGCGACAGAGTCTTTATTTGATGTCATCACATGTATACTATCTATCTTCTCACATGATGTCTATGCATTGATTGATCCTGGTTCTACTTTATCATATGTTCTCTTATTGCTAGTAAGTTTGGTATGGGACCTGAGTTATTACATAAACCTTTTGAGGTATCCACTCCAGTGGGTGAGCCAGTAGTTGGTAGGCGAGTCCATCAAAAGTGTGTGGTGATTGTTTGTAATCGTCAGAACCTAACAGACTTTGTGGAATTAGATATGGTTGATTTTTATGTTATTATGGGCATGGATTGGCTAGCATCATGTTATGCTAATATTGATTGATATAGGAAGGTTGTTAGATTTCAGTTCCCAGGTGAACCATTTCTAGAATGGAAAGGTAATGTTGCAATGCCTAAGGGAAAATTTATATCCTATCTAAAGGAAAGGAAGATGATCTCTAGGGGTTGTATGTACCATCTTGTACGGGTTAGAGATGCCGATGTTGAACCACCTACTCTTCAGTAAGTTCTGGTGGTTAATGAGTTTCTTAAAGTGTTCCTAAATGAGCTTCTGGATATTCGTCATGAAAAGGAAATTTAGTTTGGCATAGATGTGTTGCCAGACACTTAACTGATGTCTATTCCTCCATATAGAATGACTCCAGCTGAATTGAAAGAAATGAAGGATTTGTTAGAAAAAGGCTTCATTTGGCCTAGTATATCACCTTAGGGTACGCCAATATTATTTGTACGGAAGAAATATGGCTTGTTACATATGTGTATCTATTATAGGTAGTTGAACAAGGTTACAATAAAGAATAAGCACCCTCTTCCCTGAATAGATGATTTGTTTGAGCAATTGCAAGGTGGAAAATGCTTCTCAAAGATCAACTTAAGGTCGGGGTACCATAAGTTGAGAGTAAAAGAGAAATACATTCCAAAAATAGCTTTTAGAATGAGGTATGGTATGTGCACTTTCAGTTTCTAGTAATGCCATTTGGGTTAACGAATGAGTCGACAACATTTTATGGATCTAATGAATTGTGTGTTTCACCCATTGCTAGATGTTTTTGTGAAAATGATCATAGATGACATTCTGGTTTATTCCCGCTCAGAGGTAGAGTATGTGGATCACTTGTGAATTGTATTATAGATACTTCAGAATTGTGAGTTGTACGCTAAGTTTTCCAAGTATGAATTTTGGTTCCGCTTAGTGGCATTTCCTGGACATATTGTATTAGATGAGGGCATTAGAGTTGATATTCAAAAGATAGAAGCGGTAAAGAATTGGCAAAGGCCCACGACTCCATCAGAGGTTTGAAATGTCTTGGTCCTAGCTGGCTATTACAGAAGGTTTGTATAGGGGTTTTCTTCCATATCCTCCCCTATGAAAAAGTTGACGTAGAAAGCTATTAAGTTTCAATTGTCCGACGCTTGAGAGAAGAGCTTTCAAAAGTTGAAGGATATATTGATGTCGACACCAGTTCTTACTCTTCGAGAGGGTGCAGACGGTTATGCGGTGTAATATGAAGCCTTGGGATAGGCTTGGGATGTGTAATAACAGTCAACAGGTAAATATAGAGTACTAGAAACCCAGTGGATTGATATAGAATATTGAGATTCCGATGTGGAAATGAGAAATGATTAACATGGATTTTATTATAGGGTTGCCTTACTCTTACCGTAAGTTTGACTCTATTTGGGTGATTGTTAAGAGGTTGACCAAATCAGATCATTTCTTGCTAGTCAAAACTACCTACACAACCGAGGACTATAAGAAGTTATACATAAGGGAAATTGTTTGCCTTTATGGTGTCCCTATTTCTATTAAATCTGATAAAGGTGCTCAGTTCACAGCTAACTTTTGGAGATCATTTCAGAAAGGTTTAGGCACTTAAGTTAATCTTAGCATACTATTCAACCATCAGACAGACGAGCAGGCCGAGCATACAATTCAGACTCTTGAAGATATGTTACGAGCTTGTGTGATGGCCTTCAAATGAAGTTAGGATGAAAATATACCTCTTATTGAGTTTGCGTATAACAATAGTTACCATGCTAGTATCAAAATGGCTCCATATGAGGCTTTGTAAGGGTGTAGATGTAGATCTATTGGTGGTTTGAGGTACATGAATATGAACTATTTGGACCTGATTTGGTGCATCAAGTGGTAGAGAAGGTAAGGCTCATTCAGGAGCGATTGTTGACCACTTAGAGTCATCATAAGTCATATTCAGATGTACGATGATGTGACTTAGAATTTCAGGTTGATGATTGGGTCTTTTTGTATATTTCGCTAATGAAGGGCGTCATGAGATTTGGGAAGAAGGAAAAAATCAGCCCAAGGTACATTGGGCCATACATATAAACCGACGGATAGGCCAAGTGGCTTATGAATTGGACATGCCTCCAGAATTAGAGTTTTTTCATCCAGTCTTCCATGTTTCTATCTTGAGGAAGTGTGCTGAGGATCCCTCTTGGATGATACTAGTTGATGTTATTCAAGTTACAGAGGACTTATCATATGAAGATGTTCCTATTGCTATCCCAGATCATCAAGTCCGCAAATTGAGAACTAAATAAGTAGCCTTCGTGAAAGTTCTATAGTGGAATAAGAATGTAGAAGAGATGACATGGGAGGCGGAATAAGAGATGACACACAAATATCCTAACCTATTTTAGGATAACACCGAGGTTCCGAGGGAAGCATAAGGTGAGTTATATTTTGATATTATATATGTTGTGTTGTATGGCTTTACGAGGCAAGTTTGGATATCTTCGGCGTGTTTACAGGGGCTCTGATGGATCCATTTATATGAGAGACTCCATCAAAATTTTTAGAAAGACATAAGGATTGTTTGTATACTTGTGTACACCCCACATTTGAGGACGAATATTTCTAAAGGGGGAGGGATGTTACGACCCGTACTTCATATGTCATTGTCATTATAAGATATCTTACGTAATCTTATAAAGGATGAAATCCATCTACAAGGTTAAGGATGGTTTATCAGAATCTTAAAGGATGAAATCCATCTACAATGAGGTGAATGAGACTTGGAAAACAAATAGGATATTAGATACATAAAAATTGAGCTGCTTGCTTACCGTCCTACTTGCTTACCCGTCCTACCATCTTGAGCTACTTAACACATGTCATAATTATTAATGCGAGACTACGTGTCCAACTGAAGAAGGGCAGCATGTGATACCTATTAAATTAATCAAGTATGTGACAAGTAAGTGACCTATTAAATTAAGCAAGCATGTGACAAGTAGGTGACCTATTAAATTAAGCAAGCATATGACAAGTAGGTGTGTCACCTACTTGCTAAAAGGTAAGGCCAAATTAATCAACCTAATAGGCAAGAGTTGGTCGACAAAGAGGCCCCTTAAAGGGTTGATGAACATCATCTTTCTCTAATTTTACATTCAACAACTTGACTCTCAAGTTAGCCATGGAAGCGTTCACCAAAAAATTAATTTTTTCATAACCATAAGAGACCTTAAGTGATTCACTTTCCTTTTAAAGTTTCAATTGGAAGAGAAACTCTATCTACACTGGTCATCCCCAAATCCATAAGATTATGAAGTAATCCTCTTCTTGTTATTCAATTCAAGTTGAAAAACTGTCTCCAATCATGAATAATCCATGTGAAGGAAATTGATTCTTATCTAAGGTAAGCTACTTCCATGTTTCTACCCTTGTAGTGATTGAATTAGGTTAAGGAAACCTCTGTCCTTCATGTATTTAAGCTTATCTAAGTTCTAGCTAGTTGTGTGGTGAAGAACTTGTGAAATAGGGGCTAAAAATCGGGTGAAAGTTGTTGTGTTGTTATGGACTGTTTGGAGTAGTTTCATGTGAGGATTTGCTGGAGAATGTTGTTGTTAATGTTATTGGTGTCTTAACTAGTTGTGGAAGAAAGAATTGATGAAGAAATGATCTGAAAACCGGTTTTGAGTTGTTGTAAATAGTTGGACTGTTATGACTTCATTTTAATGTTGTGTTATGGCTGAAAATCAGTGGTTAATGTTATTAACAGATTCTGGAAGAAGAAAAGGGTGTTTTAGAGATATAATTGTTTAATCTTAAACCAAACTTGTCGTTTGTTGTGCCATTGCTTGAGTTGCTGGTTATTGATGGTAAAACATGACTATGTTATTATCAATATTGTTCTGAGGTGTTATTGTTTGATTTGAGGAAAGTGAAAAGAATAAGGGGAGGTGATGTCCAAATTTTCATAGGTCGAGTTAGTCGCTCATTTGCTTCAAATTATAGCTTCTATTGCTTAACTATGGTTCCTTAATGTTTATTGTTGATCGGAGTACTAACGGACTGTATCGATGTTGTGTGGGTTAAGTAGTCAAGAAGGTAAGCAAAGGCTATCCTTTCCTTCTCGTGGCATGACCCAAATGTAAACGAAACATATACGAACGTCCCTCTAAAATGACTATATTCATGTTAGTTAAAGATGTCCATTTTCTCCTTTCTTTTTAAAGGTTTATTGATTCATGTATATGTCTTATCTTACTAATTCATGAGAAAGGTATAATGACATTTTAAGATCCATAATGAAAGTCAGAGTTGTAACGACCTTACGCCACTCTAATGAGTTCAAGATGCATATGGTTCTCACGACGACGTTATATATGCAATATATATATGTAATGCACCATTGATCAGTTGGTTACTATTATCATGATGATGATGTTGCCCACAATGGATAATAGCATTATATACACACATGATTCATGATGGCATTATATACGCATATAAATTGTATTGTATATCATGACCCTCAATGGAAAATACGAGTTACACGTTGATCCTTCTTGACTCTCTTTTACATTGATGACTTACTTATGATATTATGCTTTCCATTTTCAGTACATTATTCGTACTAACATCCCTTTATTGGTGACACTGTGTTCATACCCGCAGGTTCATGTAGATGACTTGATGAGCCTCAACAGTAGGTTTACTATTTAGCTTGGGTTGGTGCACTCCCCTTATTTCGGAGTTGTTGTTGAGTTTTTGTATGCTTTTATGTACATATTATGGGTATGTCGGGGGTCTGTCCCAACCTTATGATGATGGCGTTCTCCTAAAGGCTTGTAGAAGTTTGTCATGTATGCAGATGTCATGTATAGCCTTGATGATATATGTTTTGAAGTATAGATGTCATGTATGGCCTTGTCGGCATAGGATGTTATGTATGGACTTCATGTCGGCCTTGTCAACCCTTTTCATGTATATATATTATATATTAATTAGGTTGGTATCGTCTGTTGTTTACTATTTTTGACTTATTTATGGCTATCATGGTGTCCTTGGAGGCCTGTTTGTATGTTAAAGTGTATGATATGTCATGTATGTGGTGCTCGATCAAGTGAGGCCCGGCCGCAGGTCGTGCCTCCCAAGGTTGGGACGTGACAGCACGCCTGGGAAAAACCATCAAGCAAACTCAATATCTAGGCCATAGCATTCTGAAGGACCGGTGTAGAAATAATCCCGACAGGCCCCATCTCCTCCTCATAATGATCATCCTGAGACTCAATCTCCAGCTCAGGGACACTTACCTCAGAATGAGCCTGACCGGCTCCCTATGCTCCACCCTTCACCGGTGCAGCTTCTCTGGCTTTACCTCTACCCCGACTGTGATCTCTCCTCGACCACCCCTCACAGTGCCGGTGCCTTATCCCTCGCCGTGTGAGCATGAGTCCTCACGATTTGTGAGAATACATGAAACAAGGACAACCACCAATTTGATTCAACTTAGCACAAAATGAATGAATAAAGTGAAGTTTTGTAAATGTCATATAGATTCTCCAAGATAAGTACTGATGTATGCACACCGATCCGCAGGACTCTACTTGACATTGCTCTTATATTTAAGACCGTTCAACCTAGGGCTTTGATACCAACTTTGTGACGACCCCTTTCGGGCATCGTGGTGGCACCTACACTTTTCCCACTAGCAGGTGAACCACTTCCCAACAATAGCATACAATATAAGAATAAGTGGAAAATAAGGGAAGTATTCATAAAAACTGTCTCATCATAATAATAAAGAAAAAAACCAAATCAGATAATCTTGTTATTACAACCACATGATCGAGTCTGTAATACAAGAGAATTAAAACTGAAATAAGAAGGCTGAAATGTCTTATGACAGTCTCACAAGTACAAATAAAAGACATAACAATAAGAATAACATCCAGGGCATGTTGTGAGAAGGCAGGCTCACCCCGAACACTGTGATGCTCCAACTCGGGACTCAACCACATGGTCCTGAGATGGTAGATGGTGTTGTATCTACATCCAAAAAGAATGAAACAAGTGTAGTATGAGTACACAACATACACCCATAGGCATAATTAGACGACAATGACGGATATGTAACTGACATAAATACCAAGCTGCCTCTCATATAATCCTATTCTACACAGTGTAATAAATCACTTAAGTCACATTGTTCACAAAGGTTTCAATACTGAACAACTCAAAAATCATAGAAGTTTAATCAACATAATCCACCTTATCACGATAATCAATCCAAGACACGATAATTAATCCAAATCACGTACAATTCATCAAGTAATCAATGTATATGAATGTATGGTATGAATGCAAATGCAAGGTACCTTTCCATCAACCTTGTAAACACACTCTATAGGCTTTGCCTTATAGATATGACCTATGAGGGACCCGTGTCGTCCATATACCGCTCCAAGCCAGCAAAAATTCAACACACGTAACTGACTACAGCCCAAGACACATTTGTCGAGCCATATCAATTCAATATCATCATCTCGATGTTTCCAAACAATCTCATAAGAACAACCTAACCTTTCCTTTTCTGTCTCATTGAACCCATAGAATTTACATACCACTCCACTTTCAGTATCAAAAGAACCATAAATGTATGAATGCACAATAATAAGGCAAGAAATCATGGTGTATGGGATGAAATCAAGTATACGAGATGAATAACACATGTTTCATAATTCAATGACAGGTAATTCCAAGTAATTAGTCTTTCATATCAGAAGCATATGTGATGAGTAAATATATCAATTATCAATCAATGGGGACAAGAACAAAATCAGGTGATAAGCCCATATAACAGTAGTCGGAACCATCCGTAAGGCTGATTCCCCAAATAAGCCATCAATATAGTTCAACATTGGTTCCCATCCAAGTGCTAATCACAACCACTAAGGTGGGACCCCTAAACACGCCCAATATCTCTCAATATTTAAAATACTAAGTACTTCTATCAGAGTCTAAAAAGAATAAACCGTATCCTACCTTGGTGTTGAGCGGGTGCCACGAACCTGAGTCCTCTGCCAGTGACTTGCCCTTGCGAAGCACCACATAATCATCATAGTCTAACACATAGATTCTACATTAATAAAGTAATGTAATACATGTACAAAGTCTTAGCCTTTAAAAGCAACCTCAAGTCCACACCCAAATCGACCCCGGGCCCATAAAGGTAAAAACTGGAACTTTATTTTTCTAAAACCATGAGAATACACTATTGAGTCATATCCCTAAGTTAATTAGGAAAACTAAACACATTTGGGCTTCCAATTTCATAAGTTAGGCAAACCCCAAATTACGAACCCTATACTTCTTCCAATCCTAAAATGGATTCCAATCATCAAATTAAATAATACAATACCCTCTACTATCATTAACAAACTCTAGGTTACAATATTAAAGAAAGAAGAACATTAATAAAACTTAATTTAATTATTCTTAATCCTCTTATTCTAACATGAAAACGTAGGTTAGCTTTGGCGGAATTAAGGAATTACATGAAGATTTTATAACATCATGAGAATACTCTATAGAGTAATATCCCTATGTTAATTTGAAAACAAAACACGTTTGGGCTTCCAATTTCATAGTTAGTCAAAACCCCTAATTTGAAACCCTAGATTTCTTCCAATCATCAAATTAAACAATACAATACCCTCTACTATCATTAACCAAATCTAGGTTACAATATTAAGCAAGAAGAACATTAATAAACCTTAATTTAATGATTCTTAAGCCTCTTATTCTAACATGAAAACTTAGGTTAGTTCTAACCAATTTAAGGAATTACATGAAGATTAGAGGACATAATAATGATAAGTAAGTGAAATGAGATGGAAGATCTTACCTCAAAGATGAAAGATGATGGAAGTCCCCAAATTTCCCTCTCTACCGTGCTCTATTCCCAAGATGTGATTATGGGGAAATGATTTTGAAATGGACATTAAATTCTAGGTCTGGAAAATAGTATTTCCGCTTCGGCGAAATCGACCTCGCTGAAGAGGAAAAACATGCCACAGAAGCGACCCAACATAACAACTCAGAACACACAAAAGTGGGAAAATCCCACTGAGGCAAATCACCTCTGCTCAACAGGGTGGCTTCAGAACAATTCAAGGATGGCTGTAAGAAATGTGAATTCAATTAACTAATGTGATTGGAATGATAATATAAAGTACAGAGGCAAAAATATGTCTTGCAGAACGATGGGCAGGTAAAGGTATTATGAAAAGAGAGATAAGAGTGAATTGCGATTGTAGCTATGTTGGGATTCACATGGGTGTGATTACCCTAGGACTGTGTAAGAATAAATGGCAGAGAAAGTGCATAAAGGAAAGAGGCACCCATCAAGGTAACTCATAATGGGAATGTAAAGAAGAGACGATTTAGTAATAGCTTTATGGGAGACATAACTATGATTTAGGCAAGGAGACCTGGATGAATCATCGGATTATGTAAAACTTTGAATTGAATCTAAACTTGGAAAGAATCGATTATGGAAAAGTATTCAGTCACAACTCTTAGAAAGTATCTAGACAGAAGGAACAATGAGTAAAGCTCGATATAAGCATATAAAGAAGTTAAAAGGGTCAATGAGTCTAGGGATACAAGATAAATATAGGAGAGATATGTTCTAAGGTGATGACATGAGAATGAAGACGAGGTGATGGATAAATAAAGATGATCACGAGCATTATAAATTTAATGAAGGTTCTGTGAGATAAATAATGTAATAGGCTTACAGCTTAGCTAGATCAAAGGAATCTTCCCCAAAATGTCATTGGTGGAGGGCCTTAGTCAAGACACAAGTAAAGAGGTTGTGGTCTAAGTACCGATTCGAATATAGTGGAATAACATCATGTAACGTCAAAATTCTTCGGAATTTTATACGTACCCAATGAGGGAATAAGTTAATGACCTATCATTCCCAGGATATTAACATAAAGGTTTGGAGTCAGGAACAATATTTGAAATCACATGTATACAAAAACATTTCAAGTATGAATGAGAATACGATAAGTGAAGGAATGAGCAAGTTTCAAAGATAATTTTTACGATCACTAGTAATGAGAAGGTATGAAAAAGTATCAAGCATACCGTGAATTAAATGAAGCTAAGTTTATGAAAGAAATAAGGGCTCAAGTTTTTTTTTAAAAGAGCTCTTGAGACAATAATCATATACTGTATTGCTAAAGTTATCATCGTAATTAGTACAACCAATTGTAATCTACTAAGCGGCTTGACTAATGTCGAGCTTAAGGAATGAAGTTTACCTTCATAATGCATCAGTTAATGAAGTGGGAGTCTGATTGATGAATCCATATGATGATAGCCTTATGATTCAGAATTCAACTAAGTCCTCCCTTATAATGGAAAACAAGGAGCATCAGGATGAAAGACCCATTTTAGGCAAAAATTAGAATAAGTATTTAACGAAAGAAAACCACATTCTATGAGCTCAATGGATGTGGGACACATAGGTATTAGGGCCACTATTTGTTCGATTGTAGCAGAACTATAGGGTGAGAATACGATAGAGGTCCATTATTCGCTGTATCCTATCCATTCAGTAGATACTATGAGATATCATGACGATAATGAGATGTATTGATGGGACGACATGAAAAATAGACCTTATAGAGATTATAGCGAGAATACTAATTGTTAGCAGGTAATAAGAACCAGAAGCTCACGGAGCTGACTCAGAACATTGAGAACCTAATGTAAAAATAGGAGATGGATAATATCGATTTAATTTTGGAACTACATGTACGGCCGAGGACCATGCGGAATTGTACGTTAAGAAGATCGTTCACCTTCAGGAAGACCCTAGTTCTATGACATTTGGCAAAGGTGCTCAATTTATGGCTAATTTTCGGAGGTTGTTTCAGAATGATTTTGGACACTCAAGGAAGTCCCACCCTTAGGCATATAGACATATTAGGCATATGTTCAAATGCTCGAGGACATATTATGAAGTTGCATATTAGATTCTAAACGAAGTTGAGATGGCCACCACCTCATATTGAGTTCGCGTATAACAACATTTATCATGCTAAACATTAGGGTGGTACCATATAAGGTTCTGTATGAGCAATGATGTAGAACTATATCAAATGGTTCAAGGTAGAGTTAATGGGGTTTGACTTAATACACCAAGTCGTGAAGAAGTTAAAAATATTCAAGAACAGTTATTGGCTGCTCAAAGTGGTCAGAAAATCATATTCAAATATGCGATGACAGAATAAAAAGTTCAAAGGAATTTATAGGAAACCTAATACAATTTTTTCACCCCAGCAGAATCGACTCTGCTGCAGCAGACCCGCTGCGGCGGACAAAACATCTGCTGAGGCGATTCCACATGACTCATCCCTTAGTGCCACGACGAGCACGACTCTGAATGAGCAGACTCACCCTTACGGACAGACCCTCCGCCACGACAGAAATCCATAGTTTCCAAGCCCTCGCTTTGGTGAGCCAAACTTCCATCAAGGCAGACACAATAGAGCGGAACTAGGTTCCGCCAGAGCGGACACCAAATACCAGAATAGGGAAAATAGTCCAAACTTCCATCAAACCCCCGAAACACTCCCGGGACCCCCCCGACATAAATCAACCATGCTCATTTATGGTAAATAGTTCTATGTACTCATCTAAAAAAACATCTAGGAAAACCAAATAACCAAACTTTATAAATAAAGCCACAAAATACATCCGATTGCATCGAGAAGCGAACCAATGACTCAACTAAGTCATAAATGACCCACTGAAAATACCTAAAGAAACGAACCCAGAAATGAACCCATTTAGCCAAAAGTCACTTTGAGTCAAACTATCCAACTCTAAGTTTCTAGTCTTGGGTTTATTAACTAAAACTTATATAAATGGACCTCGAGATTCATGCCACCTATCCCCACACATCACAAACTCCATATAGAGCCTATGGGAAGGGTCAACCAAGAAAATAAAGGTCTTTAGCTGAAAAAGACCAGACGGGTCATTACATCAGATACCAATTAAGACAACGTTCATTCTCGAATGGAGAGAAATGAATAGAGGAATATCGGAAGAAGTGAAAAATCTAAGATATATGCTCCTCATATCAGACTCGGTCTCCCATGTCGCCTCCTCAACAGGATGATACCTCCTCTGAACCTTCACAGAAGTTATCTTCTTTGATATAAACTTCATCACCTGCTTGTCTAAGATAGCCACATGTTCCTCCTCGAACTCTAAATTCTGATCAAGCAATATTGAGTCCCACTAAATGATATAAGAGCCGTCAGCATTATACTTCTTTAGCATAGACACATGGAAAACTGGATGAATGCCTGACAGGCCTGGTGGCTCAGCCGACTCATATGCCACCTCCCCAACTATTCTGAAGAACCTCAAATGGTCTAATATACCTCGGACACAAATTCTCTCTCTTGACAAATCTGAACACGCCCTTCATGGGTGAAACCTTTAGAAGAACCTTGTCACCAACCATGAACTCTAAATCTCGGACTTTCCGGTCCGCATACTACTTTTGTCTACTCTACGCTGCCAAGAGATTGTCTTAGATCATATTCTGATATCTATAAGGAGGGGTGTAAATGTGTAAGTGGGTCGGGTCTTGGTTATATTCGGGTCGACCCAAAAAATAGATAAGAAAGTAGGGTTCTCAGTTTATCGGCTATTGCTGGACAATGGGTATTAGGAGGCTGTTTCGGCTAGAATCATGTAGAATTGGGGTTAGACGTTGTATGGGGTGATAAGGGTGTGTTGAAGGTGGGGATGGTGCTCGGGGTTTGGTTATTGAGTGGCGGAGAGGTGACAGAATTAGGCTAAAACAGTGAGCTCTTGGGTTTATCGAGTTCTGTCGGTAATATGGAGTTTGGTGACTATTTCGGGTTATTTTAGAAAAAAGTTGGTTTTGGTATCATAGAGAGATATACCGGGGGTATTCCGGGAGATTATGGTGGTAGGAATTTGGTGGTTTAGTGATTGTAAGGTCTCGGAGATAAACTGGGACAGTGAGGTCCGATGAGGAGAACTTAGTGGGGATGTTGGTAAGGTTGGTTGTGTTTGCGTACGGATGCGGGTGGATTCGGGAAGTGGCTCTTTTAATGGAGGTTGGAGGTATAATGTTCTATAGTGGAGCAAGGGAACAAGTAACTTGGATGAGGAATGGACATGGGATGCTAGGTGCAAACCCGAGTACACACCAAATGCTATACGGTCGATATGGCAAGGATATTGACACGAGGGATTTATTGCTCCAGTCAACACCAAGATAAGTTTGGCAAATTTGACAAGGATTAGATTGAGGTTGTTGACTACAATGCTCAATACTAACTAAGTAAGGGTGACTGGAACCTTTAAACATAACACAAGATACATGGCCCTCCCAAAAGACCAAGAAATGTATACAATTCTAGGTTGAATACCTTAGCTTTTGAGTAAAACTCACTTTTTATATATCATCAACAACTACCCCATTACAGTGTCCTAAGGGTCCTATTTATAGTAGCAAAATGACCATTCTAGAAGGGAAATACAAGGGACACAAATACAAGTCATTCGACCAAAGTAGGATGGGGAAGAGGAATGGATCTTTGGGCTAGGGGGATGAATACCGATCTCCTATGTGTTCTAGAACATTTATTGGTGGCTTCCACATATGAACAAGTTAACTCTTAAATGAAATTTTTGGACAGTGTTGAGAATCATCTCCCCTTGGCATGCATCTTTGGTCGATCAGTTGGGGGAGTGGTTTGCCCAACTCTTCGACTTCTTCAAGTTCATCTTAATGTCCTCCAATTAAGGAAGTTCATGCATGAATTATCCTCTTGAAGACCACACCTTCTAGATGATGCATTTGCCTTTGATATCATGTTCAATCCTCGGTCAAGTCACCATTTGGATGAAACCCCTTCGGCCTAGTCACCCTTCTAACATATTATATTAAATTTGTCCTAAGGGAAGCTAGGGGTTATTACATGGCTTTAATGGTGTCCTAAGTAAACTAGTAATTAATCTAAGAAATTAAAGACAACAAATTAAAAGCATGGTCTCGGCAAAGACCAACACTAAGGCCGAATAATTGACAATCCTTTGAGATAATCAAGTATTGTCTCCTAATCCACTCCATATCCAATACAATTCTAGGCCCTTAGCCGTATATTGAAGGCTAACCATTGGCCTCTTGGGACGTCACTTCTTAAATTGAGTTGAGGAACCAAGTCCGAGACCTTTTTTATATCAGTCTCCCCTTCTTCAAAAGAATTTGCCATCAAATTCTCTTGGTTCAAGTAAGAGGACACTTCATTATCATACCATGTTGTACCTATGCCTTCATCCAGGCCTTTCTTCTTTCATGAGCTTTCTTGAAATTTGGCCAGCAACTTGAAGGGACTATCCCTCAAGTACTCCTCCTACTTGCTGACCAAGTCATACGTCAAAGTGCTAAGATGTGCAAACTTAAATTTCTCATCATAGTGACTCACGAGTTCTTGCTTTTGTCTTAGTGTGGCATCAACCTCATGCTCTACCCAAAAGAGTTCTTTCACGACCGTGATAGAGGTAGCAAATATACTCACGATCTCGGATTACATGAGGGTATGAGAGAATCAAACCACAGTCCTGGATAGCACTTGAAATCTTGAGATGACCTTGGTTCACCTCGGATGATTTAAGGCAAAGGTCCTTAGACCCTCGGATCAGCCATCGCCTTGGTATAATGCTTATGGAGTAGCTTATGCCATCACAAGATTTGAATGACCATTCAAGCCATCCGCGCACTCCATTTCGCACCTTGGGAAGAAAATTAGCTCTTTTCATGTCACCCCAATAGCCAACTACTCTCGGTATTAGTGGTTTGTACCACAAAGAAAAGTTGAGAACCCTATGTCCATTGGCACATATGCACCAAGTTTCATTTTTCCTATGCACCAACACAATCGGTACCGTGCATAAACAAAGGTCTCCTTGGACAATCAACTCGAAAGTCCCCTTCGGGTTATCATCATAGATAGGTAGTGATCTTCCGGGAACCATCTTAAGGGCTCGAACAACATCATTTGCTGGAGGTGGTCCGATTGTTGGACCACTCGGTATTGCAAGTTACAAAACCTCTAAGGTTCCCGTTGAGCCGACATTGTCTTCCACATTTGTTTGATTATACAATGGATTAGTGAAGAGGGTCCAACCTTGTTTTGCTCCTTCATTCTCCTCCATGTTTTCCATACGACTTTCATTTTCTTCACACACTAACATCTCCATAGGTCTCCCCTTCTTTGGCCCTTCTTCTTCTTTATGCTCCTCAAGTACACGAGCTTTGAATGCGGTTTGACGCCTTTGTGCATTTTGAATCTTCATTTCCCTTAGCTTGCTAGGTGGTAAAGGTCTCAACCGGAAATTTTTGCCCTCTTTGTGGAAAGAGTAGGTGTTGTCCTCTCCATCATGTATGGTACTTCGGTTATATTGCCACGGTCTCTCTAACAAGATATGACACGCATCCATGGGTATGATATCACACCATATTTCATCTTCATATCCTCCAATTCGGAAAATAACAAGGACTTGGTTGGCCACTCTTAGCTCGTTTGCCTTGTTCACCCATCGAAGATTGTAGGGCTTGGGATGGACACGGGTCAATAATTTCAATTTGTTTACCATCTCAATGGACTCCATGTTAGAACAAATTCCTCCATCAACAATCATGCTATACACTATGTCCTTCACCTTGCATCGAGTGTAGAAGATTTGTTCCCTTTGCGATTCTTTATGTTCTCCTATTTGCATACTCAATACATGTTGGAGAACTAGGCTCACACTATCTTCCACAAGGGTCTCGACCTCGTCTTGACTTTCTTCCACCTCAGGTTCTTCCATGGCAAAGGCGTCTCCATATTCTTGGTCCTCCTATAGTGTCATGACTCTCAGGTTGGGGAACTCTCTTGCAAAGTGTCCAAGTCCTTGACACTTGAAATATCTTATGGTATAGGGCGTAGGAGAACCCTTCTTTTGTTGCCTCTCAAACTTTAGTGCCAAGTGACACACATCCTCAAACGTGTGGTAAGTGGATACTTCAACTTTCTCTTGTATTGCCGCATTCAAACCTCCTATGAATTGTGCAATATGTTGTGTTTCCTTTTCCTCCAAGTAACATAGCAGTATGACCTTTTCAAACTCCCAGATATACTTTTCGACCTTAAGAACACCTTGCCAAATCTTAGTTAGTTTAAGGTTGAGATATTGCCCATATTCTCGTGGTAAGAACTTCCTCTTCAAGTGTTTTTTTAATTTCTCCCATGAATCAATCTTGGTTTTGCCGAGTCTTCTCCTGCTTGTATTTAGATTCGCATACCATACAGAGATAAATGATTTTAGCTTGAATATGGGCACCTTGAATCACTTACGGTCGTCGTATTGTTTAAACTTAAATCGTCTCTCAATGTCTCTTAGCCATTCGAGAAACCCCTCCAGGTCTAAGTTACCATTCGAGAAACCCCTCCAGGTCTCATCCTTCCTCTCAAGCTTCGATTCTTCTTATGCATCACCTTCAATATGTATGGGGTTGTTTTGAGCAACCTCTTCTATGAATTAAACGTAATTGATGATGATTCGAGCCACAAATTCCTTCCTTAATAGTTGCACTTGTTCCGCAACTATTTTGGCTACGACCCTCTTAAGTTCATCGTTTACATGTGCAATAGCGTCAATGCGTGGGATGGGTCATCTTGCTCTAATACAAATAGGATGTATATAAGAAGGGGTGTAAGTGTGTAAATGGGTCAGGACTTGGTTATATTCGCGTCGACCCAATAAATGGACAAGAAAGTGGGATTCTCGGTTTATCGGCTATTGTCGGGCAGTGGGTATTAGGAGACTATTTTGGGTAAAATCAGGGGGAGTTGAGGTTAGACGTTTTATATCGGTGTGATAGGTGTGTTGAATATGGAGATGGTGCTTGGGGTTTGGTGGTTGAGTGGTGGCGAGGTGACGGAATATGGCTAAAACAGTGAGGTCTCGGGGTTATTGCGTTCTGCCGGTAATGTGGAGTTTGGTGACTGTTTCAGGTAGTTGTAGGAAGAAGTGGGTTTTGGAGTTGTAGAGGGATGTCCCGGGGTATTGCGAGAGATTTTGGTGGTAGGAATTTGGTGGCTTATTGGTTGTAACATCTCGGAGATGAACTGGGACAGTGAGGTCCGATAAGGGGAACTTGGTGGGGATGTTGGTAAGGTTGGTTGTGTTTGCGTGGGGATGCAGGTAGATTCGGGCACTGGCCCTATTAATGCAGGTTAGAGGGATAGTGTGGTGTACAGTGGAGCAAGTAAACAAGTAACTTAGATGAGGAATGGACACGAGATACTAGGTGCAAACCTGAGTACACACCAAGTGCTATACGGTCAATACGGCAAGGATATTGACACGAGGGATTTATTTTTCGAGTACCAAGATGCGTTTGGTCAATTGGAAAAGGATTAGATTGAGGTTGCTAACTATAATGCTGAATACTAACCAAGTGAAGGTCATCAGATCCTTAAAAGAAAACACAAGATACACGTCCCTCTCGGTGGACCAACTAAATATATACAACCTTGGGTTGAATAACTTAGCTTTTGAGTAAAACTCACTTTTTATATGTCATCAACAACTGCCCCATTACAATGTCCTAAGGGTCCGGTTTAGAGTAGCAAAAGGACCATTCTAGAAGGGGAATACAAGGGACACAAACACAAGACATTCGACCAAGGTGGGAACAGGGGAGGGGAAGGGATCTTCGGCCGAGGGTGGTGAATACCGATCTCTCATGTGTTCTAGAACCTTTCTTGGTGGCTTCCACATATGAACTAGTTAACTGTTAAATGAACTTCTTGGAGAGTATTGATAATCATCTCCACTTGGCATGCATCTTTGGATGATCGGTTGGGGGAGTGGTTCGACCAACTCTTCTGATTCTTCAAGTTCATCTTTATGTCCTCCAATTAAGGAAGTTCATACAAGCATTATACTCTTGAAGACCACACCTTCTAGATGATGCATTTGCCTTTTCTACCTTGTTCATCCTTGACCAAGTCACCATTTGGACGAAACCCCTTCAACCTAGTCACCCTTCTTACATAGTGTATTGAATGTGTCCTAAGGGAAGCTAGGGGTTATTACATGGCTTTAATGGTGTCCTAAGTAAACTAGTAATTAATCTTAGAAATTAAAAACATGGTCTCGGCCAAGACCAACACTAAGGTCGAATAATATACAATCATTTAAGACAATCAAGTATTGTCTCTTAATCCGCTCCATATCCCATACAATTTAGGCCCTTAGCTGTATATTGAAGGCTAACTATTTGCACTCTCAAGACGTCACTTCTTAGCTTGAGTTGAGGAACCAAGTCCGGGACCTTTTTTACATCACCTTCACTCTCTTTAATGAATCACATAACAAATCATTACCCCAAGGCCAGACCTCAAATGCATCAAATCAACCAATCAGATATCAACATCTCCTACCATACAAGGCCTCGCACGGTGCCATATCATTACTAGAGTGATAGTTGTTGTTGTACGCAAACTCTGCAAAGGGTAAGAACTAGTCCCAATGACCACCAAAATCAATCACGCGGGCTCGCAACATGTCCTTCAAAACATGAATAGTCTGCTCGGAATGACTGTCGGTCTGAGGGTGAAATGCTGTACTGAGATCCAAGTGAGTACCCAACTCTCTCTGCAAAGTCCGCCAAAAATGCGAAGTAAACTAAGTAACCCGATCCGAGATGATAGAAATAGGAACCCCATGAAGATGTACAATCTCCCAGATATAGATCTTAGCCAACTTCTCTGGAATGAAATGCACGGACTTGGTCAATCAATTAACAATGACCCAAATAACATCAAACTTTCCGAAAGACTTGGTCAACCCAATAACAAAATTCATAGGAATCCTTTCTTACTTCCACTTGGGAATGGGCATCCTCTGAGACACACCACCAGTTACCTAGTGCTCATACTTGACATGCTGACAATTCTGACATCGAGACACAAAATCAGCAATGTCTTTCTTCATCTTACCCCACTAATAGTGTTGCCTCAAATCACATTACATCTTATTAGCACCTGGATGGATCAAATACCTAGAGCTGTGGGCTTCCTCCATAATTAATCTAGTCAAATCTCCCACACGAGGCACACATACTCTACACTTGATCCTCAGAACACCCTCACTATCAATCATGGGTGCGTTCTACCTCAAACTGAGTACCCTGATGGATACCTCAGCCTAAATGAGCTATATCTCTCACTGACTGGGATCCACCATGCCCAGACTGATGGACACCACAGCCAGAATAAGATCCTCTCTGACCAGTCTAACTACCACCCCTAGATGGTTGTTCTTGAGTCCTGGGTGCTCGAGATGCACTCGATGTAAATTTAGGGCAATCCCTATTGAAATGCCCATCCACTCCACACTCAAAATAGGTCCTGGTCACTGAGGGCTGATGAATAGAGACAGAAAAAGCCAAAACTCCATGATTAGAGTATCTAGACTGAGAACCCATAGACGAATGACCCCTACTGTAACCATAAGTAATTTATAGAGCTTTCTAGATTGGTCGACTAGGCTACGACTCCTGATAACTCCCCGGTTAGTTACCAATTTGATTCAAGTTAGCATGAAAGGAATGGAGAAAGTGAAATTTCCTAAATGTCCCATAAAATATCCTCTCAAAGATAAGTATGGCCATCTCCGCAGCGATCCATAAGTCTCTATTAGACATTGCTCATGTATTTAACATCGTTTAACCTAAAGCTCTGATACCAACTTTGTCACGACCCCTTTTTGGAATCGTGGTGGCACCTACACTTTTCCTACCGATAGGCGAACCCACTTCCAAATCATTCACATGATATAAGAAAAAAGTGCAGAAAGATAACAAAATACTTAGATAAAATGTCGATCATGATATATAAAATGGAAACATAAATCTCAGAATCATAATACAAGCCCCAAAGATCTAGTCAATAATACAAAAGCTCTAAAATCAGACACATGTTTGAAATAAAGAAAACATAAGCCAAATACTGAATATCCTAGTCTAAGTGTTTGACTATGTCTCTCGAATCAAAGGTAAAGACAAGATCAGAGATATATCATCCAAGGCACACCAGAAGTAGTATCCTCACACTAAATACTGTTGATCCACCAACTCAGACTCAAATGCGAGGTCTCAAACTGGTAGAAGGATCTGTATCTGAATCAAAAAAGAATGCAGTAAGCGTAGTATGAGTACACAACATACCCCAATAGGCATCATAGGCTAACAACAATGGAAAATAAAAAAAGAGATAAATATCAAGTTGACACCAAATAATCCTATACTAAACAGTTCAATATACCTAAATAAGTCACATTATTCACAGAATTGTTCACAGAATCAACAGATCACCTTGTTCATATTAGATTTCTTATTCACGCGAGTCACCCAGTTATAAAAGAGTTCAATAAATGATACCCAAGTATCAATGAGCAACTATAAATCCTTCCTTATCCAGGAATTCAACCAAGTTATCAATAACCAATCCAACACTTAATCCATTAACGGATAATAAATGAAATGATATATGTATGATATGAATGCAATGCATATGCCATGTACTTTTATCCTCCAATATACAGGTGTTCAAATTCTATGAACTGCACACTCATGGGAGACTCACGAAGTCCATATACTCCTTAAGAATTTCTCAATGGAGCCCATCTCTTAGCTGTAATAATTGTTGCAGGCGTGCATCCCGTTCCCCCACATATCATCATTATCTCAATGTTGCCAATAATATCATAAGTACTCTTATATCAATATCATCAGAACCATGAGTGTATGAATGCAAATGATAATACAAGGCAAAAATCATGATGTAATGAGATACAACCAAATATAAGAGATGAATATCACATGCTTTCAGGGTTCAACAATAAGTAATCCAAGTACAGTTAATATATCATATCAAAGCATGTGAGATGAATAAACACGACAATATCAAATATGGTGACAATCCCACATAATGGCGATAAGCCCAATCAACATCAGTCGGAATCAACTTAAGGCTGATTCCCAAAATCACCCATCATCACAATTCAACACCGGTACCCACTCAAGCGTTCATCACAATTACTTGAGTGGGACCCCCAAACATGCCCAATACCCTTCAATATTTATAACTGATTACGTACTTCTATCGGAGTCTAATAATATTAAATCATACCCTACCTCAAAACCGAGCAGGTACCACGTGCAATCAAATATTTGTGCTGGCCTTGTCCTTTTAGAGCGCCTCATGATAATCATAGTCTAACACACATAGACTATATGTCAATAAAAAGCTAATAAACAACATAAAGACTTAGTCCTTCAAACATACCAAAGACACCAAAAACCAACTCAGGCCCATGGTGTCAAAATTTAAACTTTATTACTCACAAAGCTTTAAAAGATGATAACTAGTTTTATCCTTAAATTAATTTGAAATGTAACTCCAATTGATCCCCCAATTGAATAATTTAAGAAAACCCTTACAAACCCTAGAAATTCTCCCATTATAAAAAGGAGTTCCATATACAAATTAACCTCCAAAATAGTATCATATATCATATATCAATACTTATTCACAATATTAAGATAAACTAATCCATATTACACTTTTAAATCCAATTGTCAACCTCTCTTATTCTAACAAGAAAATCTAGAACTCATCTTCCCCAATTTACATTTTATGCCATGATTAGATACATAAAATATAAAATATAACCACAAAGGGTGAAGAATCTCACCTTTAATGAAGAATTTTGCCCCAACCTTCACGAATCCCCCATAGGCAGCTCTAGAATCAAGGTAATTATATTTTGGGTAAATGATTCAACCTAAGGCATTTATTAGGTTTTCTTGAAACAATGATTCCTCCCCCACGAAATCAACTTCGCGGGCGTGGTCTCGCTTCGGCGAATAGTAGACTCGTTGAGGTGCAGTCACTTGACACCTTGCCTCAGTGCAACAGTGGAAATGGATCCGTAAAGGCACACTCGCCCTTGCATGAAAACCCCTACTGGAGCGGAACCCTAACATAATCTAACCCTGTACCAAACCCTAACCCTAACCCTAAGAACAACCAAATAATGTGAAGTCCACAAATAATGGGTCGACTAACTTTTCAACTTCTCCTCATCTAGTGATGGGCGAGGTGAGGATTCTAAAGTGCGCTGAAGTATTGACCAATAAGAAGGACAAGATTGTAAAGGAAAACAAGCTGGTGGAATATTTGGTGTTGTCGACTATAGATCGGGTTGGTCCAGAGCCGGATATGGTGCCGAATCAGATAATAATTATTGATTTGTATGCTAAATCGACTTTCATCTCCTACGTCCGCCTAGCTCCTTTCCTGTGCTGGATTTCTTTAAGAAGACAAGTGATGCTATAACTAACTTGAGGCATCTTCTCATGCTTGATGAAAGTTGAAGTTATGGTCTTTGAATAAGAAGTTTGTGTTTTTCTCATGGCTCATGAAAGCTTACCTTATATTTTAAAGGGGAAGAACTAGTTGGCAAAGCAATTTGTCAAATCTCCTTATTTAACTCCTTTATTTTACCGATGATGAGTAGATCTAGCTAGGTTGTAGTTTTGGATCGAAGTAGAATATAACAATTGTATAGTTTAGTCAGTAGTTTAGTGGTTATGTAATACCTTTCTATAATTTATGTCTCGTTATATTTCTCCTAGTTTATGTTTTATGAAGCAGTAATTAGAAAGATTATTAGTTTTGTGTCAAACACACAGATCTTCTTTCTAATGATCTTTTCTTTGATAATTCTTGTTGCTTTTATACATTTATCTTATTGGAGGTTACATAATTCTCTCTTTAATCATTAGAATTGGTGTGAAGCAAATAGCTTTGCTGCCTCGGTTCTTTCGTGCTAACGAATTCCCACTTAAGGTGGAGTTTTGTACGTTTGATCTCCATCACATAATTATTTGAATGGTTAATTGGCAGTCTCCATTGCAAGCCTTCTTATTCCATTTCATGTTTTGTATGTTCTAAAACTAAAGTTGATTTAATTATCCATGTAGTTCTGCAAGTTAACATGGTCTGGAGCTGCGGATAGTATTTTCAGATATAATGAAGCATTACAAATACTTCTCTCCTGATCATTGAAATCTTACTTCCAATTATATAATATTTCTCTTGTTGCTCTGATTCTCTAATCAAAGAAGAGGTCTCTACCTTCCTTATGCAACTTTTTGCAGATAATGCTGGGATATGTGGAAACAAAGGGTGGGCAACATTTGTAGAATAATCAAAACTTGTACAACTGTGCGGATTTTCGAGACAAAATAATTGACAGTGTGAAAAGCAAAACTCTAATGGGAAACAGATATAAAGATCCGTTTGGTTGTTATGAACTTTCCTTATGTGTTTCTAAAATATTCCTCATCTAGGTACTCATTGATAATTGTTACACGTGGGATTTATGGATAAGAGTAACCTTAACCAATTTGGAGAGAAGTTAATCGATGTGAAGTTTCCAGAATTTTTGTAATCGCTTTTGTGGGAGTTGTGTCACTTCAGCGAGCTCGCATTGGCAGAGTTTTGTCCACTTAGGCGAAGGTTCTATTACTTAATGAATCCGCATTTGTGGAAGGTGTTCCGCAGAAGCGGTACCGCGTAAGCGAGGAAGTCTTTCGCTTTAGCGAAAATCGCTACACAGACCTATTTTTAATTCCTAAAACTTCCAACTTAGAGCCTCACTTTCCCGAAACCATTCCACAAGCTAGGAGGCTCGATTTATTAACTTTCTTTATGATCCTTATGCTACTAAGTTATGTTTTAATGGTGGAAACTTGGGTGGGAAGATGAGTTTTGATTTTAAAAATCCTAAATATTGGTTATTGTGGTTGTAGTGAAATACGGTCGATATGGTAAGGATAATGACAAGGGGGTTTTAATGCCCAAGTTGACACCTTAATAAGGGTGACCAATTTAACAAGGACTAGACCGGGGGTTGCTAAGTACAAGCCCGAATACTAACCTAGTAAGGTTGGCCAAAAACCTTAAGATAGACCCTAAGTTTAGGCTAGGTTGGATCGCACAAGTTCAAACGTTCGCTTACCACCAAGGGGGTTCCTCAAGTTTAGGTTTAGTTAAGTCACAAAGTCTTAACCAAACTTACACCAAAGGAAAACCTTAGTTTGGGTTCAACTAAGTCACACAGTCTTAGCTAAACTTACACCAAGGGTTTGACTCATATAGGAACCGACTAAGAGTAGACACACACAAGTGAATACAATTAGCAAATGAGTAAACACTCAAGCTCTTCTATCAATCAACTCTGATCATTTACAATTCCTAAGGTTCCTAGTTATAGTAAACAAAAGACTATTCTAGAAAACAAACTAAAGACACAAACTTTCGGCCTAGTGTGAAAAGGATTCGGGTTTTCTTGTTGGCCAAGAGGCTTTTCGACTTTGGTGTGATCAATGGGAAAAGGTTTGGTCTTTCTTAGAGACAAAGTTGAACTCAAACTCCTTCACACCTCTTTGTGGAGTCCAGGTCGAAAAGGGGATGGATTGGTCCTTTCAAGATTACGACTTCTTGAAACTAGTTTGGAAGCTTCCATTCGTTGTTCTTGTTTGACAAGCAATTTCGGCCAACTCTTGGCCTTCTCTTTGGACGACTTTCTTGTCTTCAAATTCAGTCCTTGAAGTATCCATCTTCTAGAAGTCTCTTGTCCTTGCCATGGTTTCGACCAAGTCATCATTTGTCCTTGCCATCGTGGCTTGGACAAACATTACACGGTTTTAGTCTATTTGGAGAACCTCTCTGCTTTTGTCTCCCTCTTCCCAATTACATAGTTTACAAATTGTGTCCTAATGGGAGCTAAGGGTTACTTATATGCTACATCATGTCCTAAGCTAAGAGCTAAAAGTTAAGCTAAGAAATAAAATAAAACAACAATCTAAAAGAAAACATGGTCTCGGCTAAGACCTACATACAAAGCCGAATAAAACATGTAATTGCAACTTCATGTAACAAGTCCAATTCCACTCCATTTCCAATGCCATTTGAGGCATATTATCTTTGGATGATCTACCTTATTTGGGATGCCAAGCTTAACACTTCGAAGATCAAGTGGACACCTTGAGTTCACAGGGATATTTCCATCAACGGGACTTCATTATCCTGGACCCTCCAGTACTTACAGGGGAAGATCCTAATGCGGACATACATGATTTTCTTACTAGGATATAGAGGACCTTACAGGTTATGTATGCTATAGATATCGAGATAGTGGAGTTGGCTTCCTATAGTTGCGTGATGTGTTCACGAACTGGTTTGGCACTTGGGAGAAAAATTGAGGACCCCAAGCCCCACCTATGAATGAGAGGGAGTTCTTCGAGGCATTCTTGCAGTAGTATTTTCCTGTTAAGATTTGACGAGCCCATCAGGATAGGTTTTTACATTTGGAGTAAGGTAATATGAGCGTACAAGAGTATAGATTGCAGTTTAATTCCTTAGCTAGGTACGCCTCTGCCGGTATTGCAGAAATGAGTGATCGGGTTCACCAGTTTGTTAATGGTTTGGAGCCACATTTGGTGAATGACTGCATGATAGCTTCTTCGAATCCGAATATGGATATTTCTTACATCTAGGTTTATGTGCTGAACTTGGATGATCGTAAGAAGCAGAAGTGGGTTGATCAAGAGTGGGATAGGGGCCAACATAAGAGGCCCCCGTCCGCAAGTGATATAGAGGATTTCAGAGGTGGGTTCAGGACACAGTTTCCTAAGCGCACATCTTACCCGACAGCTAGTGCACCACCCCAGTTTTAGGGCTAGTGATGTTATCCGACCACTTATTCTAGTCCGGGTCAGAGTTCACAGGCGCCAGGCCCGCAGTATAGGGGAGATTCGAGCAAGATGAGGCCATCATTGCCCCGATGCACCCAGTATGGCTGGGTCCATCTAAGTCAATGTCGTTGAGATTCATATATATGTTATTCTTGTTTGTTACCTGGGGCGCTTTGCTAGGGACTGGCTGATGAGAGTTGGAGGTGGTATGGAATAACCGACAAGGTGTGTAGCAGCTTCTTTTTTGTCAGTACACCCCTTAGGCAAGGAACGCAGACATCAGACGCTAGAGGTAGAGGCAGAGGCAGGGATGGAGCGGTCATCAGAACCACATTTATGTGTTATCAGGTTAACAGGACCTTGAGTCGTCTCTAGATGTGATTACAGGTATATTGTCCATCCTTTCTGTTGGCGTATATTCTTTGATAGATCTTAGTTCTACCTTATCATTTATTACCCCTTTTATTGCTGGTAAGTATGGAAAGAAGCTCAAATTATTACATAAGTCATTCGAAGTGTACATGCCTATGGGTGAACTGGTGATTGTTAGGCGGGTGTATAGGAATTGCGATGTAAATATTTATGACCGCCATACTTTAGCAAATTTGAATAAACTACAAATGGTGGAATTTAATATTATTATAGGTATAGATTGGTTAACTATCTGTTATGCTAATATAGATTGTTGGATGAAAGTCATTTGCTTTAAATTTCCAGGCGAGCCCATTATTGAATGGGAGGGCAATGTTGCAATGCTTAAGGGGAGATTTATTTCCTACCTTAAGGCCCGAAAGATGATCTCGAAAGGATATATCAACCACCTCGTGAGAGCTCAAGACGCGGAGGAAAGACCTCCATCTCTTCAGTCAGCTCCTATCATTAGTGAATTTTCTAACGTATTCCCTGATGAACTTCCTGGTATTGCTCCCTAAAGGGAAATTGATTTTTCTATCGATGTGCTTCCAAATAACCAACCTATATCTATTCCTCTATATAGAATGGCTCCTGTCGAGCTAAAATAATTGAATGCTCAGCTGAAAGATCTTATAGAAAAGGGCTTTATTAGGCCCAATACCTCCCTGTAGGGTGCACTAGTATTCGTTCATAAGAAAGACGGTTCATTGAGAATGTGTATTGATTACCATCAACTAAATAAGGTGTCTGTTAAGAATAAATACCCCCTTCCCATGATTGATGATTTGTTTGATCAATTGCAAGGCGCTAAGTATTTCTCAAAGATCGATCTCCGCTATGGATACCATCAATCGAGAGTCAAGGAAAAGGCTATTCCAAAGACAACCTTTTGGACCAGATATGCCCACTATGAATTTTAAGTTATGTCTTTCAGTTTAACCAACGCACTAGGGAGTTTTATGGACTTGATGAATTGGGTGTTTAAGCCATTTTTGGATATCTTCGTAATAGTATTACAGATGCTCCAGGGTCACAAGTTATATGCTAAGTTCTCTAAATGTGAGTTCTAGCTGAACTCGGTGGCTTTCGTGGGTCATATAGTGTCAGATGAAGGCATTAAGGTGGAAAGTCAGAACATTGAGGCGATAAGGAATTGGTTTAGGCCCAAACCCCTACCAGGGTGTACAGTTTTGTGGGTCTGATAGGATGCTATGAGAGATTCGTAGAGAATATTTTATCCATTGGCGCATTACTAACGAAATTGAATTATAAGGTGGCTAAGTTTCAGTGGTCAGATGCTTGCGAGAAGAGTTTTTAGGAGTTGAAGAGCAGGTTAACATCAGAACCTATTCTAGTACTTTCTGAGGGCTTAGAGGGATATGTTGTATACTGTGATTCTTCCAGAGTAGGGCTGGGTTGTATTCTAATGAATCATGGTCAGTTCAATGCGTATGCTTCGAGACAACTAAGAAAACACGAGCAAAATTACCCAACCCATGATCTTAAGTTGGCGGCTATTATATTCTCTTTAAAGATATGGCGTCACTATCTGTATAAAGTTGATGATGATATCTTTACATATCATAAGAGCTTGCAGTATATATTTAGGCAAAAAGAGTGGAAACTGAGACATCGTAGGTGGCTTGAGTTTCTAAAAGACTAAGATATGGATATTTTATATCATACGGGCAAGACTAACATTGTAGCCGATGCATTAAGTCAGAAGTCTATGGGTTGTTTGAAGCATGTAGGAGTCAAAAATCTAGAAATGACTAAGGATTTTTGTTGATTATCCAATCCAAGTGTACAATTGATGGATGTAGGCAACGGAGGTGCCATAATTCAGAATGTTGTTTAATCTTCCTTAGTGGCAGAGGTGAAGGCACTACAATTTGATGATCCAACCTTGGAAAGAATTAAAGAAGGCATTCCCTTTCAGAAAAATCGGTTGTTTGAGTTGTTAGATGATGGCGTTCTTAAGTATAAAGGTTGATTGTGTGTGTCAAATGTGGGAGTACTTTGAGGGATGATTATGGAAGAGATTCACCAGTCCAGGTATTATATTCATCCTGGTTCTACTAAAATGTATCATGACCATTAGCAGCTATATTAGTGGAACGATATGAAGATAAATATTGCAAAATTTGTTGCTCAGTATCCAAATTGCCAACAAGTTAAGGTTGAACATCAGAAACCTGGAGGATTACTGCAGAATATAGAAATTTCAACATGGAAATGGGAAAATATCAACATGGATTTCATTACGGGACTAACTAATTCTCGTCGGATGTTTGATTCTATATGGGTCATCGTGGATAGACTTACATCAGCTTATTTCCTACCCGTCAGGACTGCTTTTTCAGCTGAAGATTATGCTCAATTGTATATCAAGGAAATAGTTCGACTTCATGGGGTTCCGGTATCTATTATATCTGACTGAGCCACTCCGTTTATCACTAATTTTTGGAAATCCTTTCTGAAGGGTTTGGGTACTCAAATTAGTTTTAGCACAACTTTTCATCCCCATACAGACAGTTAGGACGAGTGCACTATCCAGACGCTTGAAGATATATTACGAGATTGTATCGTAGACTTTAATGGAGGTCGGGAAGATCACCTACCGCTTATTAATTCACTCACAATAACATTTACCATTCTAGTATTCAGATGGCACTGTATGAGGCTATGTATGGACGGAAATTTAGGTCCCCAATTGGGTGGCTCAATGTTGGCGAGACAAAGTTATTAGGGAAAACTTGGTCTAACAAGTCATGGAAAAAGTGAAAATGATTTAGGAGCGACTATTGACCACTCAAAGTCGACAACAATCCTATTCAGATAACTGCTGTCGAGACTTAGAGTTCGTGGTGGAAGAGTGGGTGTTCCTAAAGGTATCACCTATGAAAGGCGTGACAAGGTTTGGCAAAAGGGGCAAGCTTAGCCCCAGGTACTTCAGACTATATCAAATTATTAAGAAATAGGCCATGTAGCCTACAAGCTTGAGTTGCCCCCACAATTTAAAGTTGTTCACCCCGTGTTTCATGTATCTATAATTCATAAATTCCTGGGCAATCCCTCCCGCATTACCCCTATTTAGGACATTCAAGTCATAGAAGACATATCGTACGAAGAAGTCCCTATTGCTATTCTAGATCGCCAAGTCTGTAAATTGCGAACCAAAGAATCACTTTGGTTTAGGACTTTTGAGAAACGGTAATGTAGAGGAAATGACATGGGAGGTGGAGAGACATCCTTACTTGTTTCAATCTTCAGGTTGATATCGACTCTCGTGGGATACAAATATCCTTATTCTCGCTTATTTATCAATCTTAATTTATATGTCTTGTTTAGGTGCTAATGTTGGGACACATATGGTAGCACAACTCAGAGTACATCATATGATGGTTGAGGTGAGTTATGGCTAACCCCCTTTGATTCTTGCGTATAAAAACAGTGGTGTGAGGACAATTGGATGTTGTTTTGCTATTGTATAGCCCTGGTGGCACTAGATAACTATTTGCTTTAGTTGGCAGGTTTCGGATCGCCCTGGTTATAGGGGAAACGTTACTGAAATTTTCTAAAATCTTAAGCATTAGAACAACATTTAAACATTCGAGGACGAATGTTCTTAAGGGGGGAAGGATGTAACACCCCGTAGTTTTGCACTCGAACGAAAGTATAGTCAACCGACTTGAGTCATGAAAACTTGAAATCATTTTCGTGGGTTCATATGATGTATACGGAGGTTAAGGAATAGTTTTGGAATGTTGGAAGTTAATAGGATCAAAGGATGTACAACTCGATGAAGATTGACAATGTTTTGACGATACACCATGAGTTTTAGGTTTTAGATGCCATTCTGCCTCATGGATTTAGCCGCAAACCTAAGGACCATTCGCCCACCTCACAACCACCATATACGGTGGCATATACAGCCGCATATGGGCATATGCAGCCGCATATAGGCAAATGCGCTACTTATGGGGCCGCATATGTGAGGCAGTGGGTTGGCCTATTTAAGGCCCAAAGTCGGCCACCTTTATTCCTCACCTCAATTTCGACCCTTAAGCTCCCACAGCCCTCTTAAATACTCTCCAAGCCCCTTCCAACCATTAAAGAACAATCTTACAAGTATCTAAGGTGATATACACCTCGGAATCTTCATTAGCTAGCTCGGCAAGTCATGGACTACTTTGAGTTTGAGTTGAAGATTGTTGTAGAGATCTTTTTGGCAGGTTAAGGTAAATTTTCATCCGCTTTTTATATGGCCTTTAGCTCGCTTAACTTGGCTTGATTGGCTGGTGGAGATAACCTATGAATTTTGGAAGTATGGTAGGTGTGATCTTGAAGAACACCTTTTATGGTATGAAGTTATGTTTACCTTGTTGTTTGGTGTTGTTGGATGTATTTAAGAGTAAATATTGATATTGAATCATATTGGTAAGATTGTGAAGTTGAGGAAATGAATTAAGGAGGATGATGGTGTTAAATTGAATAAGAATCCATGGTAAGGTAACCTTAGAACTCTATGTATACATGTTGTTCGATGAATTTCCTAAATGAAATTTCTTATTCGATATGAGTTTGATATTAATACAAATCCCTCATTTAATGCAGATAATTTTTCATACAACGTGATAGGCTTCTCAGAGTAAAATCAGCTTCATCGACAACGTATGTAGGGATTACCTTCTTCTATGTTATGCTACGATCCATTCTATAACAATCGATACCAACATGTCCTCGAAAATATCATATTCTTAGATGATTAAGAAGACACTTAAGGTTAATTCACTCCTTGATTGTGTATGTATATGTCATTCATTAAGTAATAATCCATTGTTGATGTTGCTCTCGTCTATGGATAAAGTAAGAGTTAGTAGTTCATGATTAAGAAACTAAGAGGAAAAGTCTCCATTCTGAATGATCATAGTAAAGTAAAATAGTATATGAGTCCATATAAGAGTAGTTGGGGTGCAACGACCTTATATCACCCCGACTAGTTGGTATGTTCTTCATAGGCTTGGTATGGCCCCTATATGTATATATATATATATATATATATCATATGCTTATGAGTCATACTGTGTTATATACACGATTGTACAAGTGTGATAATGTCCACAGAGGCCTATGACATTATATACGTGATCTATTATACATAATACTACCCACAGAGGATTCTAGTAAGACACTTATGAGGTTTTATGTGGTATTTCTAACTTTCTTGATTACTATTGCTTCATTTATAGTTGATTATGCTTTACATATTCAGTAAATATTTCGTACTGATGTCTCTTCTGGGGCACTTTATTCATGCTCGCAGGTACAAAGTGGCATTCCTCCTCTGTAGGTTGTCGGTTCAGCTGTGAACATCAAACTCCTCTCTCAGTGTTTCTATACAGGAGTCTTTCAGTACTGTCGTATATATTACTAGTATTTTGGGTATGGCGGGGATCTATCCTAACCAGTTGACAAATTGTATCACTCTTAATAGCTTTTAGACTTTTGTTTAGTGGGTTTGTGTATGTCGTGTCCTTGTAGGCCCCCTTTTGTTAGTCATGTACTCTTCTTGTGGCCTTGTCGGCCTTGGTTATCTGTATATATATCATTCTAGGACTTTTTTGCATACAAGTTGTGATATATTCTTGTCTTATATAGTATTATGGAGGCCTTGTCGGTCCGAGTCTTGTATTTCAGGTCCCCAATACTACAGTGGTACGCTCAGGCATTCGGGTGCTGGGTGCCAGCCATACCCCTAAGGTTTGGGTGTGACACTCTTAATTGCATACAACTAAGCACCTAATCTCTTAGGATGACCTCAAGGGAATCTAAGTTCCCAAGCAACCAATCCTCTCACCAATGTGACAAGAACAATCAAGAACAATCAATAGAGTATCAAAATATCATTCATCAAAATAGTCCAAATCTAAGGGAAATAAAAGGCTACTATTTATACTAGGATAGAAAGGAAGACTAGCTAGCTATTACAATTATACCCTTAATGAAGTAAGGGCCTTGTTTGATTAGTCTTCCTTTGGAGAAAGCTCACATTTAAGGAATAGCCTCTTTTCCATAAATAACTTATTTCTCCTCTACATCTCTAACAATCCCATGCTTCTCTTTGTCTTCAAGTAGATTGAATCCCTCAAATGCCTCCATAGCTAGCTCTCAATTGCTCATCTTCGCGCATAAGCCTCGAAGGTCCTCAAGTTCCCTAACTCATTTTGGTGAGTACCTTGTTGAGAAAGTTAGAGTTGTATCATTTTCTTCTTCTTGAAAAGGATTCTTCCTCAAATATAAACCATGCAAGATCATAAAGGAGACAAACAAAGAGAAGATCCTCAAAGCATGAGGGTTAGGGTAAGAGTTAACAAATCTACCAACATGGATGCACAAATCTGTGATATAGCTAAGTATCTACCACTTTTATGAAAAATAAGCTCTTTCATAAATCACTAAGCAATTGGCTATCCCAAACGTCATGGAATGAGTATATCATCAAGGTACCAACGATTTCAAGGTACCAAATAGGAAATGTCACATTGGTTCTAGTAGAAATAAAGCACAAATGATCCTCTAATTACAAATTAGTCCAATCACATATCCTTACGATTTCATCGGGGTCAAAAGGGAAGGATATCCATATATCATGGTCAAGGAAACAACTATATACCCCAATAGGATCCCGCTCAACATAAGATGCACCCCTAAAACAAGCATGAGTGTCCTCGTATGCAAATAGGTAGTAAAGAAAGGTGTCATGCAAAGCAACTTCATCTATGGTGTCCTAAAATATAGCTTCACTATTAGGTTCAAGAACATGATCAAATATGCTACTAATATTCGGAACACACAAGGAAGAAGTAGCAATTGGAAAATAAGCACCACCTTCATGTACAAAACACTCCTTCCCCGCAAATGTAATATCATCCCCCAAGGGAAGATCTTCATCATAAGGAAGAGCGGTTCTATTCCATTGTGGGTTTTAAAATGTAGCCTCCAAAAGTGGCTACACTTTCAATATTAGAAAGCATCCCACTAGACACTTCACTTTCAATAGTAATGTTATCATCAAGTAAGATATTATCTTTAATGAAAGAACAATCAATGAACAATGAGGAGTCAAAGCATGCAATTTCATTCTAAAAAAGACAAATGTCATCTTTCAAAGCACCTTCTTTGACATGACTATATACATGACAAACATCACCACCACATTTTTTAACCTCATCACTTGATACAAAGATAAGACCAAGAGACTCATTTTCACATTTATCAAACAATGGTGGGGTGTCACGCTCATTCAAATGATCAACTACGTTCACATCAACACTAATTAGAGGTTCATTAAGCACAACACAAAATACCTCAACTAGTGGATTATCAATACACTCAAATTGATCATCCATATCATATGATAATGTACTATCATTCATATCACAAGGTCCAACACTAGGTAGACACAAATCGACCTTGCAAGAAGGATCAATTTGGTCATCAATAGGATCAATTAGTGTAGGGACACTCTCAATAATGACATTATCATTACATGGCATAGAATCATTAAACTCATACAAAGGCAAGCTACTACTCATACTCTCATCAAAAACTTGTTCACTCAAAGAATTGGAAGTATTTTGTTTAGTTATTGTACCTTGAAGTTCACACGAAGAATCTTCTTTACCTTGAGCTACCCATGGCATGCTTACTTGACCACTCATAGAGATGGTCTTGCCCTGAATTCCTCATTTCAATAACGAGAACTCTTCACGTGAAGACTCCTTTAGCAATTCATTTCCTTGAGTACCTACAAAAGCTTCTTCACAACAAAATGAAGAAGTAGAAAGGTTAGTTTGATTGTATGGCAACTTCGATGCTTTACTCTGCACATCCTCTCCTTATTCCACTCATGAATTGCTATTTTGCACTCCCTTACTCCTCTCTATCTTTTGTCTCTCAAGGGGTACAGTAATTTCCCCTTCTTGTGGCATGTCATAAGAAGCACAAAAAGTACTTTTTTTCCTTTCCTTCAGCTTCTTATTTTGTGAAGTTGTTTTGGTCTTATACCCATTTTCATGTTGCTCGGGATAATGGTATCTCAAACACCTCTTTAATTCATCCCAAGTATCAATTGGACTCCCCGTCAACTTTTCTCTTGTGATATAGTCCAACCAATAATCGACAAGCTTTCTTTTAATGGTTTAAGTCCAACTTCCTTCATTGTGAGTATTTGTGGCTAACAAAGATGCCATCCATCATGAATTTCCATTTGTCGTATTCTTCGCTGCTAGATGCCATTCGCAAGGTAGGCCATTTCACATTGGGTTCTCTAACTTTCACACTTGGAAGTTTCCTAGGAGGTATAGGTGGAAATAGAAGGTTCCCCCTTTCATCCACAACATACTTATGCCAATCACACCCCCATGGTCTTCGAACCAAGAATATCCCAAACACAAGTCATATGTTCCCATGGAAAGTACTATACACCACACTTCCTTTTGAAAGTACCCATGAGAAAAGAATACATTCACCATATCGACCAAATATCCCTTTCAGCCAATATAAAGGTCTTCTTTCCTAGTCTAATGTAATCCTAGTCGGAGTGCGGCTTGAGGAGAAATTTAGCAACCATGACATTGATCATTAAGTTCACGTATAACCTATTACACCCCATAATTTCATATGTCAAGTATACATTAAGGTAGGAAGCCTAAGATAAGGAAGAGGGTTCCCTTGGTAAGATTTAGGAATAATTGAGTTGAAACCCGAAGAAGTCGTGAGGGTAGGAGCTGCGAAGCCCTTCGTACTTGCAATATTTATATGGTGTACATCATGTTGAACTAGGATAAGATGAGAAGGGTTACATTGGACGTAAAATATTAAGGAAGAGCTTGGGCGAAGATTGGAAAGATAGGTAAAGGACTCCGAGTTACCCCCGTCGTTTTGTGCACGTTTAAGCGTATGATTAATTGAATTAAGCTCCAATGACCTGAGCCCTATTCCAAAGGTCATTTAGGACATAAATTGATGTTTATATGGTTTATGAATGGTTATATGTCATTGGGATCAAAGGAATCACATTTCGACGAAGTTTGACCAAGATAGGACGATACGTTAAGTGTTTCGACTCACATATCCATTCCACCTTGCAGAACTTGGCCGCATTTTGACCTGACCATCTTGTTGAGTTTTTTCCACCATATGCAGTGGCATAGCATATGCGGCCACATATGGTGGTTTGCATCGAAAAAACAACCGCATATCAGAGACGGTGGAAAACTTCTATAAATAGCCTTGAGTAGTGGCATCATTTGTTATTTCATTTCTCACTAGATCAAACCAAAGACAAGTCATAGAGCTTTCCTAGAGTTCTCCCAAGGTTATCATAGGGTTATAGAGTGAAAATAAATTATAGCAAGTGATTCAAGTTTCGAAGAAGTCGTAAACCTCGGTAGATCATGTTCCTCTCTGCTGTGCTCGAATTTGAGGATCCTTCGTGAGGAAGTAAGCCCGAGTTAGAAGCTGTTCTTGAGATTGAATGTAAGAAATCTCATATCCTTTATGTTCTTGAGCTTTTGATAGTCATAATTAAGTTATAAAAAGTAGAAATTCTTGAGTATTGACAAAGAACTCATGTTGAAATCCGTAGGAGGGTGGTATGGCAAATTAAAGGAGTTGTTGTTTCCCTTGTGGCTAGAGATTGTTAGCAATAACTTGAGTATAATATTCATATGTTGTTTATCATGATTTTCCATGTATTGGGTTGTCGATCGAGGTGAGAGTTAAGGAAAAGAGAAAGAAAGTTAAGTTTAATTATGAATCGAACGTGTCGACGATTGTATTTTCTGCTAGCTATGATAGTGATGTTGTGTACTTTGTTTGGTATAGATTTAGGTGCGTTATGGGCTGGTTCCATTTCTTTGATCGAGACAGATACACCAACGTATGTGAAGGCTATCAATCTTCTTTGTTTTTTTGGAATGATTTCTTTCATGAACTAGTTCCGACTCCATCGCACAAAGATGTTCTGGTTACTAAAGTCATAATTGGGTTACCATGACCCTATCTTAGTAGTCCTTCCTTTTTGATAATGACTTATAGTTAGCCATGTTTAGCCAAGTACTTAAGACAATAGAAAGCATGACTATAGACTATAGACTATAGACTATAGAGAAGCAGAATTGCCTTCAAGGCTATGATATTTTCCTTCAGAGCTGTGTTTTCCTCTAGGCTATGAAAAATTTTCTTCGGGCTATTGAACATACAGATTTCCTTAACTTTCAGTACAGTTCAGTTTCAGTCGCCTTACATAATTGGTACATTATCTCGTACTGGTGTCCCTTTACATGGGACAATGTGTTCATGCTCGCAGGTTCAAACAGGTAAGCTTCAGATTATTTAGAGTTGCCACATCTAGCTTTTGGTATATTTATAGGTCAGGGGTAGGTCGGGCCCCTCTCCCGGTCTTGATGCAGTTATGACTCATTAGAGGCTTGTAGATATGCATATATATGTAATAGTGTTAGTATAGTGCCCTAATCAGCCCTTGTATATAGTTTGTCTTTGATTTTGCTATGTGTAGGGACCAGGGTAGGCTTGTCGGCCCTCCAGTCATGTATATATATAAGTGCGGGGACAGTCCCGTTTAGTCGAGTTGATTTCTATTCACAAGTATTTCAGCATACAACCTTGCCGGCCTATGTTGAGATTGCTTTTATAGTATGGACTCAATTGCCTAGTCTACCTTTAATGCTTAGATTGTGAGTTCAGCTTGATACACTCGGACCTAACAAGGTACCGAGTGCCAGCCATGCCTCACCTGGGTTAGGGTGTGACAAATTGGTATCAGAGTAGGTCAGTACTAGGGAGACTACAATTCGTGTCTAGTAGAGTCTTGTTTATACATGTGTTGTGCACCACATTTATAAACAGGAGGCTATAGGGCATTTAGGAGGTTGTTACCCTTATTTCTTCGTGCTATAGGGATAAGTATAAGCAAGTCAAGTCTAATCTGTGTTCTTGATATAGATCGTTCAGATATGACTAATATTAGGTGATTTTCAGCTACTCAGAGACTTGGTGCAGTGGTTGGAGAGAGTACAAGTCAGGAACAGCCTGACAATGCAAACTGACTTGAGTCCTAGAAAGAGATACCTCTTGAGCCACCCCAACCTCCTCCACCCTAGAGAAGCTTCCTAGAGATGCAGTGCCACCAGTTCAGCTTCCATTCCCTTATTATGCATCCTCTAATCAGGTTATCAGGAGTGCGGTGCACTTTCTAGCTCAGATAGTGGCAACACAGAGACAGTCAGGTTTGCCAGCTTGTGCTAGAGCTCATAAGGGCCCGAGAGTTCAAGGGTCAGAGAATTAATATTATGAATCCACCAGAGTTTACAAGGTCAAATATGAATGAGGATCCATATAATTTCATAGACTATCATCAGTGGGTTTTAAGAGTTATGCATGCTACAGAAAAGGAAGTAGTAGAGTTGGCGGCTTTCAGGTTGCGAGATATTATTGTGCTCTGGTATGAGTCATGAAAGAGGTCTATGGGGGAGGATGCCCTGCTGGCTATTTTGGAAGAGTTTGTATAGGCCATTCTGGTCTATTATCTTCCTTTGGAGATCCAAGAGGCTCAAGTCAACGAATGTTTGACTATTCAGCAGGAGAAATATGAGCATTCGAGAGTATAGTGTCCAATTTGATTCCTTGGCAAGGTATGCCCCAATTTTTGTTGATATTATGCATGCTTGGATTCATTGATTTTTATCAGGTCTTGCACTGAAGTATATTGAGGCATGTACTACAACTGTTGTGTTTAAAAGTATGGATACCTCTCGCATATAAGCCTTTACTCAGATTTTAGTAGAGCGTCGCCATCAGCAATCGATTACTGAATGGATGGAAAGAGAGCAACATAAGGGGGCAAGACTTACTCGGCCTGAGGAGGATCCCCAGATTTATTTTAGGCCACAACAGTTTAGACGCCTACCTAAGGCGTAGTCATCTTAGTCACATGGTTATTTTCCGTCGGGACCTGGTCAAAGCTCACGAGCATCAAGCTCGTAGAGGTAGCAAAGTTCAGATTAGATGGGATTCGCCCCTATGCATTGTGGTACTTGCGGCAGAGGGCATTATGGAAGGTGCAGGCTAGGATCAACTGCTTGTTTTACGTGTGGTTGTGAGGTTACATGATGATGGATTGCTCGAATAGAGGGCAAGGTAGCATAGCCCAGCCTGCGGACTTGGTAGCAGAATCATCTACTTCAGTACGCCTCTCAAGTTGAGGGTCCCAATCTTCTACGGGTCAAGATGGAGGTTGAACCTCTAGTTTAGGCAGTAGTCAGAACCGCATCTATGCTTTAGCTCGTCGACAGGACCCTAAGTTTTCTCTAGATGATACCGCATGTATAGTAAACCCGCACCATCTAGTAAATATACTTAGACAAGATCCAGATTTACTTTCTCTGTAGCACTTAGTTAGTTATATAAGGATCGATATATAATAGGAGTTGTCAACTAAGTCATTCATAGTGTACAAGCCAAGGGTTAAGTTAACTATGGCTAGATAGTTTATAGAACTACTGCATAACTGATAGATCTCAGTCAATTCTATAAAATTAAACCTAGCCACTTTAGATATGAAAGATGGAGGGACTAAATGAGAAGACGAACCTAAGAAGAGATTGAGGACCTTTTAGCTTCCGAAGAAGAACATAGGTTAGAAAAGGGACGTGTGTCTTATACAAAAGAAATTCAGGGAAAACAATGGTTATAGACCTAATTAGAGAAATCACAATTTTCTTTTAGCAAAATATACAAAAGAGATTTCAACAAGTAAGGATTCCGGGTTGAAATATCTGAGAAAAGGCGACCTACGTACACAGAATGAGACTAGAATATACCAAACCAGAAACATTAGAACCAAAGATGAGTTGGCAAGAGAAATGAGCACATTGCAATAAGAGGTCCCATTTTGGAGCTATATGCACGGTAAGGTATTCCAACAAAAAAATTCTTCATAAAGTCCCTAAGTGTTAACATTCGAGGATGAATGTTTCTAAGGGGGGAAGGATATTACACCCCGTAATTTCATATGTCAAGTATACCTTAAGGTAGGGAGCCTAAGATAAGGAAGAGGGTTCCCTTGGGAAGATTGAGGAACAATTGAGTTGAAACCCAAAGAAGTAGTGAGAGTAGGAGCTGCGAAGCCCTTCGTACTTGCAAACTTTACATGGTGTACATCGTGTTGAAGCAGGATGAGATGAGAAGGGTTACACTAACCGGAAAGGGTTAAGGAATGCCTTGCGAAAAGATTGGAAAGATAGCTAAAGGACTTCAAGTTACCCCATCATTTTGTGAACGCTTAAGCATATGATTAATCGAATCAAGTTTTAATGACCCAAGCCCCGTTCTGAGGGTCATTTAGGACATGAATGGATGTGTAGAATGTTTATGGATGGTTATATATCATTGGGATCAAAGGGATCATATTTTGACAAAGTTTGACAAAGATATGATGATACACAAAGTGTTTAGTATCACATATCCATCTGGCTCACGGAACATGGCTGCATTTTTGCCTGACCATTTTCTGGAGTTTCTGCCACCCTATGCGGTGGAATATGTGGCCGCATGTGGTGGTTTTCATCACGAAACCCACCATATATCAGAGGCTGTGGGAATCTTCTATAAATAGCCTTGAGTAATGGCTTCATTTATTAATTCATTTATCCTAGACAAGTCCTAAATATCTCATAGGGTTATCCCAAGGTTATGATAGCGATCTAGAGTGAAATTCAAGGCTAATAAAGTGATTCAAGTGCCGAAGAATTCGTAAAGCATGGTAGATCGTGTTCCTCTCTGTTGTGCTTGAATTGGAGGATCATTCATGAGGAAGTAAGCCCGGGTTAGAAGTTGTTCTTGAGCCTGAAGGTTAGGAATATCATCTCCTTTATGTTCTTGGAATTTTGAGAGTTATGATTAAGTTGTAAAGAGTAGAAATTCTTGAGTTTTGACAAAGAACTCATATTGAAAGCCATATGAGGGTGTTGTGGAAAATTAAAAGGGTTGTTATTACCCTTGTGGCTAGAAATTGTTAGAAATAACTTGAGTATGATGTTGATATGGTGGTTATCATGATTTTCCATTTATTGGGTTGTTCTTGGAGGTGAGAGTTAAAGAAAGGAGGATGAAAGTTAAGTTTAATTATAAATCGAACGCGTCAATGATTTTAGTTGACACTAGCAATGAAAGTGATGTTGTGAACTTGTTTTGGTATAGATTGAGGTGTGTTATGGGCTTGTTTCATTGCTTTGATCGAGATAGATACGCCAATGCATGTGAAGGCTATCCCTCTTCTTTGTTTTTTTTGGCATGGTTTCTTTAACGAGATAGTTCCGACTCCATCGCACAAAGAAGTGGTAGTTACAAAATTTGTAATTGGGATGCCATGGCCCTATCCTAGTAGTACTTCCTTATCATGCATGCCTTATAGTTAGCCATGTTTATCCAAGTACTTAAGATAATAGAAAGAATGACTAGTGACTATAGAGAAATAGAGTTTCCTTCAAGGCTGGATGTTTGCCTTCAGGACTATGCGTTTGCCTTCAGGGCTATGCGTTTGCCTTCAGGGCTATGCATTTTCCTTCGGGGATATTGGCCATATAGATTGCATACGGGGATACACATATACATGTTACCTTCAAGGATATAAAGTCGTGCGCTTGCCTTCAGGGCTATACAATCATAGCTTGCTTTCAAGGCTATTTATTTATGTCTAGATGCCTTGCACTCCCTAAGTAATGAATACATGTTGTGTAGTTAATAGACTACAAAGACATGTAAGCCTAGAAAGTTTTCCTTTATAAGTTTTATTGTTTATTTATTCAGATTGTCTTGCCTTTCAGTATAGTTCAGTTTTAGTTGCCTTATGTACTCAGTACATTATCTCGTACTTATGTCCCTTTTCACGGGAACACTGTGTTCATGCCCGCAGGTTTATATACGTTGCAAGAAGGATCGTACTAGCTACCCACCGAGTATCAACTTTTGTGGTAAGCTCCAAATCATTTGGAGTTGCCAAGTCTAGCCTTTGGTATGTTTATAGGTCAGGGATAGGCCGAGGCCCTGTCTTGTTCATGACGCAGTTATAACTCGTTAGAGGCTTGAAAATGTGTTTTTATATGTAATAATGTCAGTATTGTGGCCTAGTCGGTCCTTGTATATAATTTGTCATGGATTTTACTGCATCCAAGAACCAGGGTAGGCCTTGTCGGCTACCCAGTCATGTATATATATAAGTGCAGGGACAATCTCATTTTAGTTGTGTTGATTTCAATTCACTGATATTTCAGCATACTGCGTTGCTAGCCTAAGTCGATATTGCTTTTACAGTATGACATGAATGGCCTAGTCTGCCTATAAGGCTTAGTTTGTGAGTTCAGCGTGGTACGCTCAGACCTAGGAAGGTACCGTGTGCCAGCCATACCTCACCTTGGTCAGGGTGTGACATTACCCCCCAATCATCACGTACTTTCACCAACATTGAATGAAATCTCTTATTAGGCTCAATTCTCATCCTGACCTTAGGTTGAAGTGTTGAACTATACTCACAACTCTTTGAGTCATTTTGGTTGGAGGAGGTCTCACACCCCTTAAACAAACGCGCTCTATGGTTTCATATGAGGGAGAGTAAGAACAACCACCAACGATAAACATACCATGCCTATAAGTGGACTTTCAAGTTCTTCAAGCTTGAAGGTCCTTTAATGGTGGATGACCCGATATAACTCCAAATCTTCCCAAATTTTTTATTCTTGATCCTCTTCACTAGGAGAACAAAATCCAATAGTTTCTAGGCTTCAATTCTCACTTCCTCTTCAAGACCAAAAACTTGTTCTTCATCCTTCAAGCTCCAATAATGGTGGCTGACTCAATATGACTTGAAATTTTGAATTTAGACTCTAAAAACACTAGGGAATAAGAATCTATTGCCAAAACAACAAAATAAACACAAAATCTTATAAGGTTTTGGTGGAAAAGTTCCAGATATTTTTTATAGTAACAAACCCAAGACTAGATTTGTAGAAACAAACGTCAAACATCGCTCTAATTACTGATTGATACAATAAAAGATGTGAGAAAGAAGAAATTAACAACTAAAGTAAAGGATAGATATATTGACACAAAAGAAGACACAATTTGGCAACCAAAGTTCTAGATTAACTAAGACCTCCATATTGCATACTACTAAGCACCTAATCACTTAGGATGGCCTCAAGGGAATCTAAGTTCCCAAGAAACCAATCCTCTCAACAATGCAACAAGCACAATCCATGGATTCAAAAATCCCTCAAACACTCAAACTCTCAATAGAGTATCAAAATATCATTCATCAAAATAGTTTAACTCTAAGGGAAATGAAAGGCTACTATTTATACAGGGATTTGAAGGAAGACTAGATAGTTATTACAATTATAAACTTAATGAAACAAGGGCCTTTTTTGGTTAGTCTATCTTTAGAGAAGGGTTGCATTTAAGTAATAGCCTCGTTTGCACAAATAGACTCATTCTCCTCCACATCTCTAACCAATCCCATGTTTCTATTTGTCTTCAAGTAGATTGAATCCATCCAATGCCTCCAAAACTAACTCCCAATTGTCCATATTCACGCATAAGCCTCGAAGGTCCTCAAGTTCCCTAACTCATCTTTGTGAGTACCTTGTTGATGAAGTTCAACTTGTATCATTCGGGTTTCAACTCAGCCATTCCTTTATCTTCCCATTAGAACCCTCTTCCTTATCGTAGATTTCCTAACTTAAGGTATATTCGATATACGAAATTACATGGTTCAACATCCTTTCCCCCTAAAGAACATTTGTCCTCAAATGTTGGGACATCATAACTCGGGTATAATGATTTTTATATCCTTCGACAACTCTGGTAGAATTCTTTCGTACTTAAGATTATCTCAGTCTGTCGTGCAATAACATACCACAACTATCGCCTCATAGGATTACACCAATACAATATTATCAGTACATCATTGATCCTATACGGCCGTACAACTCTTTGTAGAACTCTACAGAAGTCGTGGCACGATGATCGTCAAGGGTCACTAATTTTGAAATGATAGGGTTGTTCGGGTTCTTTTATTCTTCTTATTCTTCTTCTTCTGTTCTTCCATACCATATTGTTGTCACATTCATACACATCCCTTCGCTATTACATTTATATCACCACACTTAAAGACTTAAATTATGAACAACTCGCTGGTTTTGGAATTTTTTTCTTAAGTTCCTTCTCACCATTACATTTTAATCATGGCAACACTTGAAGTGAATATTTAATAGACATCCATGGCTAGCAATATACCTTTCTTGACGGTTAATACATTTCTCAGCCAAGTTTGGGTATTATGATCGCAAACATTTCAAATGAAATCTTCCTTTCTTCTCAAGTTGTATTCTGCTCTTGTAACCATATCTCTTAAAACATCCCCGCATTAAACCAAGTATTTTATTATAACTTACTACATCAAATCCAATATCGTTACTTCAGGTCCCTTCCTTTTTTTGTATTCAATAAGAGTCCTGCTCCCCTTCTGTATATAACCCCTTATTAATCGACCTGGTAGTATGTTGCTTAATAGTTATCGATCCTTAGATGATTATTCGAAATTCCTTCCAAGTTACATACATTCACTCCCTACATTTGTCCAGTACTCTGAACCTTAATTTTAATTGGCTCTCTTAGGATGGGGGTTAGGCTAATCTTGAGCATCTAGAGCCCCTTTCGAATTGGTTTCTCCAACAATTGTTTATCATAAAGAAAGCATTTGTGTAATAGCTCGAGATAACTTCAAGATGAACTGTCGGCCAATCTTTGATTATATAGGAAGTATTAGTTGTCACGACGCAAACTGATGAGTCAATTGAGCATTAATCTCTCAGACCAGAATAACTTACGATGATAATGAGATGGCCCACAATGATCTTCAGACCAGTCAACAGTCCTTATGTAATGCTTCAACTTCAAGAGAGAATATTTTTGGGCATTGTTAACCAATATACTTAATTCTTTGATCTTAATAAGGTTCCTGTTATTACCTTTACTCCATATCACAATACCTCCTAATGGACTCTAGACATGGCTCTTTGTCTCGATCTTCCTACAGTTCCCAATATAAGGAAGAGTTCAATTACTTTCTACTTTGGAGAATTATCATCATCTAGTTTCTATTGTGGCTAACCACCAATTACCTCTATGGGTCGATTCTTTTCTATAGCCTTCATAATGGCCCTCCTTTTCAATGGTACTTGATCCTATCATGAACTATGTTTGTCACACCCTATACTGAGGGTTGTGGTCGACACTCGATGCCCTACTGGCCAAGTGTAAAACTCTGATCACTAGACTTATGTATGAATAAAACTTCTGGCTGACAAAGTTGTACTAGGATATAACATAACAACAATACTAAACTAAAGGGACTAGGCCAACATATATGCATAACATGACTGACAAGGTCAAAACATGGTTCAATAAAAGACAACTTAGCTAACAAGGCCATACATCAATAATTGTGCACACTAGACAAGTGTATGAGCCTCTACAAATAATTGTATTGTCATATGGCCATGATAGGGCCTCAACCTACCCATACTATACATAACTCTGCAAAACATACTCAATATCTGACCAAAAATCTCTGGAAAAGATGAAGCTTACTTGCTGACGGTAGAACCGACAACTCCTATTATGGTGGCCTATCAGTACCCCCGACAAAAGGGACGTCAGTGCGAAATAAATGTACCGGTAAATAAAACATGAATAACAATATGAAACTATGAGCTGTAAGGAAAAGCATAAGAGAAGTATGAAAAGATAAGTTGTAAGGAAATATAAGGTGAATAATGAAACTCTGATTCTAAAACGAAACTTGTTGGATAGGCCTTACCGTATATAAACTGCCATTGACTTATAGTGTGATGTGTATAATATATCACTGCCCTCATGTATATTTTGAGGTGTATATATGAATGCACATATATGTACCTACCGAACCAACAATAGCACGACGTAGTGTGTATAATCTACATGTACAATGGCCCACCGGCTCTTTGCAACGGTGGTGTGAGAAATATATATAGTAAAAGTAGCACTTAAGGCCTCTTTGGAACTCAGAACTCTTCGACTTTACCTATGAAATAACTTTTAGTCGACACTAAAGATTAAATCTCTGGAATACTTATTTCTCAAGACTTATGATAAGGTAAGCCAGTAAACCCAGTAACCAAACAACAATGATCATAAGAATAGAAATAACAATGATCATAAGAATAGAAATAACAATGATCATAAGAATAGAAATAACAATGATAAATTCTCAACAAAATATTTTGATATACAATAGAATGATGCTTTCGACGTTCCTTTTTGAAAATTTCTAACTCATTGGATTTTCGTATGTTTACGAGTTTCGATTATGAATATCTTTTCAAAACTTGCTCCAAATCATCAATTAATCATAATAATAATATGTAGAGAAGGATAAATCTTACATTTACGCATCAAAATCCCCCTAAAGCAACAACTACTCCATCTTGGGTTTCCAAAACCTCCTTTATGCGGAGAAGATGATTTCTACGATAATCATGGGGTTTATCACTTTAATCTTGTGTAATTTTGGATTGGATTGATCTTATGATGTCCTAATATCTTAGACTATTTGGGGTGATATTTAGGGTCTATTTTAGGATATAATGAAGACCCGATTCGAGAAAATCTATTATAAACTCGACAAAAATTTTACAGTGCCTCAAAAGGACGGTCCTTTTGACGGTCCGTCCTCTTCCCATCAAATGGACAATTTTCCAATTTCGTCAAAATGTATTTTCATCAGTCCGTTAGACTTCTATACAATATAGCATTTCTATAAACATGATGTAAACCTTCATTACCATTATGCAAGGGCATACCTCTTATCGGGACACCGGTATCCATTAATGACATGACAGAAGGCGACACTACGGGGCGTAACATCCCTCCCCCCATAGGGACATTCATCCATGAATGTTGAGGATATTCTTAACTCTCGAGGGTTCTAAAAATTTCAGCAGAGTTTCCTTAGTAAACAAGACAATCCAAAACCTTCTAAACATCCCAACATATATCCAATGCCACACAGGTCAACATAATAACAAAACAACTTCAACTAGGCCTCACATGACCAAATATATATGCAAGAATTGAAGAGGGTTAGCCATAGCTCACCTTAACTATCCTTTGTTGTACTATGAGTTGTATCTACCATATTCGTGCCCACATTATCACCTAAGCAAGGTATATAAAGTAAGGTCGATAAATGAAGTAAGGATAAGGTGACCCTGTAGAACGAGTGTCAGTATAAACCTGAATACTGAAGCAAGTAAGGATATTTGGATCTCATATCTTCTTCGGCCTCCCAAGTCATCTCTTCTAATTTTTATTCCTCCATAGCACCTTAACAGAGGCAATTTCCTTAGTTCTCAGTCTCCGAACTTGACGATCTAGAATGGCTACCAAAGTCTCTTTATAGGTTAAATCCTCAGTGATCTGCACATCCTCTACAGGAATAATATAGGAGGGATATCCTATGCATTTACGCAACATCGACACATGGAATATCGGGTGAACTACTTCCTATTCTGAAGGTAGTTTAAGGTCATAAGCCATTCGGCCTATCCTGCGGATGATTTATATGGCCTGACGTATATGGGGATAAGTTTTCCTTTCTTGCCAAGCTTCATAACTCCTTTCATTGAAGAAACCGTTAAGAATACCCAATCGCCAATTGTAAATTCCAAATCGCAGCGTCGAATATCTAAATAAGATTTCTGTCGACTCTGAGTAGTAAATAGGCGTTATTGAATTGACATTACTTTCTCCATAGATTGATGAACTAAATCGGGACCTAGTAACCCGGCTTCACCCACTTCAAACCAGCTAATTGGGGATCTATACTTTCACCCATATTGATGCTGGAATTATAGTTGTTATTGTAAGAGAACTCAATAAGGGCAAATGATCATCCCAATTACCCTTGAATTCAAATGCACAAGCCCATAGCATTTCCTCGAGTGTCTGGATTGTTCGCTCAACCTGACCGTCGATCTGTGGACTGAAGGTTGTGCTAAGGTTCACTTGGGTGCCTAAACCTTTATGAAACAACCTCCAAAAGCAAGCCGTAATTTGAGCACCCCTATCATATATGATATCGACTGGAACACCATGCAATCAAACTATTTCCTTGATATACAGCTTGCCGTAATCCTCCGTCGGGAAAGTGTATGAATAGGTAGAAAATGGGCCAATTTCATAAGTTTGTCATTGATAACCCAAATAGAATCGAACATTCGATAAGACCGGGGTAACCTAGTGATTAAATCCATATTAATCATTTCCCATTTCCAAGTAGGGATTTCAATATTTTGAATCAAGCCCCCAGGCTTCTAACGCTCGATCTTAATTCTTTGACCCTTCGGCCATTGAGTTGCAAATGCTATGATATCATTCTTGATGTCATTCTCTCAGTAAACCCGTCAGAGGTCATGGTACATTTTTGTCGATCCAGGGTGAATGGAATATCTGGACGGGTGGATCTCAACCATAATTTGCTCTCAGAGTCCTCCTACGCTTGGTACACATAGTCGACCCTGATATCTAAGGAATCCATCTCTTGTACGTTCCAACATCGGCTTATTTTGTAGAGGAATCCCCTCTTTCATTTGGACAAACTTGGTGATGTAAAATTCCCCGGGAACTCAAAGTTCAAATTTAGTCCTCGAGTGGATAAGTCCCAAACTCCTAAGATGGTCGATCAACCAATGATAATGTTCTTATTATGGCATGGGAAATGTAATGGAATTGGACATGTTACGTGAACATTCAAGAACATATTAATATTCGTCTTTGTATGTAGGTCTTGGCCGAAGACCATGCTTTTATTTTAGCTTATCTTTTACTTACTAGCTTAGCTATTTGCTTAGGACATAGTATGCCACTTAATAACTACCTTAGGACACAATTAGTAAGCCATGTAAAGAGTGGCAAGGCCGAGAGTCTTCCAATAAGGTGACTAGGCCAAAAAATCTTCCGAAGGGGTGAATAGGCCGTGAGTTGGAGGACAAGTTGGCAAGGACAAGGGACATCTAGAAGATAATGATTTAAAGGATATAATTTATGGACTAACAAACTCACGAATTTGGCTACATTGAAGAGCTCAAAATCGGCCAAGGGGAAGTGCAAGTGTTGGTCGAATTGATCATCCAAATAAATACCATAAATGGAAGCTTCCAATACATTCCAAGAAGATGAGGTTGTCGGAAGAATCAAGCTCATGAATATTGTTACATGGGAGACAACAATTTTGTCCTAGGGAAGAGGAAGGGTAGGACGAAGTCCCTTGGTCACCAAGTCAATCCAAATGCATTCACACTAGGTGTTAGTTTGTGTCTTTTCAATTTCTTTTTAGAATAGACTATTTAGTACTATAAATAGAGGCCTTAGGCCATTGTAAAATAGAGATTGATTGATATATAAAAGTGAGTTTTTCCTCAATAGCTAATTGTATACACTTGTATGTGTCTACTTTTAGTTGGTCCTTGTGTGGGCCTTGGTTCTTGTGTGAGCCAACCCCTTAGTGTAAGTTCAAGCTAGGACTTGTGTGACATAGTTAAACCCAAGATAAGGTTTCCCTTTTGTGTAAGCTTGGTTAAGACTATGTGACTTAACTAAGTCCAAACATAAGGAACCCCCTTCAGTGGTAAGTAGATGTTGGAGCTTGTGTGACCCAACTGAACCTAAGCCAAAGGGTCTATCATAAGGATTCTGACCATCCTTACTTGGTTTGCATTCGGGCTTGTACTTAGCAACCCCAATTAAGTCCTTGTTAAATTGGTCACCCTCATCAAGGTGTCGACTTGGGAATTAAAACCCCCTTGTCGTTATCCTTACCATATCGACCGTACCTCACTTGAACCATACCGACCGATCTAACACTTAACCAAATCAATCCTAAACTCACCTGAGGTTGCTACTCGCAACTTGTGTGCAACCCTTGTCCGTACCACCAAATACTGATCACCCTCACCTCCCACAACACCTAATAAACACTCACAATACACGCCAACACCCGAAACCAAACATACCTCCCCGTTCAAACCCAACAACACCAAACAGTCTACAAAGATAACCCTTATCGGAAGCTCACTGGTTCGGTTTAGTTCTGACACCCTCCACCATCACACCACCGAACCCCAATCACCACTATAACCCTTAACGTATATATAACAACCCCACAAAAGTCATAAGTCCGTTTCCAAGCACAACTACCCGAAATATCCACCAAACACCACTATATTCGGCCAAACTGAGAACCACTTTTTGAGTCCTATTTTCGAGTCGACCCAAATATACCCGACACCTGACCCACTTACAAAACAACACCCTCATTACATACATCAGATTAGTATCAGATCCAAGCGTTCCCATCCCATGCATCAACGCTATGGCTTACTCAAAACAAGAGTATTGGAGGATCGCATGTGACGTTATGGCCGAACGTGCTCAAGCCTTAAGAAAGGAACTTGCGGATCATGCCGTGATAATTAATGTAAAATCTGAGGTTGTGAAAAATAGCCTAAGACATGAACATTTAGTACTCCAACATGTGTTGGAGGATTAAATTGAAACACATGAGGAGACTCAAAAGGTTCAACTCTTTTACACACGATGTAAAGTAAAGGATAGATTGTGTAGCATGATTATTGATGAAAGAAGTAGTCTCAACTTGACCTCCGTGAAAATGGTGGAAACGTTAGAACTACCCACCCGCAAGAATCCTAACCCGTAAACTCTCCAATGGGTGAACCAAGACGAAAAGCTAAGAATCATAAGACAAACTCTTCTTAGCTTTCGGATTGGAACATATGAAGATAAGATATGGTGTGACATACTCCCCATGGATGCATGTAATATTTTATTGGGACAACCATGGCAACTTGATTGAAAGGTGCAACATAATAGAGAGAGAAATAGCTATTCTCTTCGGAGTAATGACAAGAAAATCCAGTTGTTGCCAATGCCACCTAGTGAGGTGTAGGCTATGAGAATCCGAAGTGAGATGAAACGCAAAGCCCAAGCTCTCTCACTTGATGCACGGAGGATTAAGGAGGAATCAAAGAAGGGGAGTCCTATGGACTCATTGGTATGTGAGGAATGTCTCGGCGGAGACACGAGGGGAGATGTAAATCCAAGGGAAGCAGTGAAGGAACTTCTTGAGTGTATATGTATGGATGATCTTACAACCGTCCCACCACCGATGGAAAGTACTGAATCTACTCTTGGTTTATTTCCAAAAGGTTCATTACCCGGCTGTGATTCAAAAAGTGCAACAACGTATACAAGAACCACTAGACGAGGAATTTGTGGTGCCACATGGATCACGGTTGTTTCCAAGCTCTTCCATGAGCTGTGTGCAGCAAATACTCTCTTCCTCTATTAGATTCATAACCTCACCCGAAGGGATGCATGAGAATCCATACACAATGGAACTTATCACATCCCGGAGTACTAATGTAAGTAGGGAAAGAAACTCACACGACTTGACTTCTTCTTGCCAACATTCCATCCAAGTCTTTGGTCCTTTTGCTGCCCCTATTCTGAAGGTTGAGGTACAAGGAGGAGTTTTCCGAAATGTTAAAAGAATTGGTGTCAGTACTGGCTCAATTCAAGGCAAGGGATCCATTGCCTTCTCTAGTGGAAGATTGGTGGGCACACGGGTTAAGTATCGTACCTACCACGAGGGATTTTATTTGGTGAGAACCTTGGACAAAAGGGAACGTTTTGTTTGATTTGGATTGTATTCGGACCGTGTGGTTTTACTACGCTTACGGAAGTAAGAAACAATCTAATGCCAAGGACAGATAGCCCTTGCCAGACCTTGGTCCAGTTCGAGAGAAGTACCTACAACGAAAAACTTCCAGGTGCATATGGAGGTTCAACATTTCGTGTTAAAAGCTTATCCTAATATTTAAGTGACTAGAATTCAAGGAAGAATTCTTTCAAAGAAGGGGAGATTGATCTAAAAATCCCTGGGAGCTCAAGGTACCAATTTGTTCCTCGAGTGGATAAGTCTGGAATTCCAAAAATGGTTGATCAACCTATGATAATGTGTTTATTATGGCATATGAAATCGAATGGAATTGGACTTTTACGTGAGAACATATTTATATTCAGCTTTGTATGTAGGTCTTGACCGAAGACCACGCTTTTCTTTTAGTTTATATTTTACTTACTAGCTTAGCACATAGTATGCCACGCAATAACTACCTTAGGAAATAATTAGTAAGCCATGTAGAGTGTGACAAGGCCGAGAGTCATCCAATAAGGTGACTAGGCCAAAATGTCTTCCAAAGGCGTGACTAAGGCGTGAGTTTGCAAGGACAATGGACATCTAGAAGATGGGGATTTCAAGGAGAGAATTTATTGACTAACAAACTCATAAATTTGGCCACATTGAAGAGCTCAAAATCGGCCAAGGGGAAGTGCAAGTATTGGTCGAATTGATCATCAAAATAAATACCAAGAATGGAAGCTTCCAACACATTCCAAGAAGATGGGGTTGTTGGAAGATTCAAGTTCATGAATATTGGTACATAGGAGACAATAATTTGGGCCTAGAGAAGATGAAGGGTTGGCCGAACTCCCTTGGTCACCAAGTCAATCCAAATGCGTTCACACTAGGTGTTAGTTTGTGTCTTTTCAATTGCTTTCTAGAATAGTCTATTTAGTACTATAAATAGAGATCTTAGGCCATTGTAAAATAGAGATTGATTGATATATAAAAGTGAGTTTTTCCTCAATAGCTAATTGTATACACTTGTGAGGCAACCCCTTAGTGTAAGATGAAGCTAGGACTTGTATGACCTAGTTAAACCCAAGCTAAGGTTTCCCTTTTAGTGTAAGCTTGGTTAAGACTGTGTGATTTAACTAAGTCCAAACATAAGGAACCCCCTTCGGTGGTAAGTAGATGCTGGAGCTTGTGTGATCCAACCGAACCAAAGCCAAAGGGTCTATCATAAGGATTCCGACCATCCTTACTTGGTTTGCGTTCGGGCTTGTACTTAGCAACACCGATCAAGTCCTTGTTAAATTGGACACCCTCATCAAGGTGTCGACTTGGAAATTAAAACCCCCTTGTCATTATCCTTACCATATCGATCGTACCTCACATGAACCATACCGACCGATCCAACACTCATCCAAATCAATGCTAAACTCACACGAGGTTGCTACTCGAAACTCGTGTGTAAACCTTATCCATACCACCAAATACTGATCACCCTAACCTCCCACAGAACCTCATAAACACTCACAATAAACTCCAACACCCGTAACCAAGCATACCACCCCGTTCAAACCCAACAACACCAAACAGTCCACAAACTTAACCGTTATCGGAAGCTCACTGGTTCAGTTCGGTTCTAACACCCTCCACCATCTCACCACCGAACCCCAACCACCACTATAACTCTAAACGTCTATGTAACAACCCCACAAAATTCCGAAGTCCCTTTCTAAGCACAACTACCCGAAAAAGCCACCAAAGACCTCCATATCCGGCAAAACCGAGAACCACTTTTTGAGTCCTATTTTCGGGTCGACCCAAATATACACGACGTCTGACCCAATTACACAACAACACCCTCCTTACATACATCATCTTATTATCATATCCAAGCGTTCTCGTCCCATGCATCAACGCTATGGCTTACTCAAAACAAGAATATTGGAGGATCGCATGTGACATTTTGGCCGAACGTGCTCAAGCCATAAGAAAGGAACTTCTGAATCATGCCGTGATAAATAATGTTAAATATGGGGTTGTGAACATGAACATTTAGTACTCCAACATGTGTTAGAGGATTAAATTGAAACACATGAGGAGACTCAAAAGGTACAACTCTTTTACACACGATGTAAAGTAAATGATAGATTGTGTAACATGATTATTGATGGAAGAAGTAGTCTCAACTAGACCTCTGTGGAAACGGTGGAAATGTTAGAACTACCCACCCGCAAAAATCCTAACCCGTAAACTCTCCAATAGGTGAACCAAGACGAAAAGCTAAGAATCATAAGACAAACTCTTCTTAGCTTTCGGATTGGAACATATGAAGATAAGATATGGTGTGACATACTCCCCATGGATGCATGTAATATTTTATTGGGACAACCATGGAAACTTGATTGAAAGGTGCAACATGATAGAGAGAGAAATAGCTATTCTCTTCGGAGTAATGACAAGAAAATCCAGTTGTTCCCAATGCCACCTAGTGAGGTGTAGGCTATGAGAATCCGAAGTGAGATGAAATGCAAAGCCGAAGCTCTCTCACTTGATGCATGGAGGATTAAGGAGGAATCAAAGAAGGAGAGTCCTATGGACTCATTGGTATGTGAGGAATTTCTCGGCGGAGACACGAGGGGAGATGTAAATCCAAGGGAAGTAGTGAAAGAACATCTTGAGGATATATGTATGGATGATCATACAACCGTCCCACCACCGATGGAAAGTACTGAATCTACTCTTGGTTTATTTCCAAAAGGTTCATTACTCAATCCCCAAGCTTGTGAAGATAACCTGGTTGTGATTCAAAAAGTGCAACAACGTATACAAGAACCACTAGACGAGGAATTTGTGGTGCCACTTGGATCACGGTTGTTTCCAAGCTCTTCCATGAGCTGTGTGCAGCAAATACTCTCTTCATATATTAGATCCATAACCTCACCCGAAGGGATGCATGAGAATCCATACACAATGGAACTTATCACATCCCAGCATACTAATGTAAGTGGGGAAAGAAACTCACACGACTTGACTTCTTCTTGCCAACATTCCATCCAAGTCTTTGGTCCTTTTGCTGCCCCTATTCTGAAGGTTGAGGTACAAGGAGGAGTTGTCCGAAATGTTAAAAGAATTGGTGTCAGTACTGGCTCAATTCAAGGCAAGGGATCCATTGCCTTCTCTAGTGGAAGATTGGTGGGCACACGGGTTAAGTATCGTACCTACCACGAGGGATTTTATTTGGTGAGAACCTTGGACAAAAGGGAACGTTTTGTTTGATTTGGATTGTATTCGGACCGGGTGGTTTTACTACGCTTACGGAAGTAAGAAACAATCTAATGCCAAGGACAGATAGCCATTGCCAGACCTTGGTCCAGTTCGAGAGAAGTACCTACAACGAAAATCTTCCAGGTGCATATGGAGGTTCAACATTTCGTGTTAAAAGCTTATCCTAATATTTAAGTGACTAGAATTCAAGGAAGAATTCTTTCAAAGAAGGGGAGATTGATCTAAAAATCCCTGGGAGCTCAAGGTACCAATTTGTTCCTCGAGTGGATAAGTCTGGAATTCCAAAAATGGTTGATCAACCTATGATAATGTGTTTATTATGGCATGTGAAATCGAATGGAATTGGACTTTTACGTGAGAACATATTTATATTCAGCTTTGTATGTAGGTCTTGACCGAAGACCACGCTTTTCTTTTAGTTTATATTTTACTTACTAGCTTAGCACATAGTATGCCACGCAATAACTACCTTAGGAAACAATTAGTAAGCCATGTAGAGTGTGACAAGGCCGAGAGTCATCCAATAAGGTGACTAGGCCAAAATGTCTTCCAAAGGCGTGACTAGGGCGTGAGTTTGCAAGGACAATGGACATCTAGAAGATGGGGATTTCAAGGAGAGAATTTATTGACTAACAAACTCATAAATTTGGCCACATTGAAGAGCTCAAAATCGGCCAAGGGGAAGTGCAAGTATTGGTCGAATTGATCATCAAAATAAATACCAAGAATGGAAGCTTCCAACACATTCCAAGAAGATGGGGTTGTTGGAAGATTCAAGTTCATGAATATTGTTACATAGGAGACAATAATTTGGGCCTAGAGAAGATGAAGGGTCGAACTCCCTTGGTCACCAAGTCAATCCAAATGCGTTCACACTAGGTGTTAGTTTGTGTCTTTTCAATTGCTTTCTAGAATAGTCTATTTAGTACTATAAATAGAGATCTTAGGCCATTGTAAAATAGAGATTGATTGATATATAAAAGTGAGTTTTTCCTCAATAGCTAATTGTATACACTTGTGAGGCAACCCCTTAGTGTAAGATGAAGCTAGGACTTGTATGACCTAGTTAAACCCAAGCTAAGGTTTCCCTTTTAGTGTAAGCTTGGTTAAGACTGTGTGATTTAACTAAGTCCAAACATAAGGAACCCCCTTCGGTGGTAAGTAGATGCTGGAGCTTGTGTGATCCAACCGAACCAAAGCCAAAGGGTCTATCATAAGGATTCCGACCATCCTTACTTGGTTTGCGTTCGGGCTTGTACTTAGCAACACCGATCAAGTCCTTGTTAAATTGGACACCCTCATCAAGGTGTCGACTTGGAAATTAAAAACCCCTTGTCATTATCCTTACCATATCGATCGTACCTCACATGAACCATACCGACCGATCCAACACTCATCCAAATCAATGCTAAACTCACACGAGGTTGCTACTCGAAACTCGTGTGTAAACCTTATCCATACCACCAAATACTGATCACCCTAACCTCCCACAGAACCTCATAAACACTCACAATAAACTCCAACACCCGTAACCAAGCATACCACCCCGTTCAAACCCAACAACACCAAACAGTCCACAAACTTAACCGTTATCGGAAGCTCACTGGTTCAGTTCGGTTCTAACACCCTCCACCATCTCACCACCGAACCCCAACCACCACTATAACTCTAAACGTCTATGTAACAACCCCACAAAATTCCGAAGTCCCTTTCTAAGCACAACTACCCGAAAAAGCCACCAAAGACCTCCATATCCGGCAAAACCGAGAACCACTTTTTGAGTCCTATTTTCGGGTCGACCCAAATATACACGACGTCTGACCCAATTACACAACAACACCCTCCTTACATACATCATCTTATTATCATATCCAAGCATTCTCGTCCCATGCATCAACGCTATGGCTTACTCAAAATAAGAATATTGGAGGATCGCATGTGACGTTTTGGCCGAACGTGCTCAAGCCATAAGAAAGGAACTTCCGGATCATGCCGTGATAAATAATGTTAAATATGGGGTTGTGAACATGAACATTTAGTACTCCAACATGTGTTAGAGGATTAAATTGAAACACATGAGGAGACTCAAAAGGTACAACTCTTTTACACACGATGTAAAGTAAATGATAGATTGTGTAACATGATTATTGATGGAAGAAGTAGTCTCAACTAGACCTCCGTGGAAACGGTGGAAATGTTAGAACTACCCACCCGCAAAAATCCTAACCCGTAAACTCTCCAATAGGTGAACCAAGACGAAAAGCTAAGAATCATAAGACAAACTCTTCTTAGCTTTCGGATTGGAACATATGAAGATAAGATATGGTGTGACATACTCCCCATGGATGCATGTAATATTTTATTGGGACAACCATGGAAACTTGATTGAAAGGTGCAACATGATAGAGAGAGAAATAGCTATTCTCTTCGGAGTAATGACAAGAAAATCCAGTTGTTTCCAATGCCACCTAGTGAGGTGTAGGCTATGAGAATCCGAAGTGAGATGAAACGCAAAGCCGAAGCTCTCTCACTTGATGCATGGAGGATTAAGGAGGAATCAAAGAAGGAGAGTCCTATGGACTCATTGGTATGTGAGGAATTTCTCGGCGGAGACACGAGGGGAGATGTAAATCCAAGGGAAGTAGTGAAAGAACATCTTGAGGATATATGTATGGATGATCATACAACCGTCCCACCACCGATGGAAAGTACTGAATCTACTCTTGGTTTATTTCCAAAAGGTTCATTACTCAATCCCCAAGCTTGTGAAGATAACCTGGTTGTGATTCAAAAAGTGCAAAAACGTATACAAAAACCACTAGACGAGGAATTTGTGGTGCCACTTGGATCACGGTTGTTTCCAAGCTCTTCCATGAGCTGTGTGCAGCAAATACTCTCTTCCTATATTAGATCCATAACCTCACCCGAAGGGATGCATGAGAATCCATACACAATGGAACTTATCACATCCCAGCATACTAATGTAAGTGGGGAAAGAAACTCACACGACTTGACTTCTTCTTGCCAACATTCCATCCAAGTCTTTGGTCCTTTTGCTGCCCCTATTCTGAAGGTTGAGGTACAAGGAGGAGTTGTCCGAAATGTTAAAAGAATTGGTGTCAGTACTGGCTCAATTCAAGGCAAGTGATCCATTGCCTTCTCTAGTGGAAGATTGGTGGGCACACGGGTTAAGTATCGTACCTACCACGTGGGATTTTATTTGGTGAGAACCTTGGACAAAAGGGAACGTTTTGTTTGATTTGGATTGTATTCGGACCGTGTGGTTTTACTACGCTTACGGAAGTAAGAAACAATCTAATGCCAAGGACAGATAGCCCTTGCCAGACCTTGGTCCAGTTCGAGAGAAGTACCTACAACGAAAATCTTCCAGGTGCATATGGAGGTTCAACATTTCATGTTAAAAATTTATCCTAATATTTAAGTGACTAAAATTCAAGGAAGAATTCTTTCAAAGAAGGGGAGATTGATCTAAAAATCCCTGGGAGCTCAAGGTACCAATTTGTTCCTCGAGTGGATAAGTCTGGAATTCCAAAAATGGTTGATCAACCTATGATAATGTGTTTATTATGGCATGTGAAATCGAATGGAATTGGACTTTTACGTGAGAACATATTTATATTCAGCTTTGTATATAGGTCTTGACCGAAGACCATGCTTTTCTTTTAGTTTATATTTTACTTACTAGCTTAGCACATAGTATGCCACGCAATAACTACCTTAGGAAACAATTAGTAAGCCATGTAGAGGGTGACAAGGCCGAGAGTCATCCAATAAGGTGACTAGGCCAAAATGTCTTCCAAAGGCGTGACTAGGGCGTGAGTTTGCAAGGACAATGGACATCTAGAAGATGGGGATTTCAAGGAGAGAATTTATTGACTAACAAACTCATAAATTTGGCCACATTGAAGAGCTCAAAATCGGCCAAGGGGAAGTGCAAGTATTGGTCGAATTGATCATCAAAATAAATACCAAGAATGGAAGCTTCCAACACATTCCAAGAAGATGGGGTTGTTGGAAGATTCAAGTTCATGAATATTGTTACTTAGGAGACAATAATTTTGGCCTAGGGAAGATGAAGGGTTGGCCGAACTCCTTTGGTCACCAAGTCAATCCAAATGCGTTCACACTAGGTGTTAGTTTGTGTCTTTTCAATTGCTTTCTAGAATAGTCTATTTAGTACTATAAATAGAGGTCTTAGGCCATTGTAAAATAGATATTGATTGATATATAAAAGTGAGTTTTTCCTCAATAGCTAATTGTATACACTTGTGAGGCAACCCCTTAGTGTAAGATGAAGCTAGGACTTGTATGACCTAGTTAAACCCAAGCTAAGGTTTCCCTTTTTGTGTAAGCTTGGTTAAGAATGTGTGATTTAACTAACTCCAAACATAAGGAACCCCCTTCGGTGGTAAGTAGATGCTGGAGCTTGTGTGATCCAACCGAACCTAAGCCAAAGGGTCTATCATAAGGATTCCGACTATCCTTACTTGGTTTGCATTCGGGCTTGTACTTAGCAACACTGATCAAGTCCTTGTTAAATTGGTCACCCTCATCAAGATGTCGACTTGGAAATTAAAAACCCATTGACATTATCCTTACCATACCGACCGTACCTCACTTGAACCATACCGACCGATCCAACACTCATCCAAATCAATGCTAAACTCACACGAGGTTGCTACTCGCAACTCGTGTGTAAACCTTATCCATACCACCAAATACTGATCACCCTAACCTCCCACAGAACCTTATAAACACTCACAATAAACGCCAACACCCGAAACCAAGCATACCACCCCGTTCAAACCCAACAACACCAAACAGTCCACAAACTTAACCGTTATCGGAAGCTCACTGGTTCAGTTCGGTTCTAACACCCTCCACCATCTCACCACTGAACCCCAACCACCACTATAACCCTAAACGTCTATGTAACAATTCCACAAAATTCCGAAGTCCCTTTCTTAGTACAACTACCCGAAAAAGCCACCAAAGACCTCCATATCTGGCCAAACCGAGAACCACTTTTTGAGTCCTATTTTCGGGTCGACCCAAATATACACGACGTCCGACCCAATTACACAACAACACCCTCCTTACATACATCATCTTATTATCATATCCAAGTGTTCCCGTCCCATGCATCAACGCTATGGCTTACTCAAAACAAGAATATTGGAGGATCGCATGTGACGTTTTGGCCGAACGTGCTCAAGCCATAAGAAAGGAACTTGCGGATCATGCCGTGATAAATAATGTTAAATATGGGGTTATGAACATGAACATTTAGTACTCCAACATGTGTTGGAGGATTAAATTGAAACACATGAGGAGACTCAAAAGGTTCAACTCTTTTACACACGATGTAAAGTAAAGGATAGATTGTGTAACATGATTATTGATGGAAGAAGTAGTCTCAACTTGACCTCCGTGAAAACGGTGGAAACGTTAGAACTATCCACCCGCAAGAATCCTAACCCGTAAACTCTCCAATGGGTGAACCAAGACGAAAAGCTAAGAATCATAAGACAAACTCTTCTTAGCTTTCGGATTGGAACATATGAAGATAAGATATGGTGTGACATACTCCCCATGGATGCATGTAATATTTTATTGGGACAACCATGGCAACTTGATTGAAAGGTGCAACATAATAGAGAGAGAAATAGCTATTCTCTTCGGAGTAATGACAAGAAAATCCAGTTGTTGCCAATGCCACCTAGTGAGGTGTAGGCTATGAGAATCCGAAGTGAGATGAAACGCAAAGCCCAAGCTCTCTCACTTGATGCACGGAGGATTAAGGAGGAATCAAAGAAGGGGAGTCCTATGGACTCATTGGTATGTGAGGAATTTCTCGGCGGAGACACGAGGGGAGATGTAAATCCAAGGGAAGCAGTGAAAGAACATCTTGAGGATATATGTATGGATGATCTTACAACCGTCCCACCACCGATGGAAAGTACTGAATCTACTCTTGGTTTATTTCCAATAGGTTCATTACTCAATCCCCAAGCTTGTGAAGATAACCTGGTTGTGATTCAAAAAGTGCAACAACGTATACAAAAACCACTAGACGAGGAATTTGTGGTGCCACTTGGATCACGGTTGTTTCCAAGCTCTTCCATGAGCTGTGTGCAGCAAATACTCTCTTCCTCTATTAGATCCATAACCTCACCCGAAGGGATGCATGAGAATCCATACACAATGGAACTTATCACATCCCAGCATACTAATGTAAGTGGGGAAAGAAACTCACACGACTTGACTTCTTCTTGCCAACATTCCATCCAAGTCTTTGGTCCTTTTGCTGCCCCTATTCTGAAAGTTGAGGTACAAGGAGGAGTTGTCCGAAATGTTAAAAGAATTGGTGTCAGTACTGGCTCAATTCAAGGCAAGTGATCCATTGCCTTCTCTAGTGGAAGATTGGTGGGCACACGGGTTAAGTATCGTACCTACCACGTGGGATTTTATTTGGTGAGAACCTTGGACAAAAGGGAACGTTTTGTTTGATTTGGATTGTATTCGGACCGTGTGGTTTTACTACGCTTACGGAAGTAAGAAACAATCTAATGCCAAGGACAGATAGCCCTTGCCAGACCTTGGTCCAGTTCGAGAGAAGTACCTACAACGAAAATCTTCCAGGTGCATATGGAGGTTCAACATTTCATGTTAAAAGTTTATCCTAATATTTAAGTGACTAAAATTCAAGGAAGAATTCTTTCAAAGAAGGGGAGATTGATCTAAAAATCCCTGGGAGCTCAAGGTACCAATTTGTTCCTCGAGTGGATAAGTCTGGAATTCCAAAAATGGTTGATCAACCTATGATAATGTGTTTATTATGGCATGTGAAATCGAATGGAATTGGACTTTTACGTGAGAACATATTTATATTCAGCTTTGTATGTAGGTCTTGACCGAAGACCACGCTTTTCTTTTAGTTTATATTTTACTTACTAGCTTAGCACATAGTATGCCACGCAATAACTACCTTAGGAAACAATTAGTAAGCCATGTAGAGGGTGACAAGGCCGAGAGTCATCCAACAAGGTGACTAGGCCAAAATGTCTTCCAAAGGCGTGACTAGGGCGTGAGTTTGCAAGGACAATGGACATCTAGAAGATGGGGATTTCAAGGAGAGAATTTATTGACTAACAAACTCATAAATTTGGCCACATTGAAGAGCTCAAAATCGGCCAAGGGGAAGTGCAAGTATTGGTCGAATTGATCATCAAAATAAAACCAAGAATGGAAGCTTCCAACACATTCCACGAAGATGGGGTTGTTGGAAGAATCATGATCATGAATATTGTTACATAGGAGACAATAATTTTGGCCTAGGGAAGATGAAGGGTTGGCCGAACTCCCTTGGTCACCAAGTCAATCCAAATGCGTTCACACTAGGTGTTAGTTTGTGTCTTTTCAATTGCTTTCTAGAATAGTCTATTTAGTACTATAAATAGAGGTCTTAGGCCATTGTAAAATAGAGATTGATTGATATATAAAAGTGAGTTTTTCCTCAATAGCTAATTGTATACACTTGTGAGGCAACCCCTTAGTGTAAGATGAAGCTAGGACTTGTATGACCTAGTTAAACCCAAGCTAAGGTTTCCCTTTTAGTGTAAGCTTGGTTAAGACTGTGTGATTTAACTAAGTCCAAACATAAGGAACCCCCTTCGGTGGTAAGTAGATGCTGGAGCTTGTGTGATCCAACCGAACCAAAGCCAAAGGGTCTATCATAAGGATTCCGACCATCCTTACTTGGTTTGCGTTCGGGCTTGTACTTAGCAACACCAATCAAGTCCTTGTTAAATTGGACACCCTCATCAAGGTGTCGACTTGGAAATTAAAAACCCCTCGTCATTATCCTTACCATATCGACCGTACCTCACATGAACCATACCGACCGATCCAACACTCATCCAAATCAATGCTAAACTCACATGAGGTTGCTACTTGCAACTCGTGTGTAGCCCTTATCCATACCACCAAATACTAATAACCCTCACGTCCCACAGTACCTCATAAACACTCACAATAAACGCCAATACCCAAAACCAAGCATACCACCCCGTTCAAACCCAACAACACCAAATAGTTCACAAAGTTAACCGTTATCGGAAGCTCACTGGTTCAGTTCGGTTCTAACACCCTCCACCATCTCACCACCGAACCCCAACCACCACTACAACTCTAAACGTCTAATTAACAACCCAACAAAATTCTGAAGTCCGTTTCTAAGCACAACTACCCGAAATCTCACCAAAGACCACCATATCCGGCCAAATCGAGAACAACTTTTTGAGTCATATTTTCGGGTCGACCCAAATATACACGACACCCGACCCAATTACACAACAACACCATCCTTACATACATCATTTTAGTATCAGATCCAAGCGTTCCCGTCCCATGCATCAACGCTATGGCTTACTCAAAAGAAGAATATTGGAGGATCGCATTTGACGTTTTGGCCGAACGTGCTCAAGCCATAAGAAAGGAACTTGCGGATCATGCAGTGATAAATAATGTTAAATATGGGGTTGTGAAAAATATCCCAAGACATGAACATTTAGTACTCCAACATGTGTTGGAGGATTAAATTGAAACACATTAGGAGACTCAAAAGGTTCAACTATTTTACACACGATGTAAAGTAAAGGATAGATTGTGTAACATGATTATTGATGGAAGAAGTAGTCTCAACTTGACCTCCGTGAAAACGGTGTAAAAGTTAGAACTACCCACCCGCAAGAATCCTAACCCGTAAATTCTCCAATGGGTGAACCAAGACGAAAAGCTAAGAATCATAAGACAAACTCTTCTTAGCTTTCAGATTGGAACATATGAAGATAAGATATGGTGTGACATACTCCCCATGGATGCATGTAATATTTTATTGGGACAACCATGGCAACTTGATTGAAAGGTGCAACATGATAGAGAGAGAAATATCTATTCTCTTCGGAGTAATGACAATAAAATCCAGTTGTTGCCAATGCCACCTAGTGAGGTGTAGGCTATGAGAATCCGAAGTGAGGTGAAATGCAAAGCCGAAGCTCTCTCACTTGATGCACGGAGGATGAAGGAGGAATCAAAGAAGGGGAGTCATATGGACTCATTGGTATGTGAGGAATGTCTCGGCGGAGACACGAGGGGAGATGTAAATCCAAGGGAACCCGTGAAGGAACTTCTTGAGGATATATGTATGGATGATCTTACAACCGTCCCACCACCGATGGAAAGTACTGAATCTACTCTTGGTTTATTTCCAAAAGATTCATTACTCAATCCCCAAGCTTGTGAAGATAACCCTGTTGTTATTAAAGAAGTGCAACAACGTATACAAGAACTACTAGATGATGAATTTGTGGTGCCACTTGCATCACGGTTGTTTCCAAGCTCTTCCATGAGTTGTGTGCAGCAAATACTCTCTTCCTCTATTAGATCCATAACCTCACCCGAAGGGATGCATGAGAATCCATACACAATGGAACTTATCACATCCCAGCGTACTAATGTAAGTGGGGAAAGAAACTCACACGACTTGACTTCTTCTTGCCAACATTCCATCCAAGTCTTTGGTCCTTTTCCTGCCCCTATTCGGAAGGTTGAGGTACAAGGAGGAGTTGTCCGTGATGTTAAAAGAATTGGTATTAGTACTGGCTCAATTCAAGACAAGGGATCCATTGCCTTCTCTAGTGGACAAAAGGGAACGTTTTGTTTGGTTTGTATTGTATTCGGACCGTGTGGTATGACTACGCTTACGGAAGTAAGAAACAATCTAATGCCAAGGACAGATAGCCCTTGCCAGACCTTCGTCTGGTTCGAGAGAAGTACCTACAACAAAAATCTTCCAGGTGCATATGGAGGTACAACATTTCATGTTAAAAGCTTATCCTAATATTTAAGTGACTAGAATTCAAGGACGAATTCTTTCAAAGAAAAGGAGATTGATGTAAAAATCCCTGGGAGCTCAAGGTACCAATTTGTTCCTCGAGTAGATAAGTCTGGAATTCCAAAAATGGTTGATCAACCTATGATAATGTGTTTATTATGGCATGTGGAATGGAATGGAATTGGACTTTTACGTGAGAACATATTTATATTCAGCTTTGTATGTAGGTCTTGACCGAAGACCACGCTTTTCTTTTAGTTTATATTTTACTTACTAGCTTAGCACATAGTATGCCACGTAATAACTACCTTAGGAAACAATTAGTAAGCCATGTAGAGGGTGACAAGGCCGAGAGTCTTCCAATAAGGTGACTAGGCCAAAATGTCTTCCAAAGGCGTGACTAGGGCGTGAGTTTGCAAGGACAATGGACATCTAGAAGATGGGGATTTCAAGGAGAGAATTTATTGACAAACAAACACATAAATTTGGCCACATTGAAGAGCTCAAAATCGGCCGGCCAAGGGGAAGTGCAAGTGTTGATCGAATTGATCATCAAAGTAAATACCAAGAATGGAAGCTTCCAACACATTCCAAGAAGATGGGGTTGTTGGAAGATTCAAGTTCATGAATATTGTTACATAGGAGACAATAATTTCGGCCTAGGGAAGATGAAGGGTTGGCCGAACTCCCTTGGTCACCAAGTCAATCCAAATGCGTTCACACTAGGTGTTAGTTTGTGTCTTTTCAATTGCTTTCAAGAATAGTCTATTTAGTACTATAAATAGAGGTCTTAGGCCATTGTAAAATATAGATTGATTGATATATAAAAGTGAGTTATTCCTCAATAGCTAATTGTATACACTTGTGAGGTAACCCCTTAGTGTAAGATGAAGCTAGGACTTGTATGACCTAGTTAAACCCAAGCTAAGGTTTCCCTTTTTGTGTAAGCTTGGTTAAGACTGTGTGATTTAACTAAGTCCAAACATAAGGAACCCCCTTCGGTGGTAAGTAGATGCTGGAGCTTGTGTGAACCAACCGAACCAAAGCCAAAGGGTCTATCATAAGGATTCCGACCATCCTTGCTTGGTTTGCGTTCGGGCTTGTACTTAGCAACACCAATCAATTCCTTTTTAAATTGGACACCCTCATCAAGGTGTCGACTTGGAAATTAAAAACCCCTTGTCATTATCCTTACCATATCGACCGTACCTCACATGAACCATACCGACCGATCCAACACTCATCCAAATCAATGCTAAACTCACATGAGGTTACTACTCGCAACTCGTGTGTAACCCTTATCCATACCACCAGATCACCCTCACCTCCCACAACACCTCATAAACACTCACAATAAAGGCCAACACCCGAAACCAAGCATACCACCCCGTTCAAACCCAACAACACCCAACAGTCCACAAAGTTAACCGTTATCGGAAGCTCACTGGTTCAGTTCGGTTCTAACACCCGAACCCCAACCACCACTATAATTCTAAATGTGTATACAATAACTTCACAAAATTCCTATGTCCATTTCTAAGCACAACTACCCGAAATAGCCACCAAACACCACCATATTCGGCCAAACTGAGAACCCGAGAACCACTTTTTGAGTCCTATTTTCGGGTCGACCCAAATATACCTGACACCCGACACACTTACACAACAACACCCTCCTTACATACATCATCTTAGTATCATATCCAATCGTTCCTGTCCCATGTATCAACGCTATGGCTTACTCAAAACAAGAATATTGGAGGATCGCATATTACGTTTTGGCCGAATGTGCTCAATCCATAAGAAAGGAACTTGCGTATCATGCCGTGATAAATAATGTGAAATCTGGGGTTGTGAAAAATATCCCAATAAATGAACATTTAGTACTACAACATGTGTTGGAGGATTAAACTGAAACACATGAGGAGACTCAAAAGGTTCAACTCTTGTACACACGATGTAAAATAAAAGATAGATTGTGTAACATGATTATTGATGGAAGAAGTAGTCTCAACTTGACCTCCGTGGAATCGGTGGAAAAGGTAGAACTACCCACCCACAAGAATCCTAACCCGTAAACTCTCCAATGGGTGAACCAAGATGAAAAGCTAAGAATCATAAGACAAACTCTTCTTAGCTTTCGGATTGGAACATATGAAGATAAGATATGGTGTGACATACTCCCCATGGATGCTTGTAATATTTTATTGGTACAACCATGGCAACTTGATTGAAAAGTGCAATATGATAGTGAGAGAAATAGCTATTCTCTTCGGATTAATGACAAAAAAATCCAGTTGTTGCCAATGTCACCTAATGAGGTGTAGGCCATGGGAATCCGAAGTGAGATAAAATGCAAAGTCGAAGCTCTCTCATTTGATGCATGGAGGATGAAGGAGGAATCAAAGAAGGGGAGTCCTATGTACTCATTGCTACGTGAGGAATGTCTCAGCGGAGACACGAGGGGAGATGTAAATCCAAGGTAACCCGTGAAGGAACTTCTTGAGGATATATGTATGGATGATCTTACAACCGTCCCACCACCGATGGAAAGTACTAAATCTACTCTTGGTTTAATTCCAAAAGGTTCATTACTCAATCCCCAAGCTTGTGAAGATAACCCGGTTGTGATTCAAAAAGTGCAACAACGAATACAAGAACCACTAAACGAGGAATTTGTGGTGCCACTTGGATCACGGTTGTTTCCAAGCTCTTCCATGAGCTGTGTACAGCAAATACTCTCTTCCTCTATTAGATCCATAACCTCACCTGAAGGGATGCATGAGAATCCATACACAATGGAACTTATCACATCCCAGCGTACTAATGTAAGTGGGGAAAGAAACTCACACGACTTGACTTCTTCTTGCCAATATTCCATCCAAGTCTTTGGTCCTTTTGCTGCCCCTATTCCGAAGGTTGAGGTACAAGGAGGAGTTGTCCGTGATGTTAAAAGATTTGGTATCAGTACTGGCTCAATTCAAGACAAGAGATCCATTGCCTTCTCTAGTGGAAGATTGGTGGGCACACGGGTTAAGTATCGTACCTACCACGAGGGATTTTATTTGGTGAGAACCTTGGACAAAAGGGAACGTTTTGTTTGGTTTGGATTGTATTCGGACCATGTGGTTTGACTATGCTTAAGGAAGTAAGAAACAATCTAATGCCAATGATAGATAGCCCTTGCCAGACCTTGGTCCGGTTCGAGAGAAGTACCTACAACAAAAATCTTCCAGGTGCACATGCAGGTTCAACATTTCGTGTTAAAAGCTTATCCTAATATTTAAGTGACTATAATTCAAGGACGAAATCTTTCAAAGAAGGGGAGATTGATATAAAAATCCCTCGGAGCTCACAGTACCAATTTGTTCCACGAGTGGATAAGTCAAGAATTCCAAAAATGGTTGATCAACCTATGATAATGTGTTTATTATGGCATGTGAAATGGAATGGAATTGGACTTTTACTTTAGAACATATTTATATTCAGATTTGTATGTAGGTCTTGACCGAAAACCACGCTTTTCTTTTAGTTTATATTTTACTTACTAGCTTAGCTATTAGCTTACCACATAGTATGCCACGTAATAACTACCTTAGGAAACAATTAGTAAGCCATGTAGAGGGTGACAAGGCCGAGAGTCTTCCAAAGGCGTGTCTAGGGCGTGAGTTTGCAAGGACAATGGACATCTAGAAGATGGGGATTTCAAGGAGAGAATTTATTAACTAACAAACTCATAAATTTGTCCACATTGAAGAGCTCAAAATTGGCCAAGGGGAAGTGCAAGTGTTGGTCGAATTGATCATCAAAATAAATACCAAGAATGGAAGCTTCCAACACATTCCAAAAAGATGGGGTTGTTGGAAGATTCAAGTTCATGAATATTGTTACATAGGAGACAATAATTTCGGCCTAGGGAAGATGAAGGGTTGTCCGAACTCCCTTGGTCACCAAATCAATCCAAATACGTTCACACTAGGTGTTAGTTTGTGTCTTTTCAATTGCTTTCAAGAATAGTCTATTTAGTACTATAAATAGGGGTCTTAGGCCATTGTAAAATACAGATTTATTGATATATAAAAGTGAGTTATTCCTCAATAGCTAATTGTATACACTTGTGAGGCAACCCCTTAGTGTAAGATGAAGCTAGGACTTGTATGTCCTAGTTAAACCCAAGCTAAGGTTTCCCTTTTTGTGTAAGCTTGGTTAAGACTATGTGATTCAACTAAGTCAAAAAATAAGGAACCCCCTTTGGTGGTAAGTAGATTTTGGAGCTTGTGTGATCCAACCGAACCTAATCCAAAGGGTCTATCATAAGGATTCCGACCATCCTTACTTGGTTTGCATTCGGGCTTGTACTTAGCCACGCTGATCAAGTCCTTGTTAAATTGTTCACCCTCATCAAGATGTCTACTTGGAAATTAAAAACCCCTTGACATTATCCTTACCATAACGACCGTACCTCACTTGAACCATACCGACCAATCCAACACTCATCCAAATCAATGCTAAACTCACATGAGGTTACTACTCGCAACTCGTGTGTAACCCTTATCCATACCACCAGATCACCCTCACCTCCCACAACACCTCATAAACACTCACAATAAAGGCCAACACCCGAAACCAAGCATACCACCCCGTTCAAACCCAACAACACCCAACAGTCCACAAAGTTAACCGTTATCGGAAGCTCACTGGTTCAGTTCGGTTCTAACACCCGAACCCCAACCACCACTATAATTCTAAATGTGTATACAATAACTTCACAATAACACCTCCCACAGCACCTCATAAACACTCACAATAATCTCCAACACCGTAAACCAAGCATACCTCCCCATTCAAACCCAACAACACCAAACAGTCCACAAAGTTAACCCTTATCGGAAGCTCACTGGTTCAGTTCCGTTCTAACACCCTCAACCATCACACCACCGAACCCCAACCACCATTACAAGCCTCAACGTGTATATAACAACCCCAAAAAACTCCAAAGTCCGTTTACAAGCAAAACTACCCGAAACAGCCATCAAACACCACCATATCCGGCCAAACCGAGAACCCGAGAACCACTTTTTCAGTCCTATTTTTGGGTCGCCCCAAATATACCCGACACCCGACCCACTTCCACAACAACACCCTCATTACATACATCATCTTAGTATCAGGTCCAAGCATTCCCTTCCCATGCATCAACGCTATGGATTACTCAAAACAAGTGTATTGGAGGATCGCATGTGACGTTTTGGTCAAACGTGCTCAAGCCATAAGAAAGGAACTTGTGTATCATGCCGTGAAAAATAATGTTAAATCTGGGGTTGTGAAAAATATCCCAAGACATGAACATTTAGTACTCCAACATGTGTTGGAGGATTAAATTGAAACACATGAGGAGACTCAAAAGGTTCAACTCTTTTACACACGATGTAAAGTAAAAGATAGATTGTGTAACATGATTATTGATGGAGGAAGTAGTCTCAACTTGAACTCCGTGGAAACGGTGGAAATATTAGAACTACCTACCCGTAAGAATCCTAACCCTTAAACTCTCCAATGGGTGAACCAAGACGAAAGCTAAGAATAATAAGACAAACTCTTGTTAGCTTTCGGATTGGAACATATGAAGATAAGATATGGTGTAACATACTCCCCAAGGATGCATGTAATATTTTATTGGACAACCATGGCAACTTGATTGAAAGGTGCAACATGATAGAGAGAGCAATAGTTATTCTCTTCGGAGTAATGACAAGAAAATCCAGTTGTTGCCAATGTCACCTAGTGATGTGAAGGCCATGAGAATCCAAAGTGAGATAAAACGCAAAGCCGAAGCTCTCTCCCTTGATGCACAGAGGATGGAGGAGGAATCAAAGAAGGGGAGTCTTATGGACTCATTGGTATGTGTGGAATGTCTCGGTGGAGACACGAGGGGAGATGTAAATCCAAGGGAACCCGTGAAGGAACTTCTTGAGGATATATGTATGGAAGATCTTACAACCGTCCCACCACAGATGGAATGTACTGAATCTACTCTTAGTTTATTTCCAAAAGGTTCATTACTCAATCTCGAAGCTCGTGAAGAAGACCCGGTTGCGGTTAAAGAAGTGCAACAACGTATACAAGAACCACTAGACGAGGAATTTGTGGTGCCACTTGGATCACGGTTGTTTCCAAGCTCTTCCATGAGCTATGTGCACCAAATACTCTAACCATATAATAGATTCATAACCTCACCCGAAGGCACGCATGAGAATCCATACACAATGGAAACTATCTCCTCCCAGCATTCTAATGTAAGTGGGGAAAGAAACTCACATGACTTGACCTCTTCTTGCCAACATTCCATCCTAGTCTTTGGTCCTTTTGCTGCCCTTATTCCGAAGGTTGAGGTAAAAGGAGGAGTTGTCCGTGATGTTAAAAGAATTGGTATCAGTACTGGCTCAATTCAAGACAAGGGATCCATTGCCTTCTCTAGTGGAAGATTGGTGGGCACACGGGTTAAGTCTCGTACCTACCACGAGGGATTTTATTTGGTGAGAACCTTGGACAAAAGGGAACGTTTTGTTTGGTTTGGATTGTATTTGGACCGTGTGGTTTGACTACGCTGCCGGAAGTAAGAAACAATCTAATGCCAAGGACAGATAGACCTTGCCAGACCTTGGTCCTGTTCGAGAGAAGTACCTATAACGAAAATCTTCCAGGTGCATATGGAGGTTCAACATTTCGTGTTAAAAGTTTATCCTAATATTTAAGTGACTAGAATTCAAGGACGAATTCTTTCAAAGAAGGGGATATTGATGTAAAAATCCCTGGGAGCTCAAGGTACCAATTTGTTCCTCGAGTGGGTAAGTCTGGAATTCCAAAGTTTGTTGATCAACCTATGATAATGTGCTTATTACGGCATGGGAAATGGAATGGAATTGGACTTTTACGTGAGAACATGTTTATATTTAGCTTTGTATGTAGGTCTTGGCCGAAGACCATGCTTTCTTTTAGTTTTTATTTTACTTACTAGCTTAGTTATTAGCTTAGGACATAGTATGCAACGTAATAACTACCTTAGGAAACAATTAGTAAGCCATGTACAGGGTGACAAGACCGAGACTCTTCCAATAAGGTGACTAGGACAAAATGTCTTCCAAAGGCGTGACTAGGGCACGAGTTTGGAAAGACAATGGACATCTAGAAGATGGGGATTTCAAGGAGAGTATTTATTGACTAGCAAACTCGTAAATTTGGCCACATTGAAGAGTTCAAACTCGGCCAAGGGGAAGTACAAGTGTTGGTCGAATTGATCATCAAATTACCAAGAATGGAAGCTTCCAACACATTCCACGAAGATGGGGTTGTTGGAAGAATCATGATCATGAATATTGTTACATAGGAGACAATAATTTTGGCCTAGGGAAGATGAAGGGTTGGCCGAACTCCCTTGGTCACCAAGTCAATCCAAATGCGTTCACACTAGGTGTTAGTTATTGTCTTTTCAATTGCTTTCTTGAATAGTCTATTTAGTACTATAAATAGAGGCCTTAGGCCATTGTAAAATAGAGATTGATTGATATATAAAAGTGAGTTTTTCCTCAATAGCTAATTGTATACACTTGTGAGGCAACCCCTTAGTGTAGGTTGAAGCTAGGACTTGTATGACCTAGTTAAACCCAAGCTAAGGTTTCCCTTTTTGTGTAAGCTTGGTTAAGACTGTGTGATTTAACTAAGTCAAAACATAAGGAACCCCCTTCGGTGGTAAGTAGATTTTGGAGCTTGTGTGATCCAACCGAACCTAAGCCAAAGGGTCTATCATAAGGATTCCGACAATCCTTACTTGGTTTGAATTCGAGCTTGTACTTAGCAACCCCGATCAAGTCCTTGTTAAATTGTTCACCCTCATCAAGATGTCGACTTGGAAATTAAAACCCTTTGTCATTATCCTTACCATATCGATCGTACATCACTTGAACCATACCGACCGAATACTGATCACCCACACCTCCCACAACACCTCATAAACACTCACAATAAACTCCAACACCCGAAACCAAGCATACCTCCCCATTCAAACCCAACAACACCAAACAATCCACAAAGTTAACCCTTATCGGAAGCTCACTGGTTCAGTTCATTTCTAACACCATTAACCATCACACCCCCGAACCCCAAGCACTACTACAACCCTCAACGTTTATATAACAACCCCTCAAAACTCCAAAGTCCGTTTCCAAGCACAACTACCCGAAATAGCCGCCACACATCACCATATCCGGCCAAACCGAGAACCCGAGAACAGCTTTTTGAGTCCTGTTTTTAGGTCGACCGATATATACACGACGCCTGACCCACTTACACAACAATACCCTCCTTACTTAAATCACCTTAGTATCATATCCAAGCGTTCCCGTCCCATTCATCAACGCTATGGCTTACTCAAGACAAGAATATTGGAGGATCGCATGTGACGTTTTGGCCGAACGTGTTCAAGCCAAAAGAAAGGAACTTGCGGATCATGCCGTGATAAATAATGTTAAATCTGGGGTTGTGAAAAATATCCCAAGAGATGAACATTTAGTACTCCAACATGTGTTGGAGGATTAAATTGAAACACATGAGGAGACTCAAAAGCTTCAACTATTTTACACACGATGTAAAGTAAAAGATAGATTGTGTAACATGATTATTGATGGAAGAAATGGTCTCAACTTGACCTCCGTGGAAACGGTGGAAAAGTTAGAACTACCCACCCACAAGAATCCTAACACGTACACTCTCCAATGGGTGAACCAAGACGAAAATATAAGAATCATAAGACAAACTCTTGTTATCTTTCGGATTGGAACATATGAAAATAAGATATGGTGTGACATACTCCCCAAGGATGCATGTAATATTTTATTGGACAACCATGGAAACTTGATTGAAAGGTGCAACATGATAGAGAGAGCAATAGTTATTCTCTTCGGAGTAATGACAAGAAAATCCAGTTGTTGCCAATGTCACCTAGTGATGTGTAGGCCATGAAAATCCGACATGAGATGAAACGCAAATCCGAAGCTCTCTCACTTGATGCACGGAGGATGGAGGAGGAATCAAAGAAGGGGAGTCCTATGGACACATTGGTATGTGAGGAATGTCTCGGTGGAGACACGAGGGGAGATGTAAATCCAAGGGAACCCATGAAGGATCTTCTTGAGGATATATGTATGGAAGATCATACAACCGTCCCACCACCGATGGAATGTACTGAATCTACTCTTAGTTTATATCCAAAAGGTTCATTACTCAATCCCAAAGCTTGTGAAGAAGACCTGGTTGCGGTTAAAGAAGTGCAACAACGTATACAAGAACCACTAGACGAGGAATTTGTGGCGCCACTAGGATCACGGTTGTTTCCAAGCTCTTCCATGAGCTCTGTGCACCAAATACTCTGTCCATGTAATAGATCCATAACCTCACCCGAAGGTACGCATGAGAATCCATACACAATGGAAACTATCTCCTCCCAGAATTCTAATGTAAGTGGGGAAAGAAACTCACATGACTTGACCTCTTCTTGCCAACATTCCATCCTAGTCCTTGGTCCTTTTGCTACCCTAATTATGAAGGTTGAGGTACAAGGAGGCGTTGTCCGTGATGTTAAAAGAATTGGTATCAGTACTGGCTCAATTCAAGACAAGGGATCCATTTCCTTCTCTAGTGGAAGATTGGTGGGCACACGGGTTAAGTCTCGTACCTACCACAAGGGATTTTATTTGGTGAGAACCTTGGACAAAAGGGAACGTTTTGTTTGGCTTAGTTTGGTTTGGATTGTATTCGGACCGTGTGGTTTGACTACGCTTACAGAAAGAAGAAATAATCTAATGCCAAGGACGGATAGCCCTTGCCAGACCTTGGTCCGGTTCGAGAGAAGTACCTACAATGAAAATCTTCCAGGTGCATATGGAGGTTCTACATTTCGTCTTAAAAGCTTATCCTGATATTGAAGTGACGAGAATTCGAGGACGAATTCATTCAAAGAAGGGGAGATTGATGTAAAAATCCCTAGGAGCTCAAGGTACCAATTTGGTCCTCGATTGGGTAATTCTGGAATTCCAAAGATGGTTGATCAACCTATGATAATGTGCTTATTACGGCATGGGAAATTGAATGGAATTGGACTTTTACGTGAGAACATGTTTATATTCAGCTTTGTATATAGGTCTTGGCAAAGACCATGCTTTCTTTTAATTTATATTTTACTTACTAGCTTAGCTATTAGCTTAGGACATAGTATGCCACGTAATAACTACCTTAGGAAATAATTAGTAAGCCATGTACAGGGTGACAAGGCCGAGAGTCTTCCAATAAGGTGACTAGGCCAAAATGTCTTCCAAAGGCGTGACTAGGGCATGAGTTTCCAAGGACAATGGATATCTAGAAGATGTGGCTTTCAAGGAGAGAATTTATTGACTAACAAACTCATAAATTTGGCCACATTTAAGAGCTCAAAATCGGCCAAGGGGATCTGCAAGTGTTGGTAGAATTGATCATCAAAATAAATACCAAGAATGGAAGCTTGCAACACATTCCAAGAAGATGGGGTTGTTGGAAGAATCAAGTTCATGAATATTGTTACATAGGAGACAATAATTTTGGCCTAGGGAAGATGAAGGGTTGGCCGAACTCCCTTCGACTCCATGGTGCAGCGCCGCGGCGCTAATGCAATTGCAGAAGAAGAAATGTTTCTGCCCTTGCAGCGCTGCGGCGCTAATGCATTTTGCAGAAGCCGAAAGGCTTCTGCCTCAGTGGCATCGCGACCCTAATGATTAGCACTGCGGCCCCACCTGTCCAGAAACAAAAAAAATAATTCAGAGTTCAGAATGTTTAACCCAAGATTATTATTATACAATATAATTGATAAAGTATACTGTTTATGTGCTAAATGTCAAAATGTTTGTCATTTACATTTCTAGAATAGCGTCCGCTATAACTGTCTGGGTAGGCAGCGCCCAGTGTTTGATTAAACCATCTTATATCATGCATATTGGGTTGACGATTCCCAACTACATGTGTCATTAGTTTTGCATGATTTTAAGATGTCATATTGGATATGGCGTAAAAGAGTTGATCTTGGTTAAAACCCTGAATTAAAATGTTCCCCAAAATTTTAAATACAAGTCTAAATTAAACCGCATCGTCCATTATAATTGTTAGAGTGCAAAATCCTTTTCGGCGATACGAGTATTTATGCCAAAGCATTTTCTCTAAGTCTACGAGGACCCAAACTCTTTTATAGATGTGTTTTAATGTAAAGGTAAATGATAAACTTTTGTGGGTATTTACACCAAAGTGTTTGCTCACAAAGGCCAAATTTGCTTAGATACATAAATGCAATCGTGTAATGGGGTTGACTTTCTTAGACAAATCTTGGCGCCAAAGTGTCGGACTAATCTAAGTACGCAAGATTAAATGTAATATTTGATCAACCAAGAGTTGTAAATAAGTTTTGCAATTGGTTTAGAACCTACCAAGATGTGTTATTGAAGTTATCAGCCAAAGCAAACACGGAGATAGCATAGGTTTGGATCTTGGCCCATTATGACCTCAATTAAAGTAGGTCTGTATTCTACCATGGGGTCGTAGAAGTATGTTAAAATAGTGGGAGCTAATTAAACAAAAGACCTTGTTGATTAGCCTAAATGAATGTGTATAATAGGAAATAGATTTTGAGTTTGATTTTCAGTCTATCTAATTCTTTAGATTATTAAAGATGTCGAGCTTATCGTTGAAAATGTTGATTGAGATGAACAAACTTACTGGACCAAAATACCATGACTGGCTAAGGAATTTGCGAATAGTACTGAGATAAGAGAAAATAGAATACGTGTTGGACACGGTGTTCCCAACAGTCCCTGCGACAGACTCTGCTGAATATGCCTCTTTTGATTAGGATACTTACCAGAAACATCTAGATGATGCCACTTCAGCGCAATGCGTAATGTTGTCTTCCATGTCTATGGAACTTCAGACACAACATGAGAACATGGGGCCCAATGAGATGCTCGAACACTTGAAGAGTCTCTATGACTCTCAATCCCAGACTATGGAATATGAGTTGCTAATAGAACTCTTTAAGTGTAAGCTCAATGAAGGGGGCCAGGTCTTGCAGCATGTGTTGAAGATGATAGGGCTGATAGAGAGGCTTGCTTTAATTGGGACGAAGCTTGAAAAGAATGTCGCTACCGCCCTCATCCTGAACTCTCTCCCTCGTTCCTTTGAGAACTTCATAGTAAATTTCAACATGAATGGAATGAAGGTGACGCTGCCGGAGCTTTACAACATGCTCAAGACCTTTGAGTCCTCCACTTCCAAAGGCAAAGTTGTGCTTATGGTGAGCTCTTCTAGCCGACCCAAGCCGAAAGGCAAGGAATGGTATAAGAAGAAGGGCATAGCAGTCGTTGCGTCCTCAGCTATGAAGCCCAATGGAGGTGTGAAGAAAAAGGTAAATTAGGCTAAGGATGAATGCCTCAACTGCCACAGGAAGGGGCATTGGAAAAAGGACTGCACGGCACCAGGAGGAGGAAAAGCACCAGGTGCTCCTGCCTTTGGTGGATAAGGTATGTACGTCATTAAAATAAATATGTCTATAAATAACTCTCATTCCTGGGTATTTAGATACCGCTTGTGGCTCACACATTTGTACAAATGTGCAGGGGCTAACTGATAGCAGGAAGGTTGGACCAAGGGAGGTAGACCTACACATTGGAAACAGAGCACGAGTAGATGCTGAGCGCGTAGGGACTTATAGATTAAATTTACCTTCCGGCTATTGTTTAGTGTTGAATGATTGCTTTTATGTACCCTCGTTAATGAGGAATATCATTTTTGTCCCAGTTTTAGACATGAAAGATTTTTCCTCGTATATTTATAATGGCAGTCAAGTACTGTCTTTTGATAATATTATATATGGAACTTCTACTCTTGTGGATGGATTATATACACTAAACTATAGTCGAGAGATATTCAATGTACAAAATAAATGAGCCAACATAAGTAATAGAAACTCTACCTACCTATGGCACTACAGACTTGGTCATATCAATGAATCAAGGATAGAAAGATTGAGGAAGTTAGACTGCCTCGAACCATTTGACTTGGAGTCTTATGGTAACTGTGAATCTTGCTTGAGAGGAAAGATGACCAATAAACCACTTTCTGGGAAAGGTGTGCAAGCCAAGGAGGTGCTTGAGTTGGTCCATTCTAATATATGTGGGCTATTCTCGACTCAAGCTAAAGGAGGATTCCCATACTTGATCACTTTTACTGACGACTTCACAAGGTACGGATATGTGTATCTTATGAGGCACAAATCTGAGGCTTTTGAGAAGTTCAAGGAGTACAAGTTGGAAGTAGAGAAGCAACTTGCAACAAACATCAAGACCCTTCGATCGGATCGAGGAGGTGAATACTTGAGCAAGGATTTTCTAGATTACTTAAAGCTACATGGAGCCCAGTCAGAATGGACACCTCCTGGAACACCACATATGAATGGTGTTGCCAAGAGGAGAAACCGAACCTTATTGGGTATGGTTCGATCCATGATTAGCTCCTCAGCTCTACCAACATACCTTTGGGGACATGCTATACAAACCTCCATATATGTTCTGAGCAGGGTTCTTTCCAAGTTAGTAGAAAAGACACCCTATGAGATATGGTGTGGCAAGAAGCCAGCTCTTAAATATATTAGACCCTGGAGGTGCCCTGCATATATTAAGAAGATGCTCACTGACAAGTTGGAATCTAAAAGTGAGAAATGTTACTTCGTGGGGTATCCAAAGGAAACTAAGGGATACTACTTCTATCTTCCTAGAGAACATAAGGTCATTGTTTCCAGGAACACAACTTTCCTTGAAGAAGAATATGTCTACAGGGAACATAGCTGCACCGAGATAGAACTTGAAGAAATTCAAGAACCACAAGATAACATATAAGTTGAACCCTTGTCGAATGACCTAAACAAGGATTCAGTGGGAGTTACTGGTGAAGATTGGGTACTTAAAGTACGCCGTTCAGCCAGTGGGAGTGCTGTGAGAGATAATGCAGAAATGCAAGACTCTCATACACAACCAATGGAAGATGATACAATGGTTGTACATCATTCCATTTAGGAAATACATGAAAATGACATTCCTGAAAGCTCTCAAGGTGATGGATTGTCCAACACATAAAGACCTTCTCACAATCAGAATGCAACAAATACTTAAAGGCAGAATAATCAACTCCGTAGGACCACTAGGACTCATCTTCCGCCTGAACGACTTAATCTCCTTATTGAAACACAAAATGAGATAGATATTTCTGATGACGATGAACCTACAACCTACAGCGAAGCTATGTTAGACATTGATTCGCAGAGATGGAAAGAAGCCATGAAATCTGAGATGGACTCGATGTACATAAATCAAGTTTGGAACTTGGTTGATTTGCCAACAGGGGTTAGACCCATAGAATGCAAATGGGTCTTCAAGAAGAAGATTGATGCATATGGAAAGGTACAAACTTATAAATCAAGATTGGTGGATAAAGTTTATAATCAACGGCCTGGGGTCGATTATGATGAAACCTTCTCACCTGTTGCTAAGATTAAGTCCATTCGGATTTTGCTTACAATAGCAGTATATTATGACTGACATTTGGTAGATGGACGTCAAAACTGCTTTCCTCAATGGTAATCTAGTTGATGAAGTGTATATGAAACAACCTGAGGGTTTTTCACTTGAGTCCAAACCAAATGCCGTATGCAAGCTACAAAAGTCCATTTATGGGCTTAAGCAAGCCTCAAGGAGTTGGAACATTTGCTTCGACAAGGCTATCAAGTCATTTGATTTCGTCAAAAGCAAAGAGGATCCATGTGTTTATAGTAAACGCAAGGATGGGAGTATTGCCTTCATTATCATATATGTAGATGACATATTAATAATGGGAGACAATAAGACTCTCCTGCAGTCAGTCAAGGAGTGGTTGTCCAGTACCTTCATGATGAAGGATTTAAGTGAAGCCTGCTATATTCTGGGGATTAGGATCTATAGAGATAGATCTAACAGATTGTTGGAGATGTCACAGTCAGTCTACATAGACAAAGTGCTTAGACGTTTCTCTATGGAAATTCCAAGAAAGACGGTCTACCTATGGGACAAGGCATCAAGTTATCTAAGAAGGATAGTCCTTCTAATACTATAGAACTTGAACACATGAAAAGGATCCCATATGTTTCGGCTATAGGATCGATCATGTATGCCATGACTTGTACTAGGCCAGATGTGGCCTTTGCACTTAGTATGACTTGCAAATTCCAGCAGAATCCTGGGGAAGAACACTGAAAGGCAGTCAAGAGTATTCTTAAGTATCTTAGACGAACTAAAGATTACTTCTTAGTCTATGGTGGGGAAGAAAAGCTAGCTGCTACTGGGTACACTGATGGTAGATTCCAGACAGATGTTGATGACTACAAATCTCAATATGGGTATACGTGCGGAGCAGTAAGCTGGAAAAATTCCAAACAAGCTACAACTGCTGATTCGACAACAAAAATTGAGTACATTGCGCAAGCTAAAGAACCAAGATCAACCAACAGAAACAAGCATGTACCATATACTCAGAGAGATGGTGGAGACTGAAGAGATTAGATTAGACTATGTTCCCACAGATGATAATCTAGCTGACCCACTCACTAAACCATTAAGCTTAGTCAACCATAATGGTCATTTTGAAAATATGAGCATTAGATATCTTGGAGATTGGTACTAGGCTAAGTGGGAGATTGAAAGTATATTTATGTCCTAGAGACAATCTGTATTAGGAAAAATGTACTTTATACACATTTGTATTATTATTAATGGAGATTAATATTTTGGCATTTGCAATTATTGAATTATTAATTGATTGTTTGTAATATTCTATAATATGCATCCCTGGAGCTTACGCTGTTATTAATAGTATGAGTTATTAATATTATAATGCAACTCTTAAATACCCTCGACTAATGATCATAGAGAATGGGATATCGATGATATGTGATAAGTCGACATGTGGTTTGCATCACATCCTTAGAAGATGTAGTATGTCTCACCTGCTACGAGTAATGACTACTCGTGATGGACACATGGATACTTTGGAAGTATTGATATACCCTGCTGATATACTGTTTGTTATACTTGTCTAAAGTATGATCAGTGTGTGGGAGATAGAAGTTCTTAGACTTGAGGTCAATACGCGTCTTGTCTGCGAAGTAATGTACTTTGATCCCGTCCTAAGGTCAAATGCCTTATAGGTTGAGATACAACTTGTATTGGGTACATTACGATGTGGATTAAAGGTGGTAGTTGAGCCAAGATTAGGATTCATTCCTCGAATGTATATTCGAGAGAACACTCGGATTCTCAGTGATATTAAGTTGACTAAGTTGTTGGCCAACGCAGTAGACATATTTAGAATATGATCTAGTTGTCAACTAATATAGATGAGATACAATGATTAAGCCATTTGGATAGGCACTTGACAAATCCTAAGCTTGATCGGGTGTGTCGTGAATGAAAGGATTTTATCTTACCACATAAAGGTTAAGTTTACTGGATTCACGTAAACGTACTTCACATATTGAGTTCGTCTTGCGGCGCCGTCTATGAGTTTCGCATAGATCTTAATTTGATTAATGTCGATATGAGAAGGCCTGTAGGGTCACACTATGTCGATTGTCCATTTCGATTTAAGGATGTATTGAGAGAGTAATTAAATGTTCGATTTAGAATCGAAATATTGAAATGAATAATGATTATTTTAATTAAGTCAAAATTGGATTTTGGATTTAATTAAGAATGAGCGGGAAATAAATCGTGACAGTGCAGAAATTCATCGAGCGCCGCGACGCTCCTACCATTTTTTTAAAATAAAATTTCGGTATCGGGACCCATCCCGGACCGCCCCAAGCCCGCCAGTCCCGACCCGATCTCGGTCCTGCCCCGATCCCGCCCGAAATCCCCCTTTTGCAAAAATAACCGTTGCACCAATGACCATTTTACATTTTAGACGTTGTGCAACGGCCATTTTTGGCCTCCCCCCCTCCCCCTACCCCCTACCCCCTTAATATTTATTTTTAACCTATAAGTTATTATATTTACACTTTAAGCCAATTTTTCAACTATAAATACCTCATTTTCTCTTCATCTTTCTCACAAATCATCCTACAATCTCTCTAATCTCTCAATCTATTTCTCTACAAGTCTACATTGTCTACTAAATATTCAATTTCATTTATTCATTTGGGAATTGGGAGTGAAGTTGGCAACTAGTTTGAGGATCTTCCATCGAGCAATGTTTCAATTTTCAACCTCTCGATTACACGTCGACGTTTGGTACATTCGTTCCATCATTAAATTATTATTATCTGTTTATTTTATTTAGCTCACTTAATTTCATTTACTTTAATTATTTATTAGTATAATTATAAATTTAGAATGAAAGGATTTAAACGTATGCTTACGGGTAGGGGTCATGCTTCTTCTAGTAGGGGAAACAAGGGCAAGGGTACTTCTTCTAGTCATCCTATTTCTAGACAGAATCTTATTCCTACACAAGATGATTTTGTTGATACTGAACATTTTCCTACCATTATATTTAGACGAGGAGCTATTTTCTAGAACTCAAGAAGACTTTAATTTAGACGATGGTCTAGATGATACACCCACTAATGTAGATGACAACACACCCACTAGTGCACCTTCAATTGAAATGCCTCATATTGCTCCTAGTATGAGACGAGGTCCAGCAAAACGAACATTAAAATCAGATGCATGGACATTTTTTGATAGGAACGTAGAGAATCAAGTAGCCAGATGTAAAATTTGTAAAGATGTTTTAAAATTTAAAACTGGAAAAGGTCACGGTGGGATGGGGAGTTTAATGAGACATGTAGCAAGGGCTCATCCAGCTAGGTATGCCCAATACGAGGCTTCAAAATCGGGTGCGCAAACGTCCGCTCCATCGGGACAAGGTTCACATACTGATATTGTCCCGGAACAACTACAGGGTCAAATTAACCCTATGACGGGGGGAATTGTAGGCCCTAAATACAATAAACATAGAGATAGGGAAGCAATAGCAAAATTAGTTATTGTGGAGGGTTTGCGTTTTTCATTTCCTTCATCTCCTGATTTTATTCATTACATTAGAGATATGCATAATCTTGCTTTTAACGGTTTTCCTAGATCAATTATTAAGAGAGATGTATTTAAATTCGAACATGAATATCAACAATATTTACGTTATTCATTATATCATTTTAATGGAAAAGTGGCTATCACTTTTAATATAGGCCGTAGTACTAACGTCCATGATTATTTAACGGTAACATGTCATTGGATAGATTATAAATGGTCTACGCAAAAACATATTTTAGCGTATAGATATATAGATGATAGGCACACTGGTACTTTTATTGCAGAAAATATTTATCAAGTGTGCGATTATCACGGAATAACTGATAAAATTATGACTATTACATTAGATAACGCTTCTTCTAACAATTACGCTATTACAATTTTAAAAAATAGTTTAACTCCATCTTTTGCAGATCATTTTCATATAAAATGTGTGTGCCATATATATAACTTAATTGTAAATGATGGTCTATCACTTTTTGAAGACATTCTTAGTAAAATACAATTTTCTATAAACTTTATTTTTAAAAATAATATAATACAACGAAGAAAAGAATATAAAAAAACTTGTCACGATTGCCAACTACCTTATAGAAAAATTCCAGAAGAAGTACCCACTAGGTGTAATTCTTTATACGAGCAACTACTTGTTGCTTATGACTATAGAAAACCTATAAATTTATTTTTTAACTCTCATAATCAAAATCCAGCTGATATGGTTGTAGATAGCGATTGGGGAAATTTTTTTGAACTTATTGTATTTTTAGAGAAATTTTTTCAAGCAACAAAAGAATTTTTCGGTATATATTATCCTACTATTTCAACTATGTTGTTTTATATAACTCTAATATTTTTACTGCTTAATGAATATATGGATAAATCAGCTATTAAAAAAATATTTTATTCCTATTCCAACTATTTATATTATTGGTGTTGTATTAAATCCGACTATTAAAATAGACAGTACTAAATCACTTATTGAAACTATTTACGATTGTATAGAAGTACTACCACCTTCAAGTCCCAAAAATCCAAACCACCCACCACCTATTGAACAAACTAAAGAAGAAGTGTTGTCTAGCGTAGAAGACGAATGCAAAAAAAAATATATCGGTTTTACCAACAAGAAAGTGCTAGCAACCTACGGGCTTCTTCCTCTTCTTCTTCTTCCTCTTCTTCTTCTTCTTCTTCAACTTCTTCTTCAACACAACCTCACAAAAGACATGTTGTTTCTGCGGCTAGTATTGAAAGCCTTAGAAATAGATTATGCGGCCGTACCGCTACTAACCAAATTAGCGAGTTTGATATTTTTATTTTGAAGGGTTCTGTACCGTACCAGGCAGTTCTCAATGAAGAAGGACGTGAAGACTTGCTGAAATACTGGACGGGGAATGAGAAGACATTTCCGACACTTTCAATGATGGCCCGAGATGTTTTGAAGATTAAAGCATCATCAACGGCGTCTGAAAGCGTTTTTTCTGCCGGCAGATATCAAATAGGAGAGCACAGACACTCATTAGCCGGAGACAGCTTGGAGATTGTAGTATTATTCAGAGATTGGATACGAGCGGAGCAGAGAAGGTGCGGTCAACTGGAGATCAACGAAGAAGAAGACGAAAACTACAACGAAATCTTATCCGAAGGTGGTGGAAGAGACGTGGAGCAATTTGACCAACAAATATCAATTCCAACCGAAGAACCACAAGAAATTATCAAGAAACTAGAACATGTTTTTTTTCAAAATGTAATTTTTTAATTGTAATTTTACTATGTAATTTGCAACTTTTGAACAACATCACAAAGTTGCAATTTTGACAATTGTATTTGTATTACAAAAAAATTCATATGTCTATTAAATAATATAAGAGGCACAAAACCAGCTTTGGGATGTTTTTATTACACTTTCTTGTTTAATTATTGAATTTTTTATATGGGCATTAGATATGTTGGAGATTGGCACTGGCTAAGTGGGAGATTGAAAGTATATTTATGTCCTAAAGACAATCTGTATTAGGACAAATGTACTTTATACACATTCGTATTATTATTAATGAAGATTAATATTTTGGCATTTGCAATTATTGAATTATTAATTGATTGTTTGTAATATTCTATAATATGCATCCCTGGAGGTTACGCTGTTATTAATAGTGTGAGATATTAATATTATAACGTAACTCTTAAATAGCCTCGACTAATGATCATCGAGAATGGAATATCGATGATATGTGATAAGTCGACATGTGGTTTGCATCACATCCTTAGAAGATGTAGTATGTCTCACCTGCTACGAGTAATGACTACTCGTGATGGACACATGGATACTTTGGAAGTATTGATATACCCTGTTTGTTATACTTGTCTAAAGTATGATCAACGTGTGGGAGATAGAAGTTCTTAGACTTGAGGTCAATACGCATCTTGTCTGCGAAGTAATGTACTTTGATCCCGTCCTAAGCTCAAATGCCTCATAGGTTGAGATACAACTTGTATTGGGTACATTACGATGTGGATTAAAGGTGGTAGTTGAGCCAAGATTAGGATTCATTCCTCGAATGTATATTCGAGAGAACATTCGGATTCTCAGTGATATTAAGTTGACTAAGTTGTTGGCCAACGCAGTAGACATATTTAGAATATGGTCTAGTTGTCAACTAATATAGATGAGATACAATGATTAAGCCATTTGGATAGGCACTTGACAAATCCTAAGCTTGATCGGGTGTGTCGTGAATGAAAGGATTTTATCTTACCACATAAATGTTAAGTTTACTGGATTCACGTAAACGTACTTCACATATTTAGTTCGTCTTGCGGCGCCGTCTAGGAGTTCCGCGTAGATCTTAATTTGATTAATGTCGATATGAGAAGGCCTGTAGGGTCACACTATGTCGATTGTCCATTTCGATTTAAGGATGTATTGAGAGAGTAATTAAATGTTCGATTGAGAATCGAGACATTTAAATGAATAATGATTATTTTAATTAAGTCAAAATTGAATTTTGGATTTAATTAAGAATGCGCGGGAAATAAATCATGACAGTGCAGAAATTCATCGAGCGCCGCGGCGCCTCTACCTCAAATTTTGGGTCAGGCCCAAAGTCAAACCCTAATCCGGTTTTGACCTATTTTTCAACTATAAATAGTGGCATTCTTTTCATTATTCACACACCAATTTCAGATTATCATTCTAAGCCTTAGAGACTTAGAATCAAAACTCTCTCGAACTTCTGCCGTATTTTCTAGCTTTCCGAAAGAGAAATACATTGAAGCTTGGATCTTGCAATAGGAAGGGCAATCGCGTGTCCATCTTATAGTAGATAAAGACTTTAGATATTCTAACCTGTAAGTATTATGTTTTATGTTACAGATTTGATTGTTGTATAACCATACCAGAAATATTATTGGGGTAAGTAAGAGACAAAATTTTAAACGTTCGGTGTGCCTTACTTATGTGTTTTGAAACTAGGGCTGGCCAGTGGGCCGGGACAGCCCGACCCCGACCCGAGCCCGTCCCGAGCCCGCCCCGATCCCGCCCCGACCCCGCTAAAAAAAAAAAAAATTACGGGGGCGGGACTCGAACTCGGGACGGGACGATGTCTCGTCCCGCGAGACCCGAGCCCGCCCCAGGCCTGCGAGACCCGAGCCCGCCCCAACCCCGCCCCGACCCCGACCCCGCCCCTTTGCAAAAATGGTCGTTGCACCAACGGCCATAATCTAAAATGGTCGTTGGCCAACGGCCATTTTAGCCCCCCCCCCCCTCTCCCAACCCCCTACCCCTTAATATTTATTTTTAACCCATAAGTTATAATATTTACACTTTAACCCAATTTTTCAACTATAAATAACTCATTTTCTTCATTTTTCTCACAACTCTTCCTACAATCTCTCTAATTTCTCAATATATCTCTCTACAAGTCTACATTGTTTGCTAAATATTCAATTTTATTTATTCATTTGGGAATTGGTAGTGAAGTTGGCAACTAGCTTGAGGATCTTCCATCGAGCAAAGTTTCAATTTTCAACCTCTCGATTACACCGCGACGTTACGTTTGCTTGGTACATTCGTTCCTTCATTAAATTATTATTGTCTGTTTATTTAGTTTAGATCACTTAATTTTATTGTCTTTAATTATTTATTTATTTATTTATTATCATAATTAAAATGGAAGGATTAAAAGGTATGTTTAAGGGTAAGGGTAAGGGTGCTTCTTCTAGTAGAGGCAACCAGGGCAAGGGTACTTCTTCTAGTCATCTTATTCCTACACAGGATGATTTTGTTGATACTCAACATTTTTCTACAATACCATTAGATTTAGATCAGGAGCTATTTTCTGGAACTCAAGAAGACTTTAATTTAGACGATGATCTAGATGATATACCCACTAATGTTGATGACAACACACCCACTAGTGCACCTTCAACTGAAATACCTCCTATTCCCTCTAGTATGAGACGAGGTCCAGCAAAACGACCATTAAAATCAGATGCATGGACATTTTTTGATAGGGACGTAGAGAATCAAGTAGCCATATGTAAAATTTGTAAAAATGTTTTAAAATTTAAAATCGAAAAGGTCACTTGGGACGGGGTTTAATTAGACACGTAGTAAGTGCTCATCCAGCTAGGTATGCCCAATACCAGGCTTCAAAACCGGGTGCAGAACGCCCGCTCCATCGGACAAGGTTCACATATCGACATCGTCTTGACCAAGTATCTGGTCAAATTAACCCTATGACGGGGAATTGTAGGCTCTAAATACAATAAACATAGAGATAAGGAAGCAATATCAAAATTAGTTGTTTGTGGAGGGTTTGCCTTTTTCATTTCCTTCATCTCCCGCTTTAATCATTACATTAGAGATATATATAATCCTCGCTTTTAACGGTTTTCCTAGATCAACTGTTAAGAGAGATGTATTTAAATTCGCGCATGAATATCAACAATGTTTACGTTTTCATTATATCATTTTAATGGCAAAGTATCCATCACGCCTGATATAGGTCGTAGTACTAACGGCCATGATTATTTAATCAGAACTTGTTATTGGATAGATTATAAATGGTCTATGCAAAAACGTATTTTAGCGTATAGATATATAGATGATAGGCACACCGGTACTTTTATTGCAGAAAATATTTATCAAGTGTGCGATTATTACTAATTACCGATAAAATTATGACTATTACATTAGATAACGCTTCTAATAACAATTACGCAATTACAATTTTAAAAAATAGTTTAACTCCGTCTTTTCCAGACCATTTTCATATAAAATGTGTGTGCCATATATATAACTTAATTGTAAATGATGGTCTATCACTTTTTGAAGACATTCTTAGTAAAATACAATTTGCTATAAACTTTATTTTTAAAAGTAATAAAGTACAACGTAGAAAAGAATATAAAAAAATTTGTCATGATTGTGGACTACCTTTTAGAAAAATTCCACAAGAAGTATCCACTAGGTGAAATTCTTTATACGAGCAACTACTTGTTGCTTATGACTATAAATTACCTATAACTTTATTTTTTAACTCTCATAATAAAAAGCCAGCTGATATGATTTTAGATAATGATTGGAAAAAAAATTCCGAACTTATTGTATTTTTAGAGAAATTTTTTCAAGCAACAAAAGAATTTTCCGGTATATATTATCCTACTATTTCAACTATGTTATTTTATATAACTCTAATATTTTTATTACTTAGTGAATATATGGAAAACCAAATTTATAAGGCAATTTATTAAAAAAATGTTTCTCAAAATAAAAAAATATTTTATTCCTATTCCCTCTATTTATATTATTGGTTCTGTATTAAATCCTACTATTAAAATAGACGATACTAAATCACTAATTGAAACTATTTACGATTGTATAGAAGTACTACCACCTCCAAGTCCCAAAAATCTAAATCACCCACCACCTATTGAACAAACTAAAGAAGAAGTATTGTCTAGCGTAGAACACCAATGCAAAAATATATATAGATTTTATCAACAAGAAAATGCTAGTAACTTACCAGCTTCCATACCATCTTCTTCATCTTCAATACAACATCACAAAAGACATGCCGCTTTCGCGCTAGTATTGAAAGCCTCGTAAATAGAATGTGCGGTCGCACTCTACTACTAACCAAATTAGCGAGTTGGATATTTTTGTTTTACAGGTTCTGCATCGTATCAAGAAGTTATCAATGAAGATGGACATGAAGACTTGCTTTGAAATCCGGAGGGGGAATGAGAAGACCTTTCCGACACTTTCATTGATGGCTCGAGATGTTTTGAACATTCAAGCTGCCGCCAATCGTGCATCCGAAAGCGCTTTTTCTCGCAGCAGATATCAAATAGGAGACCACAGACACTCATTAGCCGGAGACACTTTGAAATTGCAGTATTATTCAGAGATTGGATACGTTGAGCGGAGAAGGTGCGGTCAACCTGAGATCAACGAAGAAGATGATGAAAACTACAACGAAATCTTAACCGAAGGTAGTGGAAGCGACGTGGATCAATTTGACCAACAAATACCAATTCCAACCGAAGAACCACATGAAATCATCAAGCAATTAGAACAGATTTTTTTGAGAATGTAATTTTTTTAATTGTAATTTTATTATGTAATTTGTAACTTTTGGACAACACCACAAAGTTGCAATTTAGATTTTAGACAATTGTATTTGTATTACAAAAAAATCATATGTCTATTAAATAATATAAGAGGCACAAAACAAATTTTGGGATGTTTTTATTACACTATCTTATTTTATTTATTGAGTTTTTTTATACATATGTTATTTAAAAAAATGAAAACCCGCCAGATCCCGCCTGAGCCCGACTTCGACTGAGCCCGACGGATCGGATCGGGATCGGACGGACTTGCCCACCCCGCTGCATCTGACCCCGCCAAAGCCCGCCGACCCGACCCCTTCTCCCGTCCCGCCCGACCCCGACCCCACTGACCCGCCCGCCAGACCGAGCCCGGCCCACTCGCCACCCTTATTTGAACCTAACAAAAACCTACAACTAGGGTATGTTGGAGGCGAGAAATGAGGGAACCGGAGAGATGCGGTTCCCCACTGAATTTCTCTTCCGACATTCTGATCTCTCTCTCCCGCCAGCGATGCTGCTTCCTTACTAGCAGATACAGGACTCTCCGTTTCCAGCGACTTCGCGGGAAACTTTTTGTTTCTTCCAAGTGCTAGTGCCTGCTGCATAGTCAAAATAATGTGTATTTTCTAATAGTGTGAAAATTATTTTTACCATTATAATTAGGAAGAACAACACATCTATACCCATAAATATTAAAATAATTACTCGGATTTGCCCCTAGTAAAACTAATTACATCGCCTACCCCTTCTGTAAATTATTATTACCTGTGCTACCTAACCGACAGAAGATGCTAAAGTAGGCCTTTCCTTCGGTGACACGTAGTGCACTTGTACTTTTCCTTCATTTATTGTATGTAAACTTATTACATTGCCTACGACTTTGTCTTCATTTGAAATGGGGATTAAATTGTCCAAATAGTCGCTATATGTTCTTTTTCATTTGTTTTTTGTCTCTTCTATTTTATCTTTTTCCTTTTTGTTTTCTTTTCAAGGTTAAAAATAAAATACAGTAAAAAATATTAGACCACAACAAGAAGTAATTAAAAATAATAATTAGACTAAAGTCACTAACTTATTTATTAAAATCTAAGTTAATAGAAACATATTATTATAATTTTTTTATTTTGAAAATGCAAATAAAACTTATATCTAAAATATAACTCTATTTTTATGCTTTTTTTACAAGTAAAACTTGCTAAAAATAATATAAAAATTAATCCTTTTTACAAAATATAACTCCCTAAAAATGATATAAATATTAAAATATCAAATACTGATCTATCATTTATGATACTCATATGGTATATCATGTATTGACATCAGATTATCATAAAGGAATAGCAATGCATTCCTTCAAGAAAAACACTCAGTCATCTATGATATCTTCTGAGTATATGATATATCATGGGGTTAGTCATCCATGATACTCTATCAGTATATATGATAGATACAATATGTGTATCATATATATTAAGCTCTATTTTTTAAGAATGAGTCAATCATCTATGATATCTTGTCAGTAAATGATAGATTTCATATTGGTATCATAGAGGACTGGACTCTTTTTGGATGGAATGAACAAGTTTCTATTATACTTTGTCAGTGTATGATATGTACCATGCGAGTATCATTATACTGAGTATATTATTATACTATGATGGTATCATATAGAACTGCTGAAGAGTATCTCATTGAATGACTGCAGCGGTCCTCTGTGATACCATCTCAGTATATTATTATACCATGATGGTATCATGGAGGACTGAAAATTTTTATTCAAGGACTTCAGCAGTCCTTCATGATACCATTATGATATATACCATTACAATATATTTTTACACCATGATGGTATCATGGAGAACTGTTGAAGAGTATTTCATTGAAGGACGACAGTCCTGCATGATACCATATCAGTATATTTTTATATCATGACGGTATCATGGAGGAGTTGGGATTGTTTCATTCAAGACTTCAGTAGTCCTTCATGATACAATCATGGTATATTATGATACCCTATTAGTATGTGATATATACCATATAAATATCATAGATGATTGAATTGTGTTTTTATTAAAGGAATGAACCAATCCTTTATGATATTCTGTCAGTATGTGATATACCATGTTAGTATAATAAAGGATTGATTAGTATTTTTTGAAGAAGTGAATCAAGCTTATATGATACCATGTCAGTATATGATATATATCATGTGGGTATCATAGATGATTGAGTTGTGCTTTTTATTGAAGGGATGAAATAGTCCTCTATGATACTTTGTTAGTATATGATATATATCAAGTTGATATCATAGAGGACTGAGTGCTTTTTTTTAAGGAATGAACCACAAATCATGTATGATATCCTCTCAGTATATGATATATATACCATGTGGATATCATAATATATTGTAACAGTATACTTCAACTGCTACTGATTTGATACACTATATGCTAGAATAAATTATATAAAAAGATAATATATCAGTTATCCTTTTCATTAAAAAAGATAAAGGAGCCAAAAGGTTTGTAGAATTAGATTATGAAAAAAATAAAGAAAAAATAATTTGAAAAAATGAAATTAGAAAAGGAGAAAATATAAATGAAAATCACCTGAAATAAAATAGAAAAATAAATAAAATTATATTAAAAAAGGAACAAGTAATAAAGAAATAAAAAAGAAAATAGAAAATAGAAAAATGAAAAGAAAGAAGTTAGAATTAGAATATGAAATCAAATTATGATGAAAAAAATAAAATATAGTATGAAAAATGAACAAAAAAGAGAAAAAAATGAGAAAAAGAAAAGAATAAAAGGAAAAAAAAGATAAGAAGTGGAGGAATAAAAACGAAAAGAAGAAAAGAGAGACAATTACCTACAAAAGCTATAATGAGTATTAGGGGTAAATAATTTTTGGGGTATGAAAGTAAGGAGGGCATGGAAGGGTAATTATTTTTTGTTTAGTGGACATGGGTGTTCTTTCCCCTTATAGATACCCGGTTGTTGAGATACAAATTTCCCGAAGTTGGATACTTAAATTAGCTTTGAATTGTTTTTTGGATCAGCTGGACGTATTTAATGGACGATTTAATGAACAACCCGCCTTCAATTTCTTTTCGCTTATGCCCCATGGCTCCCTAGCAAGCCTTATTGTGCCTAGCACCATAGATGGCCCCATGATCTTGACCACGCCAAGTGACAAGTGTGTCGCACCTATGTCGTCCCACTAATAGCCCTTTGCTCGCGCCAATGGAAGATGCCAATAGCACATGCTCGCCGCCAAAGAACAAATGCCCATAGCCAACGCGCCTGCCAGAGACCCTAATGTCAAACCAAAGGATTTGACCCTCCAAGTGTCGCCACCGGGCCAACGCTTTGTAGAAGTTTAGGTCTATTTCAATAAGAATGGACTACTTGAAAGAAAAAGAAGAAAGTAATGCTAAAATGAAATACGAAGATTAAAGATAGAAAATTAAAGATAGGCGAAATTCAAGATCTAAATCCCCAAAGTTCAAAATTAATTTCTAATTATACTAGTTGATCGTTGTAAACTTAATTAGTGGATTATTTCTAATCATGTTTACTAGTAGATCCAATTCAAGAACTTAGACGAAACGTGATCTAGACCCCTAGTTGAATAATTAGAAATAATAAGTAGTATAAGACTAATTATCTTCCTTAATTAAACATGTTTAGCCTAAAACTCAAGTATTAGGAACACTAGTTAAATTTATTTGATTTTTAGCAAATAAGAATTTGTTACCCCTCGTAGTTTAACATCAAGTTGTGTCGTCGACTAACTCTAGTATCTCGAGGAGGTATGAGACTTTACGAAAGAATAATGATGGGTTAAGGCTTGTTTATAGAAGTATTGGAAATCATGAAAGTTAAATGAATCGAAGAGAATACGTTTCGCCAAATTCCGACGAAATTGCACATGTACGGTAGGATGTACGGACCGTACATTTGTGTTAGAGAGACCGTATCAAGATTTGTCACTTTGGGAATTTTCTCTCCAAGAAGTACGGTCCGTACATACGGCCATACCTCTTGGCGGTGCAAATTTTCTTTTTTGTATATATTCATCCAACTCGACTTGGGATATCATTTTATATTTTCTCCTGCTCCTAAATAACCCTAAACACTCTCTCAAAGGCTCCTTATCATCCTAGGCCTAAATCCAAAGGCAAATCAAGCAAGGTGTTTCTTGTGTTCTAAGGTAAGTTCTATATACATTTTCTTGTTTTTAGAATTATACAAGTATTTGGAAGATGGTTGTCGAAGAATTCTCTTAGAACAAGTTATGGAACCTTGAAGTTAGGGTGGTATTTGGTCTATTTCATATGAAGTATGGGATGGTGTTAATGATCAAAACCTATTGTATATGTTGTGAAGTTAAGGGGAAGGTTGGGAAGGTTTGTAATGTTGAAGTTCATAAAATTTCGGATGTAGAAGGTCGTATAAACTCTTTGCTCACAAGTTATTTGATAAAACGCCTAAATAAATTCTCTTATAAGTTATGCATCTGCTAATGATATCAATTGTTCGTATAATATAGATAATCGCCGTAGAACGCATAAGGACCCGTGGAAATCCATATAGCTAAGGCGATAAGGTATGTAAGGCTTACTTCATTTTATTTGGCACGATCCATATGAAAATGACAACTACACAACACTATCCGATAAAAACTCTACTTTTGGTCCGTAAGAATATAATTGTGGCTTATTCCGTCAATTTGTTATTGTATATCACTTGTCCTTTGTCAAAGTTATATTCCGCATTCCATGGTATCCTTTCCATGCTAATGTAATGAGGTTCCCTGTTGGATTCCCCTTAAATCTAAGTCAATAATGTGATATATCATTCTTAATTAGTCATATGAATGAGTGACAGGTGATATGTTATCTGCATAAGGATAGTCAGAGGTATAACGACCTTACGTCACTCCAACGGGTTCAAAAGAGGATTCCATATTCTTTAAATAGTCTTCATGTGTGTATATTACATATCTATATTGCCGATAGAGACCTATGGTTTTATATACGCAGCTTATACATATATGATATTGATAATATTATCCACAGAGGCCTACAACGTTATATACACGGTATATTATATGACGGATACTGCCCACATAGGCCTACATCGTTATATAAGTTTATTATATTTCATTTATGTAAATTATGGTCCACAGTGGCACTCTTGAGTTACAATTGCTTTCATTTGGTACCTTACATATTCATTACATCATTTTGTATTGACGCCCCTTTGTCGGGCATTGTGTTTCTATCAAGTCCCAAAACATGAGTCTAACGGACCATCCTCTACATGCATCTAATGTGATCTTGTAAGTAAATGACATAACTTGTAACACAAATGAATTATGTGAACAAAACGCTTTTTGTACATGAACGCGGGCCACCGCCCATGGTATGCAATTGAATAAAAAATAACCCATTGACTCTGTCTATGAAGCCTCTATGAGTATCTATTAATGAATGACTATTACAAGTGTTAGGACAGGGCCTAAAGCTACCCATAATCTCTAACATCAATGTAATTACTAGACCTGACTCGGCTCCAGGTGAATTTGGAGCTTGCAACTCTTCCGTTGATGATCTGCAGTATCTACCAAACCAGTCTGCCAATTTGTACAATTGGACATGCAATGTGAAATATAACAAATGCAGCGCCACCAGTAAAAGAGATGTTAGTACAAAAATATGGTACTGAATACGTAAGGCAGACTGAAATAATCATCTGAAAGAACATCAAGTGTAATGAGAGATAGGGAATAATCAACCTGAAACTAGATCGCGCGTTAGGAGTAAAGTCGTAAGTCACTAAATCCCTATCTTTTCATCTTGATCTTCCTTTTCAGTAATGCTGAGATCCAAGGGAAGTACTGAGCGGCTACTAGACTTTCGCCATCTAGGATACAACATTCAAGATAGCAGGAATTGGGTTAGAAATACGAGAGAAGGTACTAGCCGATAGCCACCCGTTGACATGGATTCGAGAAATATAAGGTCACCAGAATAAAATATAAGTTATTCAATGGAAGAAGACATGTCTATGGACGAAGATCTGTCTACGGAGAGAGATATGTTCGAGGATTCATCTATGGGGGATGACCCATATGAGGCTCCTGAGGAATCACCCTTCCGAGTGTCATCGATCCCAGTGGTAGTGCCATATTATAGGAAGGCCCGCACAATACAGAAACCATCAACGCAACGGTTATTTCTGTTTAGGTTAGGTGTGAGTGGTCCTGTGTATGCAACAACACCTCTAGTTATCTTTCCAGAGCAGAGTCATATTCAAATGCCCCCACAAGATAGACCTTTAGAGAGACTGAGAAGCCCATTATCGTGGATGTCAGCTAACCAAGGTTTGCCCCTAACGAGTAGAAGCGAGGAAGAAGTTAGCGAAGCAAACCAAACGTTTGGGATGAACGCAGTGTCAAGAATTGAGATTAAGAGAGGCGTTAGATCGAAGCTCCCGGGTAACAATCAAGTAATCATGAGAAGATGTTGGAGAGAGGCATGATGAATCATGCTTATCTGATATCGAGCTATGTTCTAAATGTGGAGCTTTGGGCCAACGGGCTAAAGAATGTCTCTAGATATATCAATTGATGTGCCAACAAGATGGGCAGTTCATTCTCGGGCAATGCCCGGTGATGATGAGGAATGTTGTTGGTGTGAGAAGAAGTCACATAGTGTATAGATGTCCAAGATTGAGTCCAGGGAGATAGCAGTCCCGATGCTACTTAGAGTTATGCAATTAATCAGGTATGTTTATAATTTCACTAAAGATAGTTGTGCTTATGCCTATTATTGGTTGGCTACCATTGATATAGAAAGCGTGTCATAAAGATATATTTAGACCATGAATAGATAAAAGGATTAAAAAGTAGCAAGTGAAATGGCAATTATGTTCAAGGTTCTGAGTAAAGTGATCTAAAAATCAATTGTATCTTGGTTACATACATACCTAGTACCTTTAGTTTCTATAGCGTGAGTAATACTAGAATACAGAAAATATATGAGCACATGAGGTGACCTAAAAAAGGGAGGTTCATGAACTTAAATAATTTAGGAAAACCCCAGAAGAGTAATAAGGGAAATTGATTTCCAGGAATAAGTTACTCAAGCTTGTTTAGAAGACAGTTGAAGGAAGAAAAGGACGCGAAAATTTATATGTAAACTAGTAAACCCAATCCTTTCATAAGGGTAAACCATTTATAAAGAACCATCGAACTGGATGAGATTTGTTAATTAAAGGCAAGAAATATCCTTCTTCACCATGAAGGACGGTAAGATTCTCGACACTAAGTGGAAATAAACTTGCGATGAGGATATGATTCACAGAGAAACTGTGATAAATGATAAACTGATAGTTGAAAAACACAAGTAGAAGCATTATGATAAACTTGGTATTATACATCTCACAAAAATATCGACGGAAAGCCGGTAAAAGTAAGAAGATCGACAAAGGAATTGACGTGAAACCTCCAAGAAACTAGGATACCAAGAAAAAGTAGGCGTACTGGTAAAGAAGTGGTATTTAAGTTTCGAGACCTAAAGATTTAGATTACGATGTCCATAAGTGACGATACCGAAAGTACACTAAGGAATCTTTGAAGGAATTCAAATCGGTAATATCCATGTTGATTGAATGAGTGATCGATAAAAGGATTCTAATACCAATTTAGGGGAGGAAGCCCGAATCAGAAATAAGGATTGAGTCCAGTTACGATCCAAATTTGAACATGTCAAATCTTACTCCCCCCGCAAATATCGATAAGACATCTAAGGACATATGAGTAACCGGAAGGACGAACAAAATTCGATGTGAGTATATGATGAGGTAATTAAGAAAGGTCTAAGACAAGCAGTAACTAAAAAAGCTAAAGAATAAGAACAATGAAGCAGGAAATGAATGAATAGGTGATGGAAAAATTTTGACTGCCGAATGAACTTCATACCTTATAAGAAGAATAATATTATGATCATAAAGTTAAGGACATCAGTAAAAAGGAGGACAAATAGAGGAACTAATATGATAATGTTGACTAAATTATGGTAAGTATGAAAGGAATCCAGTGGATCAACACCTTGCAAAAGTAAAGCCTTTAGTGAAAAAGGAAAGGGGATGACTCATATCATGAATGATATTGTAAGATAACATGAGTACGTTAAAGTTTTCTTCAAGGAAACAAGTGCACAAGAAATACCTAATAAATGGAGGATCATAAGAATTTCAGAGTTATGAAAAGTGAATATGCGCTTTTAGCATAAAGGGAATGCTAATTATGAAATATCATAAGTCTGGAAGCAGTAAATATGACAGACCTTCAAGAAATAAAATCGACAAAGAAGAAACAACGATGGACAAGAAATAATGTCTTGCTTTGAGGAAGGATGAACCTATCGTTGGAGTACACAATATTTCTAGGGAAGTAGGAAAATTTGAGACGTTATGAAAAGTAAGAAATACTGATGTAATAAATAGGACGATAATGGACCATAGAGTCACGTACTAGTAAAACGAGAACCATTAAGGGAATTACCAGAAAGAAGCGCCCAAAAGAAGTAACAAGTGGCCAGCCATAATAGAAGTCAGATGATACCTCTCTTTAAGTTATAAGTAAATGGACACTTTCTTACACTAGAAGAATGATGAGCTATAAGATGAAGCACTATTTCTAGTGCCCATTGGAAGTTACGGTGATGCATAGTAAAGGTAGTTATGGAAGCCTTATTAGGATCCAAATAATAAGAATATCAATTAACAACACTCAAGAAGATTTGCCCATGAAATTGTTGAATGATCTGAAGATCAATGGACTATTATAGTATCATTGGAAACTATTCTGGTTTGAAATATTTGCGCCTAAGTGACTCATTAGTCTATACTATGACAATTGAGTCTATATATACCATTGGAGTTGATTGAAAGTTAATAGTGCGAAGGTTATCACAAGCCATTATACAATTGCTTCTTAGGAAAAGCAAATAAAAGGATCAGTTGAAAGAAACTATGTATAGTCACGATATTCTTCTCCTCGTCATAAGGTGATCAATAAGCAACTCAGTTTAAGCTACAAGACGTAGGTAGAGAAGGAATGTATAGAACATGGAAAGAGTCCAGAACAAGGAGCGATGATCACTAAAGTGATGTATTACCAGGGTGATGAGTAAAGAACTATGCATGGCAAGAGAGTAGAACTTCTCATCAATCACGAAAAGCGAATGGAATCTGAAGTAAAAATGTCAGATTTGAAGAAATAAATTATGAGAGAATACTAACATTAACAAGGAAATGAATTAAGCGATTTGATGATAAAAGCAGGAGTTAACTTGACAAGGAAGGAAGATTCCATATAAGCGTGATCAAGATCATAATATCGAATTCAGTTGAGAAAGGCAGTAGCCGTGAATAGAGTCTAGTCTTAATCAGAGACACTTATTTAGAATTTGCTTCAAGCGAAAATGGAAGAAAGAGATATATCGATAATTTTTTTCAAGGCCAATAGATTGCTTAAAACTCATGTACTATATAAGGATATTATTGAGAATAGAAAAAGAAGAATAGAGAAAGAAGTGGTTGGGTTCAGCCAATTCCACTATTTTCACGTTCTCGACTTTGGTGTTCATCATACCCCAATCCTTCATCATTATTTTACACTTTGTGCCTACGAACTCTGCTATCTAAAATCACTCATAGGATGAACATTATAACATAAAAAAGAAAAAGATGTAGCCCAGACATCGTAACACAACGGCTCACAAAGTACAACAACAGGTAATTGTGTAAAGGAAAGATACAACTATATGAAGGTTGAGGATATACCAACGATATATATCGCTGTAACTGATCGAATGACGCAACTAGAGAATCCTTATTCCACAAAAACTTTATCGTAATGGTCACGTGAACCCAAGAATTATTCTACTTGAGTGATCCAGATTCTAGCTTCATGTTAGTATTCATGCAATATAATTCCTCTATTCTATTTGATTTATCAAGTTGGAACATGTACCTTTTGTAACCAATGTTACTAAAGCAAACGTAATGAGTGCAACTTGGATGTCAATAAGAAGATGTTAAGGTAAGTTATATATGTACCCTTTTTAATTTCTGCAAGTATAAGCAATCGTGTGAGGCCGATTGATGTTATTTTGATATTGTGTTTCCCTGTGTGGCATTGTATACATGATTGGGCTGCTTCAAAGATTTTGGATAGTCCTATTTACAAAGGAAACTCTGCAGAAATTTTAGGAAATCTTGGGAGTTAGAATATTTTCAACATTTGCGGATGAATGTTACTAACGGGAAAGGATGTTACACCCCTTAGCTTCACGTTTTGACATTCCATCAATGGATACCAAAGTACCGGAAAGGGGTATAACATTACGGAGGGATAATGAAGGATAACAACTTTTTATGGAAGTACCGGAGTATTTTGAAGTTAAACAGATCGAAGAAAGTACGTTTTGACAAAAATAGGAAACTAGGCAACTTGATGGGAAGGTTGATGCAACATCAAATATTTGATGAACCGTCAAATTTCCCACCCTGAGCCGTCAAATTTCCTGGCAGTTTGACGGAAAGATCGACGGACCTTCAAAATTTTGATGGTCCATTACATAAACCATATTTTTATGGTGGTGCAGATCCGATTACGGGTTTATATTGGGAATTCTCGAATTTCAATTCATTTTTCTTTAATACCCAATCCTAACACTCCCCCCTAAACTCTCTCTAGAATACCCGAACATCCAATGTCGAAATCGAAGTCAATTACGCAAGGGTAACGTGATAAAACTGTGATTATCATAGCTATCTCCTTGTCCATACAAAGTTGGTTTGGAAAAATCCTTGCAAATCAGATTGCTTACTGTTTTGAGAAGATTTCGATATGTAAAGGTAAGTTTTACCCATCTCTAGTTATGATTATGATTAATTGGTGATTGGAGAAAGTTATGAAAAAGTTTTCATAATCAAAACTTCGCAAACTTATGAAATATTCGTAGTAGGAATTGTTGGGTTGTTTTTACTCTAAATATGAGTTGAATTGGATGATTGAATCGATTGGATACATTATGGATTATGAGAAACGTGGTTGGATGGATTTGAGGTTGAATCACATAAAATTTTTCGTATAAGAAAAGCTTAAAGAGTCGTTTATGCTTAAAGTTGTCGAAGAACACCTAAATGCGTTTTCTATGGATATTGTGTTTTGGGAAAACCATGGAATTTAATTACATAAGAACCCCTTCTAAAGAAGTATAAGAACCCGAGGTGGTCAGGATTGTCAATAAGGTGCCTAAGTGAAGTTTCTCTATTGAATTTGAATGTGATATTGATGTCAACTTGTTATGTGATGTAGATAATCACTCGTAAGAAGAGCGAGAGCTTATAGAAAAATTGTAGCGATAAGAATCAGGTATGTAAGGCATACTCTTTTATTCTTTTGGCATAATCGACGGCACATTCATTACACTGCACAGACTCTCGCTATCTTTTATTTGGCCCTACTTCTTAGTCAATTTGTTCCTACTTGGACCCGCCGTACTTCCTTT
>CM056505.1:21296620-21327443 GCA_029783415.1 Anisodus acutangulus
AGAATGATTGACACTCACATCTCTCTCATTTCCATTGATTTCGCTACAGTTTACTAGCGCATTCCAACTTCGGTTTCTAGACCCCTTATTTGCAAGGTGTCCTACCTACCATTACTGGGTCTGGAAACGTGGCTTATAAGTATAACCATAATGGTGTCCCTTCAAAAAGAACTATACTCTTAAATTTAAAGCTTGATATTCCTTTCATATCATATTGTTACAATTTATAACTCTTGTTGTTATGCTTCAGAAGTATGGCTGGCCAATGGGCCGGGTCGGCCGGGTCCCGCCCCGAACCTGATCATTTTTTTTTAAAAAAAATTTCGGTATCGGGACCCATCCCGGACCGCCCCAAGCTCTCCAGTCCCGACCCGATCTCGGTCCCGCCCCGATCCCACCCGAAATCCCCCTTTTGCAAAAATAATCGTTGCACCAACGACCATTTTACATTTTAGACGCCAGGCAACGACCATTTTTAGCCTCCCTCCCCAACCTCCTACCCCTTAATATTTATTTTTAACCTATAATGCTATTATATTTACACTTTAAGCCAATTTTCCAACTATAAATACCTCATTTTCTCTTCATCTTTCTCACAAATCATCCTACAATCTCTAATCTCTCAATCTATTTCTCTACAAGTCTACATTGTCTACTAAATATTCAATTTCATTTATTCATTTGAGAATTGGGAGTGAAGTTGGCAACTAGTTTGACGATCTTTCATCGAGCAATGTTTCAATTTTCAACCTCTCGATTACACATCGACGCTTGGTACATTCTGCTCTATCATTAAGTTATTATTGTCTGTTTATTTTATTTAGCGCACTTAATTTCATTTACTTTAATTATTTATTAGTATAATTATAAATTTATAATGGAAGGATTTAAACGTATGCTTACGGGTAGGGGTCATGCTTCTTCTAGTAGGGGCAACAAGGGCAAGGGTACTTCTTCTAGTCATCCTATTTCTAGACATAATCCTATTCCTACACAAGATGATTTTGTTGATACTGAACATTTTCCTACCATTATATTTAGACGAGGAGCTATTTTCTGAAACTCAAGAAGACTTTAATTTAGACGATGATCTAGATGATACACCCATTAATGTAGATGACAACATACCCACTAGTGCACCTTCAATTGAAATGCCTCCTATTGCCCCTAGTATGAGACGAGGTCCAGCAAAACGAACATTAAAATCAGATGCATAGACATTTTTTGATAGGAACGTAGAGAATCAAGTAGCCAGATGTAAAATTTGTAAAGATGTTTTAAAATTTAAAACTGGAAAAGGTCACAGTGGGATGGGGAGTTTAATGAGACATGTAGCAAGGGCTCATCCAGCTAGGTATGCCCAATACGAGGCTTCAAAATCGAGTGCGCAAACGTCCGCTCCATCGGGACAAGGTTCACATACTGATATTGTCCCGGACCAACTACAGGGTCAAATTAACCCTATGACGGGGGGAATTGTAGGCCCTAAATACAATAAACATAGAGATAGGGAAGCAATAGCAAAATTAGTTATTGTGGAGGGTTTGCGTTTTTCAAGTGCTCGATGATAGAGTATTCTTTTGTCTGCATTCTTCGCCAGAAGTCTTCGGCCTCTCCTTCAATATTTGGCCTTATCTGATTTCCTTCCTTTCTAAGCGCTCCCTATACCAGTTCTTCAGGAGTATAACACCTCCCTAATCTTATCATTCCATGAGCTATCACTGCTTGGACAACGAATCATTTCCATGGGGCTCAGACTATCTCTTGTGATACATGAGCCATGACCAGTGCCGGGATTAACACTTTGAAATTAGGTCATTCATGGAGGGTAATAGAGGCTATTATTTGTTCCAAACTCTCAATAGATCCCTGGATTGGAGGATAGCAGATGACCCAGTCTTTTTCTCGCTCAATCAAATGGATGTGATTAGCGCCGCGATTGGGTAGAAGATTGGTGTTCATATTTGGCACTGCTGTCAGCAGGGTGATCTCTTTTTGATTAATTAAATATTGTATCTTATGTTTAAGGTTGATACAGTCTTTCGTGTTGTGTCCACTTTCTTCGGAGTGGTATGCACAAGTTTGGTTGGCTCGATAGAAGCGACTCCCATGATTGGTGGGTTTTGGTGGAACCATTAGGATGATTCCAGCAGTTCTCATTCTTTCGAACAACTTGGTTCGAGTCTCGAGAAGTGGGGTAAATACCCGTGGAGGCTTCTTTTCAAAGTTTGGATATGGAAAATCATATGTGGCCGGAGGCGGCTGATTTTGGAGCTTTGGGTGATTCTGAGGTGCTCAGTAAGCAGGTGCGGGCATTTGATAATTTGGTTGTGGAGCTTGGTATGTAGCCATTGATGTTTGGTAATTGGGCTATGAGTAGAAAACTGGCATAGGGCTGTATGGAGAGGATATGTAATTGTTTGGAAGTGGATATTGATATATATCGAAGGAAGATTGTGATCCTTCCTTCTTTTATGTTCTTGGGCTAGGTGTGTGGGAGACATTTGCCACATCATCCTTCTTCTTTCTCATATCCCCATGGCGCTCACGAATCGACATTGTTGGCTATGCCGACGATTCTTCTCGATTTGAGGCCATCTTCTATGGCCTCTCCCATTTAAATAATCTCAAAGAATGGCCTCCCGACCATAGATAACATGTGGTTGTAGAAGTCTGATTCTTGTGATTGGTTGAATACCGAGACCAACTCTTCCTCGCTCATTGGCGGTCGCACTCGGGCGGATTCGGCCCCCCATCTACTCGCGTATTCACAGTAATTCTATGTGGACTTTCTCTTGACTTTTTCTAGGTAGTAATGGTCAGGCACAATCTCCACGTTGAACCAGAATCGTTCCATAAAAGCTCCCGCCATGTCTTCCTAGGTGTCCTGGAGGCGTATGTTCTGCGCTATAAACCATTCAGAAGCTTCTCCAGTGAGGCTCCCACTGAATAGCCTCATAATTAAATCTTGGTTTCTTTTTACTATGACCAATTGGTTGTAGTATGCTTTTAAGTGAGCATTGGGATTCCCTATCCCATTAAACATCTCGAATTTCAACACCTTGAAGCCTTCATAATACAATAAAGGATATGGAAAAATAAAAAAGTCAACAAGAAAAGTAAATGATAGATAGATCGACACAAATATAAACACAATTTGACAACTAAAGCTCTATAATAGCTAAAAGCTCCAAATTAGTTTTCAACAAGCACCAACCTCTTACGATGACCTCAAGGGAACCAATGTTCCAAGCAACCAATCCTCTCATAAACAAGGTTCAATCATAGCTTCAACAAGTCACAACACTCGATCTCTAAATGGAGTATTAAAATATCTCAATTCCACATAATCTACCTAATGAAATAAACCAAGATAGTATTATACTAACTAGAATAGGAAGACTACTATAGCTATTACAATAATACCCTTAATTAAGTAAGCTCTATATTTGCCGCTAGTTTCCATAGACAAGGTAGGCCATTTCACCTTGGGGTGTTGCACATTTACATTTGGATTCTTTCTAGGAGGTACAAGTGGAAATAGAAGCGTCCCCCTTTCATCCAATACGTACCTATACCAATTGTGCTCATAAGCAACCCCATGATCTTCGAACCAAGAATCAATTCTCATGTTGCCTTTTCGGTTGAGCTCTTCTCACAACACTTTGAGTAGTATTGGAGGAATATGGTTATATGTCTCCATAATAAGAATCGAACTCCATGAAGAGGTACTTATATAAAACATTCAACAAAACAAGCAAACACGTTAAGTTAGTGAAAATAAATATCACAATCACTCAAGTGTGCACACCTTTGATTGCCTCACAAATTCTCTCGGCAAATGATTGTACCTTGTTTGGTCCGATTAGTCACAAGGGATTTAGTTTCTACTCTTGGCTGGAATGGATTCTTGTTTAACTCAAAGAATGGACAACTTGATTAAAACTAACAGACTTAAATCAAAAAGTTATCTACGAAGTAAAAATGAGAAAAAGCACGAAAGAAAAATACAGACACAAGAACAAATTAACCTCAAGTAGGATCAATCACTAGATATTAATTAATTAAGATAATCAAAGAAATTAAATGGAATAGAATTGGAAAGGAATTAGAAGTTAAACCTAAAAGTTTGGGTCAAAATAACACTTTTTATCAACTTTGACTTTGAATTTTGGATCAAACCCTTCTTTTTTGCTTCTTCTTCAACAAGAAGATATGAAGATCCTCAAGAACACATGAAGATTCAAAAATTTTAGATCTTCAAATTAACTTGGAATGACCCCAAATTTTGGATTAGACCTTCTTCACTAGGAGAACAAGGCCCAATAGGTTTCAAGCTTCAATTCTCCCTTCTACAAGACTCACTTTCAAGTTCTTCAACCCAACAATGGTGAATTATTCAAATCAACTTTAAATACTCCCAAATTTTAGACCGTGACTCTTTATCACTAGATGAACAAAGTCCAATAGGTTTGAGGCTTCAAATTTTGCTCAATCTTCAAGACATTAAACTTGTTCTTCAAGTTCTTCAAACTCAATAATGGTAAAATCTTCAAACTAACTTGAAATGACCCCAAATTTTAGATGTGACTTCCTCTCAAGTTAGAGAAAAAACAACAATACTCTTTTAGCTCAAACAACCACAAATATTTCAAGATCCAATTTCATGTTCTTCAACCCAACAATGCTGAATGACTCAAATCAACTCCAAATAACTTGGAAACTTAGGATCTAGACACAAATAACATTAGGGAATGAAAATTTAGTGTCCAAAACAACAAACAACCAAATATTCAAAAGGATTTTTGAATTTCATATTCTTTTTAGAAATCAAATCTCAAGACTAGATTTGATGGAACAAATATATTATAGAATCTGATACCAATTTATACAATAAAGGATATGGGAAAACAAAAGAATCAACAAGAAAAGTAAATGATAGACAAATTGACACAATTTGGCAACTAAAGATATATAATAACTAAAACCTCCAAATTAGTATTCAACAAGCACTAACCTCTTAGGATGACCTCAAGGGAAACAATGTCTCAAGCTACCAATCCTCCCATAAACAAGGTTAAATCATTGCTTCAACAAGCTGTCAACACTCGAACTCTCAATAGAGTCTCAAAATATCTCAATTCCACATAATCTACCTAATGAAATAAACTAAGGTAGTATTTATACTAACTAGAATAGGAAGACTACTATAACTATTACAATAATATCCTTAATTAAGTAAGGGCCTTATTTGGTAGTCTTCTCAAGAGATGAATGGAATAACCATTTTTTGCATAAATAACCTACTTCTCCTTACTTCTTCCAAATGGAGTCTTGTACTTCCACTTTAGCACACTCTCGAGCTTTCAGTCTTCATTCCAAGCATCCTCTAAACCTCCAAGGTAGAGATCCCTAGCTTGACTTGGTTTGCACATTCTTAATGAAGCTCGGCATGCATCAGTTCAGATAGGTCCAAGACTGGATGCATGCAAAGATCATCATAACTCAGAGTTGTCTCCTTATGAGAGACTCTTTTAGACTTTTCAAACAAGTATACCATCTTCCATTCCATTTACTTATCCCTCCTATCTTGTTCGGCTCTTCACGCCCTTTTTATATCCTCGTAATAATTGAGGTCAGGTGAGGATTAAATGGGATTAATTAGGGTGTGGAAGGATACTATGGGGTGAGCTTAGTGATTTCTAGGAGTGATAGTAGTTCTGGGTGTTGGGTAAGTAGCAGCATTTTGATGTATTCTTAGGTCGGTATAAGTGGGTGGTGCAAAATATGAATGGACCAAATGGAAAATCTCATGTATTTGAGTGGCATTGGCTGATGGTGGCGTTTGATTTAAGGTACCATTATGGGCAGTTTCATAATGAGCTCGGGTTGCTAGAAAGTTCTCGAGTATTGGTGAACTTATAGATGGAAAAGGCAGCAGAGGCCTTCTCACTTCTGTCACGCCTCAAACTGGAGGGGTATGATTGCACCTGGGCCTTACTTGTCTAGTGCCAACATTCATGACTTAGCCTTATTCTTTAACATACAACGGGGTGTCAAGGACGCCACGATAGACTAAAAGACATATGAAAGCAATTAAAAAGCTGATGATATCATTCTAACATGAATATACATAGATACGGGCGGACAAAGCCACCATGAAATCTATACATCAGAACATATGCCAATGAGGCTATATATGACATCTATACGTAGGACCCATATCTACAAGCCTCTTATTCTAAGAGTACATCATCATCATCATAAGGTCAGGACAGGGCTCTGCCATACCCACAAACATGCACATGACATCATACCGACTTCAAAGCAACAACTCCAAAATAAAAGGAGTGCACCAACCACACCTGAGCTGAGAACCTACTGGCGAGGTCGTCAAATCGTCTATCTGAAGCCGAAGGCATGAGATGCAGCATCCCCCAACAAAAGGGGCATCAGTATGACAAAAGAAGGAAAGAATAGCCTTCACATACCTTTATTGTTTACTTATCCACACGGCTTTAGTTCAGCTCATTAGTACTTCAATCTACAAAAAATATGATAAGGGGCCATGTTTAAGCTTACGAAAGCTAGAATTCAACACAAATGCGTGACTAGCTCGTCGACTAAAATTTGGACAACACCTCCCCTTATTCCTTTTAGTTTTTTCTAATCAACAAATAAAACCAACATGTCCAGAATATCAACAAGCAATATATACATCAATATCCAACCATATATCCATCACCAAAATACACCAAACAACCCAACAAGAGATAAGAACAATACTAACAACTTTCAAGTGTTACATGGTCACTTCTTCTCTCAGAACTTTTAATAACATCATCAACATACCCAAGGTACTGACAAACACAACAACAACAAAAACAACAACAAAAACAACATAACCAAGTTATTCCCCATCATTTCCAGCCATATGAAGTTATATATACACCCGCAAAATAGTCCAACATGGGACAACAAAGATCTTACTCTACTTCATTTGCTATCTTGTAGTTCTTCACTCAACCAACATATACAACACATAGATAAGCCCAAACACAAGCAAGAGAGGATTAAAGTTACCTTATCCAGTAAGAAAAACTCCAAGAATAAGGCTTCTTTAACTTGGAAGAGCTCCAAATGTAGAAACAACACCATACAAGTGATCTCCACCACTTCTACAACACTTTTAATGAAGAGTAGCTACTTTAACCTTGGAGGAGAGGGGCTGCCTTGGGCTATTTGGTATATAAACGTATTATAGATTAGGAGTTAAGATAAAATTAAAATAATATCACACCATGGGAGAGAAGTGAAACTTAAAGCACTTTTGACTTAGAACCCTAGAGAGAGAGGGGTGGCTGTATGGCTTAGGAGAGAGAGAGAGAGAGAGAGCTTCCATATCTTTTCTTGAGAGTTAAGCTTGAAAATATTAGATGAGAGATGAGATAAACCAACACCTAAAGGGGTCTTTGGTCGTCCAAGACATGCTCTACTTTTAAGACATTTGTAGCCTCTTTTTGCAGGTAGGTGACACACATATTTGCTTACTTAGGTGGTATCACTTGTCGGGTCTATCATTCGACACGTGTCACTTTCTTTATTAATAATTAAGACACTTTTCAAGTAGCTCAAGCTAGTAGGATGTGTAAGAAAGTAACTCAAGCAAGTAGGACGGGTAAGCAAGCAACTCATCTTTGTAACGACCCGCTTGGTCGCTTAGGCATTTTACCCCTGTTGACCCTTCCCCTAGCATCGTTAGAGTGTATTCAATTTGCAAGGATGGGTAGAGCGATTCTCGATACTTTTATAGAAGTTTTGGATAAGGAAAAGGATATTTAGAAATTCTTAAGTTAAGAAATGAAGAAGTTTGACAAAAGTCAACATTGGGGACAAATGCATCTTTTTCAAAGTTTTGTTGATTTCATTAGCTCTGAATGTGATTTATGACTTAGTCAAGTCGTTGCTTTGCTTTTTGAGAGGTTTAAATGTGATTAAGGCGGTTGGTTGAGAAATTAGCTTCTGAGATGATTTGGAGTTGACCATGATTGACATCAGTCAAGACGGATCCATTTGGGTGTTTAGAGAGTTCGAGCAGCTTCGTATGATCATTTGTAATTTGTAGGAACTTTTCAAATTTGATTTGAATTTCGTTTGGTCAGGTTTAAGTATTTGACTCGTTGGCATAAGTCGCTCACCTTTGATACTTCAATGTACCATTAGATTCATTTGATATTAAAATTGCGTTTTGATTGTTGGAACACATGTGTATCAAAACTTGTGATCCATAGCAACTTGAATTTTCTAATTTCGATACCGTATGAGGGAGTTATGCCTATATTAGTTTTGAGAAAAAAATGTTGATTTTTGGTGTCCGCCAGTATGACTTCCGGCGCTGAGCTGATCCTCCTGGGCGAAAATTGGTCCACGGAGTGAAATCGTGTATTAAAAATTAGAGTGCGCCCATTTAGTATTTTGCACATTACTAGAGTTCTAGATCTCCGATTGAGGTGATTTTTATGTGTTGTTCTCATATCAACTAGGGGGTAAGCATCCAACCTTTATTTGGATATTTCATTATGATTAGTTTTGTTGGTTATCAATTTTATCCATATTTGGTTGGGAAAAATTGAGTGGTTTTGAACCCTAAGTTGAAATTTGAGTTTTCTTCAATTTATTATGGTTGGATTTGAATAAATTCTACGCTTTGGCTTGTTTAAACCTTGGGTAAACTTATTCTAATATAAATTCCAATTTCAATCCGAATTTTGCAAACATTCGATTTATGGGTTTTGACAAAGTCATAAAATTGGAGGCTCATTTGGAGTTAGAATATCATGAAACTTTGGATTATGACTATTTAGATCACGAGTAACATGTTTCTAACTTAAATTTCTAATTTTGCGCTTGTGGTCCCGTGGTTACATTTTGGATTTCGGACTAAATTATAGCAATGTGGGTATTGTTAGATTCGTATGAACCTGTAGAATACTATTGTGATAATATTGAACTGATTTTCTTAATAAAATTACCAATTTAACCCTTGGAGTCCGGGATGAGGTTTTATATTTACTTTTGACCCTGAGTTTCTTACAAGACATGTTTGGTATCATTAGAATCATGTGCAATGTATAATTGGTCCGTATGTGTTGATTGAATGTATGTGGTAAAATATGAACTTCATGCACTTGTTTGAACTATGACCATCCGGTTTTCATTCGGGAGGACTTGTGGATTAGGAGTTCGTGGCTCTTGCTCGGTTTTGAAGTAGGCTACAATTTAGTTTTACGAGACTCCGATAGAAGTATGAAGAAGTTATAAATGTTGAGTAGTATTGTGTATGTTTGGGGGTCCCACTCAAATGGTTTTGATGAATATTTGTGTGGATACTAGTGTTGAACTGTGATGATGGGTAATTTCGGGGATCAGTCTTATGTTGATTCCGAATGCTGTTATTTGGACTTGTCGCAATTATGTGGGCTCATCGCCATATTTGATATTGTTGTGTTTATTCATCATACATGCTTGATATAATATGCTGATTCTAATAGGATTATTATTGATGGACTGCTTTGATATGAAATCCTGTGTATTGGATTATATGTGTGTTATTGAACTCTTGAAGTATGTGATATTTCATCTCTTTACTTGGTTGCATCTCATTTTATCATGATATATTGCCTTATATTATCATTTACATTCATACACTCATGGTTATGTGATATTGATATGAGAGTGGTATGAATATGTTATGGGCCCAAGAGTTCAGAAAGGTATGAACACTTATGAGATTATGGGAACATTGAGATGATGATGATACAAATGGCCCGGATTGCATGCCACGATGGATATTGATATGCGGGGAATGGAGTTTCACTCCTGCAACATGATATTATTCAGTCAAATGAGTCTAGGGCTCTAGTCAGATTCATGTGTGAAATTCTAGCTGGCTAGGAGCAGTATATGAACTTCGCGGGTCCCTTATGGGTGTACGGATCATAAATAAACCTTGACGTATTGTATACCAGGTTGAGAAAGGTACCTTGCATATGAATTGCATTCATATCATACACACATCTATACATTAATTAAGTGTAGTTTGGTAATGTTTTATATTTGGTTATTGAAACTTGGGTGAAATCCTGATTTATTTGGATTGAATTTATTATATTGGACCGGAATGGTCGCTATGTTTGAGTTTGTCTCTGTGAATACTTGTAAATAATGATTATGCTGGTCTCCATGAACACTTGAATAAATGGTTGAGGTTGTTCAACTGATTTGGTTGTCGTGTGTCCCTTGCTTCCTTATGTATGTGTGTTTGGGGTTTAATAATTTTAAATCTAAGTATTTGATGTCAACTACTACTGTGGTAAAAAAATGTAAACTATGCCATGACTATTGTCTAGGTCCAGGGAATTATGTGCATTTGTGTGTTGTCTGGTAATTGATCGTGTGAATGGGTAATGAGTCTAGTAAGGAACCTGTGATAAGTATCACTAGTGGAAAGATAGACGTGGAATGATCTATGTGTGTCAGACCATAACTATATAGAGACTTAACTACCTATAAATGTTAAGGTTAATAAAGGAGTTAATGTATTCATGTTTAGCTTAGGTGTAACACTCTTGGAAACACTGTAAAATGATTGTTGGGATTTAAGTGTGACTCATTTATTTAATGTGATAAATTAGGTAATCAAGTTAAGTTGAAATATGAATTGAACAAGAGAGTACTAGTCGGTGGGTACTATGATAGTAAGGTCCCTATAGATGTGAGTGGATTGATTGTACTTGACTGTGATTGGAACCTTATGTGAATAATGTGTTATGATGAATCGGAGAATTAATATGTGTACAATGTGACATATATGAGCTATTGAACTATATAGTACAGACTTGTCTGGTATCAACATGATATTTATCTCTTTTGCATATCTTCTAACATATGCTCGATGCAAGGTGAATGATAAAGTGTGTAACGTGGATCATTGATTGAGGAAATTGTACCAATGCGTTTCAGTGGAGATGGTGGACAAATTGAGCTTGCCTACCCGCAACCATCCTAAACCATATGCTCTCCAATGGCTAAACAAAGACAAAAGGATAAAGGTAATGAAATAAACTCTTGTTAGTTTTCGGATTGGAAGGTATGAATATGAGATATGGACTGACGTCCTACCTATGGATGCTTGTCATATCTTGTTGGGGCGACCATGTCAATTTGATACGAAAGCACAACATGATGGCGAAAATAATGTATATTCTTTTCAAAAGGATGACAAGAAGATCCAGTTGGCACCATTGTCACCTATTGAGGTGAAGAAAATGAAGATCCAAAATGCCAAGAAACGCATGGAAAAGTACGGGGCCCTCTTCATTAATGCATCAAAGATAGAAAAAGAATCGAAGAAGGGGAGTTCCGTAGATGCATTGGTGTGTAAGGAGAAGGAAAGTCTTATGGGAGATGCGGATGAAAATGCGGACTTGAAGGAACTCTTGATAGACGTGTTTCCGGATGATCTTGCACCTGGATTACCGCCAATAGAAGTCTATAGATACAATTCGAAAAAGGTAAAGGAGTTACTAGATGAAGGCATTGTCCAAGAGGACTTTAGTCCATGTGCGGCACCCACCTTATTGGTGCCAAAGAAAAATCATATTTGGCACATATGTATTGATAGTCGAGCGGTCAATAACATCACCGTGGAGTGCAAGTTTCATATGCTGAGATTGAAAGATCTCTTTGATGAATTGAGTGAGGCCAAGTTGTTCTCCAACATAGATTTGAGGAGTGATTACCATCAAATGAAGATCCGAGAGGGAGGTGAATGGAAGATGGTTTTCAAGGCCAAGTATGGTTTGTACAAATGGCTCGTGTTGCCATTTGGATTGTGTAATACTCCAAGATCTTTCACGAGATTCGTGTATGAGGTACTACAACCATTCATATGATACATAACATCATCCAAGAATATTCATGTGAATGCATCCAAGGTGGAAACTATCAGGAGTTGGCCCGCACCTACGAATGTAAGTGAGGTAAAAGGTTTCTATGATTTGGCTACCTGTTATCGCCGTTTAATTCAAGATGTTTGTACCCTTACTGCCCCTATTCCGAACTTTGGAGATCTACTTGAAGTTGAAAGTGATACTAGTGGAATTGGTGTTGGTACCATCCTTATTCAAGGCAAGAGATCCATTGCTTTCTCTAGTGGAAAATTGGGTGGTGCATGACTCGATTATTACACTTATGGCAAGGACTTTGATATGGTGAGATCCTTGGTTCATTTGGAACATTGTTTGAAGCCGAAACCTCTTGTCTTGTATTCAGATCCTTATCTGGATAGTTTTGGGGAAAATGTCTACAAGATAGAACTTCTGAACGAATACAAGAGTATTAGTTCAATGTTTCATGTTGGAAACTTTTCACCCAACATAGATGGCGAGAATTTGAGGACAAATTCTTTCAAATAATGGGAGATTGATGAAAGAACGGCCACCAACTTAAGCTTCCAAAATGAACCGCGAGGTGAATTGCTAGGAGTTCCAAAAAGTGCCAACTATCCTATAGTGATATGCATAATATGGAATGGAATATGGAGTGGAGTTGAAGATTGGATGTGAAGATCCAAGAAGGAACATATTTATTTTCGGCTTTTATGTAGGTCTTGGCCGAGACCACTTCCTTTTATCTTATTTTAATTCCTAGCTTAATTACTAGCTCTTCTTAGGACATAATTAGTATACCATGTAATAACTACTAGCTCTCCTTAGGACATAATTAATATGTCGTGTAATAGAGTAAGGTGACAAGGCCAAGAACCATCTAGAAGAAGAAGATTCCAATTAGATTATTCATGAACTAACTAGTTCATGCACTTATCTACATGGATGACACAAAAGGTTGGCCTAGAGAACATGAAGGGTTGGCCGAGCATTTTCCCTTTTCATTCGGCCAAGATACATGCTAAGAGGAGAATCTTCCAACGTTTCCCAAGGAGATTATTCGTGAACTAACTAGTTCATGCACTTATCTACATTGGTGACACAAAAGGGTGGCCTAGAGTACATGAAGAGTTGGTAGATCCCTTCCCCAATTCGGCTAAACCACTTTCCTTTCCCATTCGGTCGAATGGTTCTTGTATTGTGTCTATTTAGTTGTCTTCTAGAAAGGTCTAAGCACTAGTATAAATATGACATGTAGTTGATGTAAATAGACATTGAAGATTTATGAAATATATTTGAGTTTTACTCAACTTTGCTAAGTTATTCAGCTTTTGTGTTGGTTAATTTAGTTGGTCCTTTTGTTGGCCATCAGTCATTTTGTGATCCGAACCTAGATCCTTTTATGGGTCAACCCCTCGATGTAAGTTTAGTTAGAACTTTTGTGATCTAACTACACGTAAGACAAGGTTATATCCGGCCTTTCGGCCTACCTCACTTGGTTTGCACCCGAGCTTTTCCTTAGCGATCTCATGTCCAATCCTTGTCCCAATTCGGCCAACCTCACTTGGTTTACACTCGATCTTGTCCATAGCAACCTCGTGTATCCTTGTCCAAATTACTTCATCCTTTTCACTACCATCAACTATAATATTTCCCCAACCCACACACAAGAGGTTATTAACCGAAACACCCCAAAACCACTTGAACACCCCAAAACCACCCGAACACCCCAACCATTTTCCTTGCCGTTCAGTCGAGTCCCTAAACCATCAATCTACTAGCCCCATCAGTTTCTGCCACCTTACCATTGCCAAACCACCACACACCAACCACTAACATAACCCTCAACGTGTCTAGAACATCCCCACAAAATGCCTTAACCCATTTCCACCCCAAACTACCCGCGGTAACCCCTACAACACCCAAATGGTACGCAAAACCTGAGAACATCCATTTGAGTCCATTTTCGTTTCAACCCATTTCCACCCAAACTCCGACCAACCTATGTCACGACCCGACCCGACGGGCCGCGACTAACCGCCCTAATAACGTCATTATCCTGACCTGTCACACATAATCCAACTAACACCTAATGAGTCTGAAATCCGACAGCATAACGCTGCAATAACAACGTATGCCAGGGTAGGCAAGCCGACAAGGCCGTCTTTACCCCCGAATGTACCTGCCTCCTGAGGAGTCACAACTAGCTAACACAATACAACAGGCAAGCCGACAAGGCTGCCATTAGATAATATCACATATACACGAGGACACCCCAACACAGAGTACAATAGCATGACTGACCAAAACAGAGTTATAACCCTTACATAAGTACAACCCACAACTGTCTATAGACCTCTATAAGAAGGAAAACGACATATGACGGGACAGGGCCCTGTTGTGCCCCTAAAAATACATAAATCAAAATAATAGGGTTCCATACAAAAATGGTAAAGCTCTGGATCAAAGGAGCTTTCCAAACAGCTGCGCAGGAACCTAAATCGGAGGGTCACCAAACTGAGCACCTGTACCTGCGGGCATGAACGCAGCCCCCCGAGGAAAGGGTCGATTTAAATAATGTACTGAGTATGTAAACATGAAATACTGCAAATGAGATCATAAGTAGCCAATGGATAGCAAGAGGTCAGTATAAAAATCAGGATCTAAATCCAACTATGCCATAAACAATAAAAATCAGTTGTGCTTTATAAAAATGAGAGTCAAGTTAAGGAAACATGAATGCATGTCCATATACATATATATATACCTGTAACGTAATCCAGCCCACTAATGCGGGACTCGGTGGAATCATATCATCACCCGACCCATATTGGGACTCGGTGAAGTCATATCATAACCCGGCCTATTCTAGGACTCGGTAAAGTCATATCATAACCCGGCCCATTCTGGGACTCGGTAAAGTTATATCATAACCCGGCCCATTCTGGGACTCGGTGAAAAATGCAAGGTTGTGCACGAACATAACCCAGCCCGGGACTCGGTGAAGTGAAGTAATAACACTTAGCACGAGTAGATTTCATCTGTAACCATATGCAATCAAAATTTTCATTTGACTCCCGATAAAATCATTATAATAATGTCATAATAAACTCTTTAATGAAAAATCATAGGCACTTCTCATAACTAACATCTTTAGGAATTAAACTGTATAAGAATCATGTACGTCCGCCGTACCTTCATTAAATAAAAATCATGCCAAAGAAAGAAGGAATAGTTCACATACCTCTTAGACGAACTAATCAACTCAATATTAGAGTACGTCTCGTTTTAGAACTTCAACCTATAATAATGGTAATACGTTCGTCAATTCTATGATCATTGGCATACTTTATATCAAATAACGACTTCCTATTCTATAAAAAATCGGGCAACACATCCCTTGCTTATACATGTTTCTACAACTTCCAAACGAGGCTAACAACATCAATAACCAAGCACCAATTAAGGGCACAACTAAAACAACAACAAATGGGATTTACAAACCCACTTCTCATGTAAATTTAGCCTCTTAATCCACATTAAAACAGCCCACAAAAATAGTCCATGTTCCAACAACAACGAGGGTAGAATGTGAAGCCTTTGTACACCTTTTCTACACCCTTATTCCTTTAGGACTTACATTAGCAATTATCACACTTAAACATGCATAATGGTAACTAAATTTTCTGCATTATAACACCACAAAACAGTCACTAAAACAGTCCATATCCATCTCAACATGTCCAATGATTTCATACAAGTTCTTGGCCACAACATGTCATAATTCCATAACTCTTCTCTTAACTCCTAAAATCCAATTCCATATTTCAATACTTCCATATAACTAATTTAAAATTTAATATCAATGTTTCCTTTCAATTTCATCATGCAATTAGTGATAATAATACAACAATAACCAACGAATCCAACAATCACCAAAATCTATCCCAAATTGGCAACTAGCCCAAAATTGTCACATGCATTGCTTAAATTTCAAATTTTCCTTAACACAAATTCATATCCTTAATTCTAACAAAATGCATTCCAATTAAATTATAGAAAAAAGAATTTTATACCTCAAATTTAGTCCAAAAGCAGTCCACAATTTTCTGCCTTGCTTGTCCGAAAATCCCCAATCGCTTTTGTATTTCTATCCCTTTTTTGTTCACTTTTTCAACTCCAATTGACATGCAAGTGTTCTACAATGTTAAGCCATCATCCCTACACGTTTTTCTTCTAAAATTTCATCCCAAAATCTAGAATTTTCTGGGCATAATCTCGGCCAGCAGTGGTTGTTTTTGCCATTTTTTTTGGTGTTGTTTTGGCTTCCAATTTTGTGAATAATGTAGTCCAAGAAGAGGAGATAAAAATCTTAAATTGGGTATGGAGTTGGGGGGTTCTCGGCTGGGATATGGGGGATGAGAGGAGAGGAGAGTTTGTTTTAGGTTTTGAATGAAGAAGATGAAAGAATGTAGGTTAATTAAAAAAAATTGGATTTTTAATATTACACTTTGGCCCCCAAGTTCTTCAATTAATAAATCTTAAACCCACCTCTTTTAATCCCCGAGAATTTCATAAAGCCTCGTATCCTCAATGTCATAATTTTATAATACAATACTATTCCATAACTCCATTGGAATACATTCAACTACTAGGATTAATTCTCGTCGTCACATGTATAGCACTAAAGAAAAACTATTCCGGGATAACATTCGTTTATAAACTAATTTCCCGTATTAACATATGTAAGTGCTCCTTATATTCAATGTCCGAATGTTACTTCCTTAATGAAGTTCTTAATTATCGTCTTAATCTTACGAGGTGTAACATTCTTCCCTCCTCAGAAACATTCGTCCTCGAATGTTCATAATAAGTCTTATGCTAGTAAAATTTCGGCAGAGTCTCCTTTATAACTATGTCTATCCACCTATATTCAACAAACCAACAGGTACCACACAGGGCCACAATATATCACTCATATACAATTCCCAATTACCAGAATCAAATAAGGAGTTAAATTACATTACCTGGAGTCATAGGGAACAAGTAAGGATATTTCTTCCTCATTTCATCTTCTGCCTCCCAAGTCATTTCCTCCCTATTGTTGTTTCGCCACAATACCTTGACGGAACACACATCCTTCGTCCGTAATCTCCTAACCTGGCGATCAAGTATGGCTATGGGACTTTCCTCATAAGACAACTCTTCTATCACCTGAACATCATCTACTGGGAAGACTCTAGAAGGATCACAAATACACTTACGCAGCATAGTTACAAGGAAGACTGGATGTACCGCCTCCAATTCAGAGGGTAGATCCAACTCATAGGCAACCTTGCCTATCCTACGAATGACCTGGTAAGGCCCGATGTACCTTGGGCTAAGCTTTCCTTTCTTTCCAAACCTCATCACACCCTTCATGGGTGACACCTTTAGGAACACCCAATCATCAACCTGAAACTCTAAGTGTCGACGTCGATTATCAGCGTATGACTTCTGTTGACTCTGTGCTGCTAATAATCTCTCCTGAATGAGCTTAACCTTATCGATAGCTAGCGGAACCATGTCTGGGCCGATCAACTTAGTCTCACCTACATCAAACCAACCAATAGATGACCTGCACTTCCTCCCGTATAAGGCCTCGTACGGTGCCATCTGGATGTAGAATGGTAGCTGTTGTTATAGGCAAACTCAATGAGTGTTAAATGATCATCCCAACTACCTCTGAAGTTAATAATACAGGCCCTCAGCATATCCTCTAATGACTGGATAGTACGCTCTGCCTGCCCATCCGTCTGAGGATGAAATGTTATGCTGAGACTCACTTGTGTCCCCAATCCCTTCTGGAATGATCTCCAAAAGTTAGCTGTAAACTGAGCTCCTCGGTCTGATATAATAGATGTGGGAACCCCGTGCAGTCTCACTATTTCCCTGATGTATAGCCTAGCATGGTCCTCAGCTGAGTAAGTAGTCCTCACTGGAAGAAAATGGGCTAATTTCGTCAGCCTATCCACGATAACCCATATGGAATCACACTTCCGCTGAGTGCGAGGTAAGCCTGTAATGAAGTCCATATTGATCACTTCCCACTTCCAAGTCAGGATCTCAATCTCCTGTAATAATCCACTAGGCTTCTGATGGTCAACCTTAACCTGCTGACAATTCGAGCACTGAGCAACAAATTCTGCTTTGTCTCTTTTCATTCCATCCCACCAATACAAGCATTTAAGGTCATGTTACATCTTCCTCGACCCTGGATGAATGGAATAATGGGCATTGTGTGCCTCTTCCATAACCTGCTGTCGTAGCCCTGCAAAATCAGGTACACATAACCTGCCCTCATACCTCAGCACATCATCAGGTGTAACCTCAAATATAGTTTTTCCCTTTCGGAGAGTTGCATCTCTATACTGGGCCAGAACAGGATCCTCATACTGGCGTTTCTATACCTCTTCCATGATAGAGGACTCAGCAATATCCCGAATAAGAACCCCGCTATCTCCCGAATCCTCCAACCGGACTCCAAGACTAGCTAGCTTGTGTATCTCATGAACCATCTCCCTTCTGTCTGACTGCACATCCGTCAAGCTACCCATGGATCTACGGCTAAGAGCATTTGCCACAACATTGGCTTTCCCCGGGTGGTACAAGAAAATGCTAGTAACTTACCAGCTTCCATACCATCTTCTTCATCTTCAATACAACATCACAAAAGACATGCTGTTTCTGCGGCTAGTATTGAAAGCCTCAGAAATAGAATGTGCGGTCGTACCTCTACTACTAACCAAATTAGCGAGTTGGATATTTTTGTTTTACAGGGTTCTGTACCGTATCAAGAAGTTATCAATGAAGATGGACATGAAGACTTCTTTGAAATCTTGGAGGGAATGAGAAGACCTTTCGACACTTTCATTGATGGCTCGAGATGTTTTGAACATTCAAGCGTCGTCAGCTGCGTCTGAAGCGCTTTTTCTCGCAGAGATATCAAATAGGAGACCACAGACACTCATTAGCCGGAGCGGCTTGAAATTGCGGTATTATTCAGAGATTGGATACGGCGGAGCGGAGAAGGTGCGGTCAACCGGAGATCAACGAAGAAGATGATGAAAACTACAACGAAATCTTAACCGAAGGTAGTGGAAGCGACGTGGATCAATTTGACCAACAAATACCAATTCCAACCGAAGAACCACATGAAATCATCAAGCAATTAGAACAGATTTTTTTGAGAATGTAATTTTTTTAATTGTAATTTTATTATGTAATTTGTAACTTTTGGACAACACCACAAAGTTGCAATTTAGATTTTAGACAATTGTATTTGTATTACAAAAAAATCATATGTCTATTAAATAATATAAGAGGCACAAAAACAGCCTTGGGATGTTTTTATTACACTATCTTATTTTATTTATTGAGTTTTTTTTATACATATGTTATTTAAAAAAAAAAAATGAAAACCCGCCGTATCCCGCCCCGAGCCCGACCCCGACCTGAGCCCGACGGGATCGGGATCGGGATCGACTGACTTGCTCGACCCCGCTGCATCTGACCCCGCCAAAGCCCGCCGACCCCGACCCCTTCTCCCGTCCCGCCCCGACCCCGACCCCACCAGACCCGGCCCGCCAGACCCGAGCCCGGCCCACTGGCCACCCTTATTTGAACCTAACAAAAACCTACAACTAGGGTATGTTGGAGGCGAGAAATGAGGGAACCGGAGAGATGCGGTTCCCCACTGAATTTCTCTTCCGACATTCTGATCTCTCTCTCCCCGCCAGCGATGCTGCTTCCTTACTAGCAGATACAGGACTCTCCGTTTCCAGCGACTTCGCGGGAAACTTTTTGTTTCTTCCAAGTGCTAGTGCCTGCTGCATAGTCAAAATAATGTGTATTTTCTAATAGTGTGAAAATTATTTTTACCATTATAATTAGGAAGAACAACACATCTATACCCATAAATATTAAAATAATTACTCGGATTTGCCCCTAGTAAAACTAATTACATCGCCTACCCCTTCTGTAAATTATTATTACCTGTGCTACCTAACCGACAGAAGATGCTAAAGTAGGCCTTTCCTTCGGTGACACGTAGTGCACTTGTACTTTTCCTTCATTTATTGTATGTAAACTTATTACATTGCCTACGACTTTGTCTTCATTTGAAATGGGGATTAAATTGTCCAAATAGTCGCTATATGTTCTTTTTCATTTGTTTTTGTCTCTTCTATTTTATCTTTTTCCTTTTTGTTTTCTTTTCAAGGTTAAAAATAAAATACAGTAAAAAATATTAGACCACAACAAGAAGTAATTAAAAATAATAATTAGACTAAAGTCACTAACTTATTTATTAAAATCTAAGTTAATAGAAACATATTATTATAATTTTTTTATTTTGAAAATGCAAATAAAACTTATATCTAAAATATAACTCTATTTTTATGCTTTTTTTACAAGTAAAACTTGCTAAAAATAATATAAAAATTAATCCTTTTTACAAAATATAACTCCCTAAAAATGATATAAATATTAAAATATCAAATACTGATCTATCATTTATGATACTCATATGGTATATCATGTATTGACACCGTATCATAAAGGAATAACAATGCATTCCTTCAAGAAAAACACTCAGTCATCTATGATATCTTCTGAGTATATGATATATCATGGGGTTAGTCATCCATGATACTCTATCAGTATATATGATAGATACAATATGTGTATCATATATATTAAGCTCTATTTTTTAAGAATGAGTCAATCATCTATGATATCTTGTCAGTAAATGATAGATTTCATATTGGTATCATAGAGGACTGGACTCTTTTTGGATGGAATGAACAAGTTTCTATTATACTTTGTCAGTGTATGATATGTACCATGCGAGTATCATTATACTGAGTATATTATTATACTATGATGGTATCATATAGAACTGTTGAAGAGTATCTCATTGAATGACTGCAGCGGTCCTCTGTGATACCATCTCAGTATATTATTATACCATGATGGTATCATGGAGGACTGAAAATTTTTATTCAAGGACTTCAGCAGTCCTTCATGATACCATTATGATATATACCATTACAATATATTTTTACACCATGATGGTATCATGGAGAACTGTTGAAGAGTATTTCATTGAAGGACGACAGTCCTGCATGATACCATATCAGTATATTTTTATATCATGACGGTATCATGGAGGAGTTGGGATTGTTTCATTCAAGACTTCAGTAGTCCTTCATGATACAATCATGGTATATTATGATACCCTATTAGTATGTGATATATACCATATAAATATCATAGATGATTGAATTGTGTTTTTATTAAAGGAATGAACCAATCCTTTATGATATTCTGTCAGTATGTGATATACCATGTTAGTATAATAAAGGATTGATTAGTATTTTTTGAAGAAGTGAATCAAGCTTATATGATACCATGTCAGTATATGATATATATCATGTGGGTATCATAGATGATTGAGTTGTGCTTTTTATTGAAGGGATGAAATAGTCCTCTATGATACTTTGTTAGTATATGATATATATCAAGTTGATATCATAGAGGACTGAGTGCTTTTTTTTAAGGAATGAACCACAAATCATGTATGATATCCTCTCAGTATATGATATATATACCATGTGGATATCATAATATATTGTAACAGTATACTTCAACTGCTACTGATTTGATACACTATATGCTAGAATAAATTATATAAAAAGATAATATATCAGTTATCCTTTTCATTAAAAAAGATAAAGGAGCCAAAAGGTTTGTAGAATTAGATTATGAAAAAAATAAAGAAAAAATAATTTGAAAAAATGAAATTAGAAAAGGAGAAAATATAAATGAAAATCACCTGAAATAAAATAGAAAAATAAATAAAATTATATTAAAAAAGGAACAAGTAATAAAGAAATAAAAAAGAAAATAGAAAATAGAAAAAATGAAAAGAAAGAAGTTAGAATTAGAATATGAAATCAAATTATGATGAAAAAAAAATAAAATATAGTATGAAAAAATGAACAAAAAAGAGAAAAAAATGAGAAAAAAGAAAAGAATAAAAGGAAAAAAAAGATAAGAAGTGGAGGAATAAAAACGAAAAGAAGAAAAGAGAGACAATTACCTACAAAAGCTATAATGAGTATTAGGGGTAAATAATTTTTGGGGTATGAAAGTAAGGAGGGCATGGAAGGGTAATTATTTTTTGTTTAGTGGACATGGGTGTTCTTTCCCCTTATAGATACCCGGTTGTTGAGATACAAATTTCCCGAAGTTGGATACTTAAATTAGCTTTGAATTGTTTTTTGGATCAGCTGGACGTATTTAGCTGGACGTATTTAGCTGAACAACCCGTCTTCAATTTCTTTTCAGTTATGCCCCATGGCTCCCTAGCAAGCCTTATTGTGCCTAGCACCATAGATGGCCCCATGATCTTGACCACGTCAAGTGACAAGTGTGTCGTACCTATGTCGTCCCACTAATAGCCCTTTTGCTCGCGCCCAGCGGGAAGATGCCAATAGCACATGCTCGTCGCCAGCAACAAATGCCCATAGCCAACGCGCCCCGCGTAGACCCTAATGTCAAACCAAAGGATTTGACCCTCCAAGTGTCGCCACTGGGCCAACGTTTCTTTTGTAGAAGTTTAGGTCTATTTCAATAAGAATGGACTACTTGAAAGAAAAAGAAGAAAGTAATGCGAAAATGAAATACGAAGATTAAAGATAGAAAATTAAAGATAGGCGAAATTCAAGATCTAAATCCCCAAAGTTCAAAATTAATTTCTAATTATACTAGTTGATCGTTGTAAACTTAATTAGTGGATTATTTCTAATCATGTTTACTAGTAGATCCAATTCAAGAACTTAGACGAAACGTGATCTAGACCCCTAGTTGAATAATTAGAAATAATAAGTAGTATAAGACTAATTATCTTCCTTAATTAAACATGTTTAGCCTAAAACTCGTTATTAGGAACACTAGTTAAATTTATTTGATTTTTAGCAGCGCAATTTGTTACACCTCGTAGTTTAACATCAAGTTGTGTCGTCGACTAACTCTAGTATCTCGAGGAGGTATGAGACTTTACGAAAGAATAATGATGGGTTAAGGCTTGTTTATAGAAGTATTGGAAATCATGAAAGTTAAATGAATCGAAGAGAATACGTTTCGCCAAATTCCGACGAAATTGCACATGTACGGTAGGATGTACGGACCGTACATTTGTGTTAGAGAGACCGTATCAAGATTTGTCACTTTGGGAATTTTCTCTCCAAGAAGTACGGTCCGTACATACGGCCATACCTCTTGGCGGTGCAAATTTTCTTTTTTGTATATATTCATCCAACTCGACTTGGGATATCATTTTATATTTTCTCCTGCTCCTAAATAACCCTAAACACTCTCTCAAAGGCTCCTTATCATCCTAGGCCTAAATCCAAAGGCAAATCAAGCAAGGTGTTTCTTGTGTTCTAAGGTAAGTTCTATATACATTTTCTTGTTTTTAGAATTATACAAGTATTTGGAAGATGGTTGTCGAAGAATTCTCTTAGAACAAGTTATGGAACCTTGAAGTTAGGGTGGTATTTGGTCTATTTCATATGAAGTATGGGATGGTGTTAATGATCAAAACCTATTGTATATGTTGTGAAGTTAAGGGGAAGGTTGGGAAGGTTTGTAATGTTGAAGTTCATAAAATTTCGGATGTAGAAGGTCGTATAAACTCTTTGCTCACAAGTTATTTGATAAAACGCCTAAATGAATTCTCTTATAAGTTATGCATCTGCTAATGATATCAATTGTTCGTATAATATAGATAATCGCTCGTAGAACGTACAAGGACCTGTGAAATCCATATAGCTAAGGCGATAAGGTATGTAAGGCTTACTTCATTTTATTTGGCACGATCCATATGAAAATGACAACTACACAACACTATCCGATAAAAACTCTACTTTTGGTCCGTAAGAATATAATTGTGGCTTATTCCGTCAATTTGTTATTGTATATCACTTGTCCTTTGTCAAAGTTATATTCCGCATTCCATGGTATTCTTTCCATGCTAATGTAATGAGGTTCCCTGTTGGATTCCCCTTAAATCTAAGTCAATAATGTGATATATCATTCTTAATTAGTCATATGAATGAGTGACAGGTGATATGTTATCTGCATAAGGATAGTCAGAGGTATAACGACCTTACGTCACTCCAACGGGTTCAAAAGAGGATTCCATATTCTTTAAATAGTCTTCATGTGTGTATATTACATATCTATATTGCCGATAGAGACCTATGGTTTTATATACGCAGCTTATACATATATGATATTGATAATATTATCCACAGAGGCCTACAACGTTATATACACGGTATATTATATGACGGATACTGCCCACATAGGCCTACATCGTTATATAAGCGATTATATTTCATTTATGTAAATTATGGTCCACAGTGGCACTCTTGAGTTACAATTCGTTTCATTTGGTACCTTACATATTCATTACATCATTTTGTATTGACGTCCCCTTTTGCTGGGGCATTGTGTTTCTATCAAGTCCCAAAACATGAGTCGAACGGACCATCCTCTACATGCATCTAATGTGATCTTGTAAGTAAATGACATAACTTGTAACACAAATGAATTATGTGAACAAAACGTTTTTTGTACATGAACGTGGCCACTGGCCCATGGTATGCAATTGAATAAAAAATAACCCATTGACTCTGTCTATGAAGCCTCTATGAGTATCTATTAATGAATGACTATTACAAGTGTTAGGACAGGGCCTAAAGCTACCCATAATCTCTAACATCAATGTAATTACTAGACCTGACTCGGCTCCAGGTGAATTTGGAGCTTGCAACTCTTCCGTTGATGATCTGCAGTATCTACCAAACCAGTCTGCCAATTTGTACAATTGGACATGCAATGTGAAATATAACAAATGCAGCGCCACCAGTAAAAGAGATGTTAGTACAAAAATATGGTACTGAATACGTAAGGCAGACTGAAATAATCATCTGAAAGAACATCAAGTGTAATGAGAGATAGGGAATAATCAACCTGAAACTAGATCGCGCGTTAGGAGTAAAGTCGTAAGTCACTAAATCCCTATCTTTTCATCTTGATCTTCCTTTTCAGAATCTTTGAGATCGAGGAAATCTTGGCGGCTACTAGACTTTCGCCATCTAGGATACAACATTCAAGATAGCAGGAATTGGGTTAGAAATACGAGAGAAGGTACTAGCCGATAGCCACCCGTTGACATGGATTCGAGAAATATAAGGTCACCAGAATAAAATATAAGTTATTCAATGGAAGAAGACATGTCTATGGACGAAGATCTGTCTACGGAGAGAGATATGTTCGAGGATTCATCTATGGAACATGACCCATCTGAGGCCCCAGAGAATCACCCTTCCGAGTGCCATCGATTCCAGTGGTAGTGCCAGACTATAGAAAGGCCCGCATAATACAGAGACCATCAGCGCAACGGTCGTTTTCATTTGGGTTAGGTGTGAGTGGTCCTGTGTATGCAACAACACCCCCAGTTATCTTCCCAGAGTAGGGTCATGTTCAAATACCCCCACAAGATAAACCTTTAGAGAGACTGAGAAGCCCATTATCGTGGATGTCAGTTAACCAAGGTTTGCCCCTAACGAGTAGAAGCGAGGAAGAAGTTAGCAGTAAGCAAACCGAAACGTTTGGGATGAACGCAGGTGCTGAAGAATTGAGATTAAGAGAGGCGTTAGATCGAAGCTCCCGGGTAACAATCAAGTAATCATGAGAAGATGTTGGAGAGAGGCATGATGAATCATGCTTATCTGATATCGAGCTATGTTCTAAATGTGGAGCTTTGGGCCAACGGGCTAAAGAATGTCTCTAGATATATCAATTGATGTGCCAACAGTATGGGCAGGTTCATTCTGGGCAATGCCCGGGTGATGATGAGGAATGTTGTTGGTGTGGGAGAAGAAGTCACATAGTGTATAGATGTCCAAGATTGAGTCCAGGGAGATAGCAGGTCCCGATGCTACTTAGAGTTATGCAATTAATCAGGTATGTTTATAATTTCACTAAAGATAGTTGTGCTTATGCCTATTATTGGTTGGCTACCATTGATATAGAAAGCGTGTCATAAAGATATATTTAGACCATGAATAGATAAAAGGATTAAAAAGTAGCAAGTGAAATGGCAATTATGTTCAAGGTTCTGAGTAAAGTGATCTAAAAATCAATTGTATCTTGGTTACATACATACCTAGTACCTTTAGTTTCTATAGCGTGAGTAATACTAGAATACAGAAAATATATGAGCACATGAGGTGACCTAAAAAAGGGAGGTTCATGAACTTAAATAATTTAGGAAAACCCCAGAAGAGTAATAAGGGAAATTGATTTCCAGGAATAAGTTACCTGAAGCTTGTTTAGAAGACAGTTGAAGGAAGAAAAGGACGCGAAAATTTATATGTAAACTAGTAAACCCAATCCTTTCATAAGGGTAAACCATTTATAAAGAACCATCGAACTGGATGAGATTTGTTAATTAAAGGCAAGAAATATCCTTCTTCACCATGAAGGACGGTAAGATTCTCGACACTAAGTGGAAATAAACTTGCGATGAGGATATGATTCACAGAGAAACTGTGATAAATGATAAACTGATAGTTGAAAAACACAAGTAGAAGCATTATGATAAACTTGGTATTATACATCTCACAAAAATATCGACGGAAAGCCGGTAAAAGTAAGAAGATCGACAAAGGAATTGACGTGAAACCTCCAAGAAACTAGGATACCAAGAAAAAGTAGGCGTACTGGTAAAGAAGTGGTATTTAAGTTTCGAGACCTAAAGATTTAGATTACGATGTCCATAAGTGACGATACCGAAAGTACACTAAGGAATCTTTGAAGGAATTCAAATCGGTAATATCCATGTTGATTGAATGAGTGATCGATAAAAGGATTCTAATACCAATTTAGGGGAGGAAGCCCGAATCAGAAATAAGGATTGAGTCCAGTTACGATCCAAATTTGAACATGTCAAATCTTACTCCCCCCGCAAATATCGATAAGACATCTAAGGACATATGAGTAACCGGAAGGACGAACAAAATTCGATGTGAGTATATGATGAGGTAATTAAGAAAGGTCTAAGACAAGCAGTAACTAAAAAAGCTAAAGAATAAGAACAATGAAGCAGGAAATGAATGAATAGGTGATGGAAAAATTTTGACTGCCGAATGAACTTCATACCTTATAAGAAGAATAATATTATGATCATAAAGTTAAGGACATCAGTAAAAAGGAGGACAAATAGAGGAACTAATATGATAATGTTGACTAAATTATGGTAAGTATGAAAGGAATCCAGTGGATCAACACCTTGCAAAAGTAAAGCCTTTAGTGAAAAAGGAAAGGGGATGACTCATATCATGAATGATATTGTAAGATAACATGAGTACGTTAAAGTTTTCTTCAAGGAAACAAGTGCACAAGAAATACCTAATAAATGGAGGATCATAAGAATTTCAGAGTTATGAAAAGTGAATATGCGCTTTTAGCATAAAGGGAATGCTAATTATGAAATATCATAAGTCTGGAAGCAGTAAATATGACAGACCTTCAAGAAATAAAATCGACAAAGAAGAAACAACGATGGACAAGAAATAATGTCTTGCTTTGAGGAAGGATGAACCTATCGTTGGAGTACACAATATTTCTAGGGAAGTAGGAAAATTTGAGACGTTATGAAAAGTAAGAAATACTGATGTAATAAATAGGACGATAATGGACCATAGAGTCACGTACTAGTAAAACGAGAACCATTAAGGGAATTACCAGAAAGAAGCGCCCAAAAGAAGTAACAAGTGGCCAGCCATAATAGAAGTCAGATGATACCTCTCTTTAAGTTATAAGTAAATGGACACTTTCTTACACTAGAAGAATGATGAGCTATAAGATGAAGCACTATTTCTAGTGCCCATTGGAAGTTACGGTGATGCATAGTAAAGGTAGTTATGGAAGCCTTATTAGGATCCAAATAATAAGAATATCAATTAACAACACTCAAGAAGATTTGCCCATGAAATTGTTGAATGATCTGAAGATCAATGGACTATTATAGTATCATTGGAAACTATTCTGGTTTGAAATATTTGCGCCTAAGTGACTCATTAGTCTATACTATGACAATTGAGTCTATATATACCATTGGAGTTGATTGAAAGTTAATAGTGCGAAGGTTATCACAAGCCATTATACAATTGCTTCTTAGGAAAAGCAAATAAAAGGATCAGTTGAAAGAAACTATGTATAGTCACGATATTCTTCTCCTCGTCATAAGGTGATCAATAAGCAACTCAGTTTAAGCTACAAGACGTAGGTAGAGAAGGAATGTATAGAACATGGAAAGAGTCCAGAACAAGGAGCGATGATCACTAAAGTGATGTATTACCAGGGTGATGAGTAAAGAACTATGCATGGCAAGAGAGTAGAACTTCTCATCAATCACGAAAAGCGAATGGAATCTGAAGTAAAAATGTCAGATTTGAAGAAATAAATTATGAGAGAATACTAACATTAACAAGGAAATGAATTAAGCGATTTGATGATAAAAGCAGGAGTTAACTTGACAAGGAAGGAAGATTCCATATAAGCGTGATCAAGATCATAATATCGAATTCAGTTGAGAAAGGCAGTAGCCGTGAATAGAGTCTAGTCTTAATCAGAGACACTTATTTAGAATTTGCTTCAAGCGAAAATGGAAGAAAGAGATATATCGATAATTTTTTTCAAGGCCAATAGATTGCTTAAAACTCATGTACTATATAAGGATATTATTGAGAATAGAAAAAGAAGAATAGAGAAAGAAGTGGTTGGGTTCAGCCAATTCCACTATTTTCACGTTCTCGACTTTGGTGTTCATCATACCCCAATCCTTCATCATTATTTTACACTTTGTGCCTACGAACTCTGCTATCTAAAATCACTCATAGGATGAACATTATAACATAAAAAAGAAAAAGATGTAGCCCAGACATCAGAACACAACGGCTCAGACAAAGTACAACAGTCAGGTAATTGTGTAAAGGAAAGATACAACTATATGAAGGTTGAGGATATACCAACGATATATATCAGTGTAATCTGATCGAATGACGCAACTAGAGAATCCTTATTCCACAAAAACTTTATCAGAATGGTCACGTAACCCAAGAATTATTCTACTTGAGTGATCCAGATTCTAGCTTCATGTTAGTATTCATGCAATATAATTCCTCTATTCTATTTGATTTATCAAGTTGGAACATGTACCTTTTGTAACCAATGTTACTAAAGCAAACGTAATGAGTGCAACTTGGATGTCAATAAGAAGATGTTAAGGTAAGTTATATATGTACCCTTTTTAATTTCTGCAAGTATAAGCAATCGTGTGAGGCCGATTGATGTTATTTTGATATTGTGTTTCCCTGTGTGGCATTGTATACATGATTGGGCTGCTTCAAAGATTTTGGATAGTCCTATTTACAAAGGAAACTCTGCAGAAATTTTAGGAAATCTTGGGAGTTAGAATATTTTCAACATTTGCGGATGAATGTTACTAACGGGAAAGGATGTTACACCCCTTAGCTTCACGTTTTGACATTCCATCAATGGATACCAAAGTACCGGAAAGGGGTATAACATTACGGAGGGATAATGAAGGATAACAACTTTTTATGGAAATCTGAGTATTTTGAAGTTAAACAGATCGAAGAAAGTACGTTTTGACAAAAATAGGAAACTAGGCAACTTGATGGGAAGGTTGATGCAACATCAAATATTTGATGAACCGTCAAATTTCCCACCCTGAGCCGTCAAATTTCCTGGCAGTTTGACGGAAAGATCGACGGACCTTCAAAATTTTGATGGTCCATTACATAAACCATATTTTTATGGTGGTGCAGATCCGATTACGGGTTTATATTGGGAATTCTCGAATTTCAATTCATTTTTCTTTAATACCCAATCCTAACACTCCCCCCTAAACTCTCTCTAGAATACCCGAACATCCAATGTCGAAATCGAAGTCAATTACGCAAGGGTAACGTGATAAAACTGTGATTATCATAGCTATCTCCTTGTCCATACAAAGTTGGTTTGGAAAAATCCTTGCAAATCAGATTGCTTACTGTTTTGAGAAGATTTCGATATGTAAAGGTAAGTTTTACCCATCTCTAGTTATGATTATGATTAATTGGTGATTGGAGAAAGTTATGAAAAAGTTTTCATAATCAAAACTTCGCAAACTTATGAAATATTCGTAGTAGGAATTGTTGGGTTGTTTTTACTCTAAATATGAGTTGAATTGGATGATTGAATCGATTGGATACATTATGGATTATGAGAAACGTGGTTGGATGGATTTGAGGTTGAATCACATAAAATTTTTCGTATAAGAAAAGCTTAAAGAGTCGTTTATGCTTAAAGTTGTCGAAGAACACCTAAATGCGTTTTCTATGGATATTGTGTTTTGGGAAAACCATGGAATTTAATTACATAAGAACCCCTTCTAAAGAAGTATAAGAACCCGAGGTGGTCAGGATTGTCAATAAGGTGCCTAAGTGAAGTTTCTCTATTGAATTTGAATGTGATATTGATGTCAACTTGTTATGTGATGTAGATAATCACTCGTAAGAAGAGCGAGAGCTTATAGAAAAATTGTAGCGATAAGAATCAGGTATGTAAGGCATACTCTTTTATTCTTTTGGCATAATCGACGGCACATTCATTACACTGCACAGACTCTCGCTATCTTTTATTTGGCCCTACTTCTTAGTCAATTTGTTCCTACTTGGACCCGCCGTACTTCCTTT